>JAOSBP010000168.1:53164-68507 GCA_027563825.1 Erythroxylum mucronatum
TTCTATTTCAAACTCATGAAATATTAATCATCATAAACACAAAAACAGGACATCAATATTCTCATTCTTCATCCACGATGCCCATGTATAATGACCATTATTCTCATGATTATGTAATATCAATTAATCACCATATTTGTTTCATATTCACACAACTCATAAGAATTAACATGTTACTTAAGAAAACTCAAGTTCTTCAAAAACACCAAGAAGCCCTAACTTCTCATGCATCCCACGTACACCACTTACTATTACTCTTATTAATATTAATATTAATATTATTTATTTATTATTATTATTATTAAATTCCTTACTATTATTAATAGAAGACCTTATTATTATTAATTTTATTCTTATTATTTTTCTTCTTCTTCACCACCTCATGGTAATGATAAGTCACCACCTTAATAAGGTGGTGTGACTAACTTTTAAACGTTAGTCATGCACCACCATGCATGACTAGCATTTAAGCTAAATGCTAGTCACGACTAGAGTCACTAGGTGACTTAATTAGTCACCCCCGTGTGTGGTGGCTAGTCATGGGCATGACTTCATTTCTTGTTATTATTATTAAACTGCTTATTCTTATTAATTTTATTATTCTTATTCTTATTCTTATTCTTATTAATTATTATTATTATTATTATTAATTTTCTACTTACTATATTATTATTATTGTTGTTTTTGTTGTTGTTGTTATTTTATTTATTTATTTATTATTAAATTCCTCATTATTATAAATTATATTTATTTTTATCATTATTAATTTTCTTCTTCTTATTATTAATTTTATTATTCTTATTATTATTAATTTTCTACTTACTTTTAAAATTTATTATTATAATATTAATTATTATTAATTTATTATAATAATAGTAATTATTATTATTATTTTCCTTATTATTATTAATTTTCTTCTTCGTCCTCCTAATTTTAATATTATTAATATTATTGTTATTATTAAATTTCTTATTACTATTAATTTTCTTCTTATCATATGACTGTCCAACATTTTGCAGTGGTTATTTTTTCCTGGTCAGACTTGTAATATCCCGTTATCTTATATTAAGTATTAGAACCCTAGAATAGTGTACATGAGAGTTTATTGAGAAATTAGAAAGTGCATTTCATACTCATGCATAATGTAGCATACACACACATATGATTATTACTCATTGCACATTAAAATGATTATATATGCATTCATTAACATTTTTCGGGTATAATTGATTTATAAATGTGATTATATTGAGAATTGTGGTTTATATGTATTGAAAATGGATTTGGAGAATATAATTATTAATTTAAAATTTTTAGTCAAAATTTGAAGATTTTAATGAAAATCTTGGGTATTTCTGTGCGACTTTCTTCTCCTTCTTCACGAATTTTCTCACCAACTTTCATCAAGAGATGAAGAAGAAATGAAAAAAAAAGAGAAGAGATTGTGACAGAGAGGGAGCTTCAGAGGAGATACACAATCGTGACAATGGCGATGACACTTGTAGTGCACGATCGTGCACGAGCACGATTGTGACAAACAAGAATCAGCAAGAAATGCACGATCGTGCTTAGGTGCACAACGACTTTTAACAATTTTGACGTCCTTCACTATTTTGACCATAACTTCCTCTCCGGATCTCTGATTGACTTGAAATTTAGACCACGAACTCCTCACACATTGTACTTCTTCTCCACCATATTTCATAGCCATATGAAATCATTAGAAAAGGATTGATAACGATTGATTGATGAATTTAAGATGAAATGTGTTGGAATTTGTTAAATGCAGTGATCTCATTGAACAGGCTTCAGTATTATGGCCATATCTTGAACTGTTATTCTCCAAATGGAATGATTTTTATTTAGATTAAATTAGAGACATATGAATACAAATTTTATGAAGGAATTGAAATTTAATTCTGTCTTTAAGAGTTTCAAATTTTCGCTCAAAGTTGAGTACTGAGTATTGCTGCAGTTTAAGAATAGTTTGAAGTGTTTTGAGTATAACTTTCAGTATATTGAATCAAATTGTATGATTTTGGTGTCATTAGAAACTTAATACATGGTGGGAACAATTTTCTAGACAACAGTGTTGCCTAAATACTCCATTTTCCTTGTCATGATGATCATGAAAAGCTAACCCGAAAGTTTGTTTTGAGAAAAAGTTGGAATGATTAATTGAATGATGAACTTAGAATAAATTTGTTTTATTGAAGTGTAGAACTAAGTTCAAATTAGACTTACATGAGTTTTGTTATACAAATGATCTTGTGACGAGAATAAAGGATATATAACTGGGATTGTCATTAAGCATGCAGTGTACATAATCTATAGGGCTTTAAATTGCTAAAAAATTATTTAGTTGAACAAAAATTAAGTTTAAGCCCTATTTTAAATTACTAGACAAAATATTTAAACTTCAACATAACCTTCAATTTGTGGCAAGAAACCTCCTCAACCACACAAGTCTTTGAAAAGGTGGAACAGTGAAAAGCACAAGCATTTGTGTTGGATGATCAGGAATTTTGCCTAAAGCAGTATCCCTTTCATCATCTGTGAGCCCCTCTATCTCACCCAATGCACTATATAACTGTTCAACTCTTTGTTGAATATACATGTCAATCCCAATACTTTTACACAATTTATCTCTAATATGATTCATGATATCACTTAACATCCTGACAACAACAATAAGGTTATCTGTACAGCTTGATTCTCCCGTATCATTTCTCCTTTTTTCCTCCTTTCTGAAATATTTTCAGCTTGCCTTTCAAGATTTGATGCTTGAGTTTGGGTAAAGAACTCATCTATATCATGCAAACCATGCTTATCTTGATCTTCACCACCTTCATTTGACCCACGTACACCTTTTTGCCTTTCCATTTCTTCAAGAATATCTGCAGCAGTTTATGCATCATTTCCAGTTGCACAATCTTCTCCATAGATCCTAGTCAATTCATTATAGAAATGAAAGCTCTTCCTTCAAAATTGAGCAGCATCTTTGTGACTCTAACAAGATGAAAAAAACAACATCAATAATTTATATAAATGAAAAGAAAGTAGTTAAAGAAAATACTTAAAACAAGTTAAAAGTTCAATACTTACACTTAAGTAAGAATCCCATACATAATCTTTAGCAATGACCATCTTCCTTTCGGTATCTCATCCAAATCCACTAATATCTTTCCTTATCACATCATAAACAATTCTCCACTCTTTCTTTAAAGTCTTAATCCTTGACTCTATGTTAGGTCTGGCTTTTAAGTTTGAATTAGGAAGCTTTGTTGCTACCAATTTTTCTAATTCATTGAGATACCCAGCTTTAAATCCAGTATCAACATTGTACGTTCCCACATTATGCAAATCAATCATGCAGTAAAAACTAGCACAACACTACAATAAAAGAACAAAAATAGCGACGAAAGTATCGATGGAATTGGAGATGCGTCGGCAATGTCGATTGGAAAATAAACTTTAGCGGTGGTATAAATTTTATCGGTAAATTTCATTAGCAAATGTCGTTGTAATTCGTCGTCTTTCAACTCAACAAAAATGACGTCGTTTGGTTATCCCAAAATGGCGTCGTTTTGTTTAACTTAAGAACCTCTTCGCTTGTTGAACAAAACGATGTCGTTTGGAGTTAAACAAAAATGAACTTAAGAACCTCTTCGCTTGTTGAATAAAACGACGCCGTTTGGATTTAAATGAAACGACGTCGTTTTTGCTATTTTTATAAACGTATAAAACATAACCAAAACGACATCGTTTGGTTTAAAACCAACTGACGTCGTTTTCCAGTTGCTGGTATAACGTTTATAACTTAACGTAAACGACGTCGTTTTGGTTACATTTTAAACCACCCGAACCACCCCCACCCCGCTCGCACCTGCGTCATCTTCCTCTCCTCTGTCGATCTGCCGCCTCCGTCTGCTTCCATCGCCGTCGTCTGGAGCTCCTGCGTTGTTAGTGTCGTCTTCTCTGCTGGTCTTAACCGAAGGTATTGTCCTCTTCTCCTTACTCTCCTTTCTCCGATGAATAACAATCCATGGATGATATTATTGGTTCATATGGAGTTTGTGTTTGGTTTTGATTGTTAATGATGGGCTATGTATTTGTTGGAGAATAATGGAAAAAGATTGGGAATTTGTCTTGACTTAGGGTTCAAGAGGTTAATGCATACCAAGTGTTTGACAAAATGCATAGTGTTTGATATCCATTTTTTTCCGTAAATAATTTTTTTTTTCTTGTACTTTTTTCGGTGTGAGAAAAATTCATTTCTAAAAATTGGATACTAAGATCATTTTTGTTTAAATATGAATAATATAAATTTGAGATTTAAATATGATAATATATATTTGAGTAAGCTCCAATTCGTTCTCTTTACCCTGTAATGTTAAAGTTTATATTTTAATCTCTTCATTTGGAAAATAATTTTATTTTGTGTTCAAATAAACGATATTACTTTTGATTATATTGTTGTAATTTGTTAAGAAATATTCAACTAGTCTTTATCAATGGCAATATTTTTTAGTGAAACACCAAATCACAACTAATTCTTATATTAATGAAATAAAACAAGAATATTTATTATAAGTAGAAAATTAGAAAGAATGCTAAGTATAAGGATCAAATTACAAGTTTAGGCTTTTCTAATAACTGTTATATGGAAGTGAACATAAACTACAAATCGACCATAGTTGGAAATATTCTAACTTAAGACAAGTCAATCAAATAACACTCTAATATTACGCAAAAAAATTATTTACTAAAAAGATTAATTAAATTATATATTTATAAATAGGCCATGTACAAATATGTATATACTTTGTTTGTTCTTCTCTATTTAATAAATGACAATCTATTATGAAAATCTTCATCTTGCAATTACTCAGCATAACTCCCAAACCTATGCTTTATATCTACTGTTTAAGTAGGTTGATGTAAATTTGTTATCCTTTATTTCATTTAAAAAATCTTATATGGATTAATTAAATCAAAATAATGATTTAGAATTATTAAATGATATTGTTACTTATATGTAATATCTATTTACATAATATTAATCTATATATAATATACGTTAATATATCAATTTTCATCTTCTTTATAAAAGCGATCTTCAAAGAATTGATTTTTTTTTTGGGTAAGATCAAAGAAGTGATTTTATTGACTTCTCTCCGAGTGATTCATACACTGTTTTTTTTACCACTTTTGAAAAGTCACACGTAGCCTTATATCAGTTTGTTTCTATTCTAGGTAGTCCTCATAGATGTCTTCAATCAAGGCAGCTTAAAGTCCTCGTCATCAATAAGTACAAGAATAAATTGTTTACAAAGTAGATAAGATCATAAGTTATTAAAGAACCTAAAACAAGAATTTCTCTAAATAGAAGAATTTACCAAAAATCTTGTCTAAGTGTACTTGATTAATCAATATAGTAATCTTTTATTTCTTTATATCCATAAAATAACCTTTTATAGACATAAAGGCTAGAAAAATAATAAAGATAGGGATTGTGAAATTAGGATTACGGATTTTATTAGGTAAAACAATTTAATTAGTTTAAATATTTAAGATTAAGGATAAAAATAAAATAAAATAATTTTATTGTTAATTAGTTTAAATATTTAAGATTAAGGATAAAAATAAAATAAAAGTATTTTATTTAATTCAAATTCTTAATCAAAGAATGTCGACGTGGCGTCTGGTTCCGGATGGTAGTAATTCATTCTGTTGGGAGGAATGTGGCAAAATTATCCATGCCGAAGGAATAAAGGATGCAGCAACAATCTCCACTTCTTTAAGTAATGATCGTTTGCCTTCCATGACTGATCTTCTGCTTTAAGGTGTATAGTATCATCTGAACTACGTCACTTTCCCTATTATGTACATCTCATTTCCCAATATGAAGCTGTTATATTCACATTTCATGGTATATACTACATGTTGTTTTAAGCTTTCATGAATCTCAAAGATGACATGTATGCCGAAGGAGGCCGGAGCAATGACACAACGGTCGATGAAGGATTATGAATATCGGTTGTTTTGGAAAAGTTGGCAATTCCACATAGCTCATCTGGAAATTCACGTACGTATAGGTATTTAGGATAGGTTCATTTACCAAGTTTCTAATATGACAATATGCTAGTTCCTTCCTATTGTTTTGTAGGTAAACCGTTTCTGAATGTTTCATCTGCAAGTTTAGCAATAGCGAAAATGCCGTTGCAAGAAGGTGTTCAAAACCAAACACATGAGGGAAGAATTTTCACTATTTCTATTGGTGCGTTCGAACATGCCAGGAAGCTTCTTGGGAATCCAGCCATCGGGGACTCATTTACCTTTATCGACTCTCATGTCACTTGGAATCCAACAAAATAATTATATCATTGCCATATATCTCTGCAATACACTAGACTCTACTTTAAACTAATTATATTATTATACTAAGACTGTAACGATTATTCTCATAACTAAATTCAAAGTTTGTACTTCAATATGATATTCAACAAATCACCTTATTTCATTTTACATATATTGTGTAATATATTGGAGCTATATGTTCAAATTCTTATATTTCTACAAAATGACTGTAAGAAAGAATTTCAGGTAGAAATATAGGACCAAAGTGACAACGTGAGTTCATGCGGCCCAAGCTTAGAGGCATGTTTAGAGGGACTTACTATAAGGGTGGCCCATTATAGTCTCCAGCTACAATTGAGTCACCACATCCACCTCTAGGGCCTACAGTTGCAGATACAACATCATTTGCAACTACTGTTGCTTTACAATCCACCACTCATCCGTCATCCAATACAATTAATGGTGGATGAAGGAGACGACCTCCAGCCTGGATCTGAGGGACCTGATGGAAGAAAGCTTATAAAAATTGTCAATAAGTTGTAAGTGAAATCGCATGAAACATTATGTATGTTTATAATTAAGTTATAGGTTTAATTTTGTGCAAATGTATAAAATTATTTGTTCTTATATTAGGTTGATTCCATCTGGACCGTGTTCCAGACATATGACATCTACATTTAAGGAGAGGATTGGCCCTGAGGGTTATGTATGAAAGAAAATCTCTGAGGCCACAAAGGCATTTTACTTTCAGGAGTTTGAGGTACAATATGCAAATAATGTTTTTTTTCATTTTTTTGTATACATTAATAACATAAATATTAATAGATTATAAGTTATCTAATTTATTCCTTTTAATTTCAGAAACATTTTTACTAGAATTTTGGTATCGACAGGATCATACATAGTGTATAGGAGTTGCGAGCTCGTACATGTTATCGCGACTTTATTGGTGCGATACGTAAGGTTGGTATACGACCGCCTTATATTTCTGAGGCCATATGGAGTCGTTGGTAGGAGTACTGGACATCGCTTGAGGCAATGCTCATCTCGGGCAGTAACTCGACCAACAGATATGATGGCCCAGGGGGAGACAGTCTTCCCGTTCTTACGGGAGGATCAATTACCCACATCGAGCATGCAGAGAGACTTGTAAGTATCTAAATATTACACTTATATTCTCATTTTTTACTTTACTGTATTTCAATTTAAATTGATGTGTGTATGTTGTGATGAAAATATGTGTAGTATGGATAATGATCATAGTATAAATGTCTGGTGCCATATATGGTTGTATTGAGTATTTTTCTTTGTTCAACAGGGGGTAATATCATAAAAACAGAGGAGACTCTGCCGAAATTTTTATAAATTTTAGTTTAACTTATAACATTTTATTGTAATGTAGGAAAAGTTTATGGGCATAAGGCCTACACCCCGTCAGTTGTTTTCCCATACTCACACTAAGAAGCATGACGGTGTGACATTCGTCAACAACCAATGTAGAGAAGTAAATATATGTGCAATTCATGGTTTAATATTCATTTTTAATAATTATAACTTACTAATTATAATATAAGCATTGTCTTCTAATAGGACCAAATACAATAAACAATTCAATGACAGTCTCAGGACGAACAAGCTGTTGATGAGAGCCAGGCATATTTTGATGCAGTGGGTGGTAGGGACAGCCATGGAAGGATCTTCAGGCTAGGCTCATTTGGGAACAATGTTATTAGTAGTCCTCTATGTCTAGTACAGTAGCATCTACTTCACAGCCGATAGTGGAACGTATCCATCACTTTGAGAGCGCGGTGCAGACTTTGATGGATGTAATAACTAAGCTCCAAAATGACATGGAGTAGTTGAGGGGCAGAGATAGAGACTCAGACCATCCATTCTTACCAGGACAATAGGATTGTTGTTGTCATTTGATTCGAATTTATATACAATTTCATGCTTTTATTATCAGTTAAGAAATCTTTTTCTTTTATATGATCAATTAATTTTCTGTTTATACAAAATCAATATATAAACCAATCAAAAAATTATGCATGGATAATTTATAGTTGTTGACATTGAAATCAAATTTGACGTCGAGATTTTAAAAACAATTGGCATTCGACAAGTCATTTATAGAGAGTTAAAAGTGACCTCAGCGCTGGATTAATCAATGGGGGTTGCATTTCAAGAAGGAAAATTGCTAAATTATTTGATATTTACCAATGGTTAACGGAAAACCGTCGGTACATATTTGCCATTTTCATTGACAGAAAAGGATATGCGTCAGAAACAACCCAAATAATCTACTGACGGTTATTGGCAAACCGTCGGTATATGTGATGTTTTTCACCGACGGAAAAGGATATCGGTCGAAAAGAAATTGAATGATTATCGACGGTTATTGGCAAACTGTCAGTATGTTTTTACGTTTTTCATCGACGGTTTATGATAAACCATCTGTATTTACACCGACGAACACATTCTTTTCGTCGGTAAAATTTACCGACAACGGATTTAGCGACGAAAGTGTCCGTTGGTCAAGGCTGTCAATAAATTAAATTATCGACGAAAATTTAACGTTGTCCATCAGTAATTTCCGTCGGTGAACACCCTTTTTCTTGTAGTGCGATATCCTCATCATAGTTCCACTTTCTTTTTGTTTCTTTTGGACTTTGAGAATCAATAGTTGAAGGGGAATTCATCAACATACTTATCTTCCAAATTAAAGCAATATTAATAAATTCAAAAATAAACATCATGATAAAGGAAACATTCATAAAATTCTTCATACCAATTAACATCAATGATCAACAGCTTACAAAAACATTCATATTATAGTGTTCAATAACAGCATACAACATAAACAACAAAGAGTACAACAACTTACATAAATAATAATATAAAACCTCCCAACACCCAAACATAATAGAACATCTACAAAATGTCAATTCTCATTTTGCCTAGATGTTCGCCATTCATTGAACATTTCGCGTGCCAATTCATTTCTCCAATTTGTCCAAGCATTAATTGGGTCAATAGCAGTTATACACTCTTCCTCAACAACTAGATTGGTGTGAAAATAATCCCCTAAATTACTCTACATGGGATCAAAACTCATCTCCTGCCTAATAAAATTATGCAACAAACAAGAAGCTATAACAATTCGATTGTGTGTCTTTATTGGATAAAATGGACTCCTAAGAATAGACCACCTAATTTTTAGTAACCAAAAACACCTTTCAATTACATTGTGTGCAGTCGCATGTTTCATATTAAAAAATTCCTTTGGAGTTCTTAGTTGATAACCTTAACATCATTCATTCAAATAATACCTTTGACCCCTAAAAGGTGCAAGGAAGCCCTCACAATTTGTATAACTTGCGTCAACTAGGTAATAGCAACTTATATAAAAAAAACTACATAAATTTTATTAAAAAAACACTACATAAGTTATTCAACGTACAATACCTCATATAAAAAATTTCAAACAACCTTCCTATATCATATAAGAAAGCTTACCATGAGGCACTTTTAGTCCATGTTTCCTAGTAATTGCATCACGAAGAACTTGACCATAAGGCACTTTTAGTCCATGTTTCCTAGTAATTGCATCCTGAAGAACTTGACCATCAGCTACTGGCCCTTCCCAACTAGGAAGAACACAAACAAATTGCATGTCAGGTGTGCAAACACCTAACATATTTGTTGCAATGTCGCCCTTACGAGTTCAAAATCTAGGTTTATCTTTAATTGACACATTAACCCTCATATGTGTCCAATCTAGAGCACCTAAGCAATTCTACAATTGAAATGAAATAAAAACTAATGAGGAACCTTAATCACATTCGTATTAATAGGATATAAAAGTAATAAGGTAATTATCTACCTTAAACCACATCCACTGATGGTCTGAAGAGTTTGTTATTATGCATTTAAAACATTGTGAAAACACCGATTAATTATCTCACCTGGCCTTCTAAAATTTTTCCTAATAACTTGATTTTTAACATGTTGAGCAATAATATGTGAGAAAATTGATACTTATTTACCAAGAAGAATTTTTTTTTTGACTTTAATCCTCTTATACTTTCTAGCATTTCACATAGTTTAAAAAAAGCTTGCCTATTTATCCTAGCCATTAAAATACATGACTCATCATTGTCATGCACAATTCTCCTTGCATAATCTCGATTTGCATAAAAATTTAGAAAATAACTTCTAACCATTGGCCTATAACTATATAAAGAAGTCTCTGATACCAACAAACTGAATAGCAAACTAATAACATTACACAGCTGCAACCATACAGTCAATACAACCATAATCATTTTTGTTCTTTCTACATTTCTACGTAAACTCAAACTAAAATGAGCCATGACTGCAAAAAATAAACTTTCTAATTTATGTACATAAGTTTTTTCAAACAAGGTAAGATGTAAGAGAACAACCATGAAATAATTCAAAATAGTTGAAGGCATAAAGTAGATTAAGAGAGAACAAAGAAGATAATATTTCCAAAGTTAAAAAGAGGGGATTATTAAACATAAAAACCAAAACTCAATCAAACATTTTAAATGAAACCCTAACTCAAATAACCCAACACCAACTTAAGGAAGATAGAAAGAAAGGCAAAAGCATAATAAGCATAATGACCCTACTGGCTAAGAATAAGGAAGTACATTCATATCTTGATTTTGGTTACAAATCTTTGTGTTTTGATCCAAATGTGAGATAAATTGAGTACAAATGGTGTAAATATTGCATAAATATTAATTGGATTATTTTTGTGAATTTTGAATATAAGTTGAAGGGAAAGTCACGTAAAGTTGCATGAAAAGAGAAATAAAAATTTAAAAAAAAGAAGAGAAAAGTGGTGACAAGTGTCACCACCTTACGGGGATGATAAGTCACCACCTTAAAGGTGGTGTGACTAACTTAAATGTTAGTAATGCACGGTGGTGACTTAATAGTCACAAATGACAATGAATTCTGGTAGAGAAGAAGGACAATGTGTGAGGAGCTCGTGGTTCAAACTTCAAGTCAATTGAAGATCCAAAGAAGGAGTTATGGTCAAAAGAGTGAAGAGTGTTGAAAGCTGTCAAACAACAGTGCACCTTCTCTGTCACAATCGTGTAACTTCATGATGTTTCTTCTCTCTCATGATTGTTTTTGTGCATGATCGTGTAATTTCCCGATGTTTCCTCTATGTCACGATTGTGCTTGTGCACGAACATGCAACTTCCTGATGTTTCCTCTTTGTCACGATCATGTTTGTGCACGATCGTGCACTACCTAATTTTCCTTTATTCATTTCTCAAAACATATTTTTGGGCCAATTTTACATAGCTATTTTGACAAAAAAAAAAAGAGGTATTTAGGCAATACATTCTTCTAAACAAATGTTCCATTATATATTAAGTTTCTAATGACACCAATTTCATGCAATTTGGTTCAGTATTTTGCAAGTTATACCCAAAATACTACAAGATATTCTCAAACAGTGATAGCACACTATACTCAACTTCAAGCCAAATTTTGAAACTCTTAAAAACATAATTCAAATTTGATTCCTTCATGAAAAATATAGCCATATGCCTTTAGTTTAAGGTAAACTTAAAATAGTCCTATTTAGATGTCTATAGATCAAGATATGGATAAAATACAGATACATGTCCAGTGGAAACGTTACAGCTAACATACTCCAAAAATTCTTCTTTCACTTTTCTAAATTTTCAACTCTAATATGTTACATTCAAATCGTCTTATGCATGTTACATACTATTATTCTTATTAATATTAATTAATATTAATTTTATTTTTATCATTGATGGTTCTAGCTATAATTGATTTAACAGAACCTCAGTGCCTGCAACATGAGATTTAATTGATGCAATATGAGATTTAATGAATGAAATCTGAGATAGATTTAATTTCATTAAATGAAGTTTGATAGTAGTTGAGGTTTATATGGATTTGCTGCAGTAAAACTGTGTCAACCGAAGTATATTGTAGGTGTTTGTAGAAAGTAGCTACTCTTTGTATTTATTACATTTAACCTCAACTTCATTGATTACTTACAGTGTCTCTTTTCACCTTTAAAATGGAAAAGCTAACACAATCTTACATTACCTGATCAGTGACTCTGATTGTTTACTGATTCCTTGTGGGTTCAATTGGATCTTGCCAATGCTATCTTCCTTTGTTTTCATTTGTAAGTTTTGTTCTTTCTATGCTCTGATCATGCCTCATTTGATTGAAAAGGATGATTGTTTCTATTTTTTGATTGAATCTTGTGTTTTGGTTTAGTGCTTGGATAGTTATAGTAACATCATATTAAATGTATATAAACCCATTTGCGTTGAAGCATTCAATTTTGACTATATTTAACTTGTACAGTCCTAAGAGATTGACGAAATTATGTTTGTTTGTGTACACATGGATGAATTTGGCTCCACTTGTAGTTATTTAATCATTTAGACAATCACAAAGGCTAAATTGCTGTTAAATTAGAAGCATTAACACTAACCTTTTCTTTTAATAGAGCATCAACTTGAAAGTTTGGTGGCCCATGATATACAGTTGGCGTGTGATCATTTTTTATTCTTAATTGGTGTCAAGACCATGGGGTGGAGTGGTAAGGATTAGAACTCTGGATTTGTATTTGTTGATATTGAAATGTCTGTTACTAATACAAAGAGTTTGGGTTGCATATGGTTGAAAGGGGTCAACATTTCTTTAAACATAAAATTAATAACATGCTTTCATATATATATATATATATATATAGACACACACACTTATTTTAATTAAAAAGATATTTATATATAATATTGCATCGCATAAAACAACAGTGTTTGAAGTTCTTTTCCTCGTATATTTAATATATAAATCAAGATATACATATAAAAAAAGAGAAAGGAAAGAGAGTTGGACAACCGCTATATAATTTGAAAGAGTGTAACTTGTTGTGGACAATTAAAATTTCTTGTTGATATGGATGGGTCGTATTTGTTGGTTTATGGTAATTTCAATTATATTTTATTTTATCTTGTATGGTTCGATTCATTTTATATCATAGTTGATATTAATGTTCAATCTCTAATTTATAGTTACAAAATACTTATATTTCAATCTTTAATTTAATTTGGGTTTAATTGATCATGCATTCAAAGTTTATTATTTAATATTTACAAATTTATTTTTATCTTTTTCAAATATTATTTAATTATTTATTAATTCTTTGGTTAAATAAAAAGATATTACAATAAAATTTACATAATTTTTGAATAATATTCACAAGTTAATTATATTACTCAATTTAAATTAAGAGATTAAATAATTTTAAATTAAGTAATTAATTAAAAGATATCGATAATAAAAAATATTTATATAATTATTTTGTTGGAATAGTCTAATTGTGACCGATTAAAGTAACTCACTAGTGAAACCAAACACAAATTTATTAACAAGTTTATAACTTTTTCTCATCTTATATGATTAGATGACATCATCTAAAAAAAGAAATAAAGGAGAAAGTCAAGGGGGAATGATATAGGTAGGGTTGGTTGGCCAAAAGAAACACTTCTTCTCTTTTGCGACCTTTGTAACCAATATATGCAAAGGAGTAAGGGAAAACGTGGTGGAGTTATTGGTCAAAGGATACCATGGAAGAAGGTGGAGGAAGAGTTTCACAAACCGACCAACTTACAATGGAATAAAACTAAGCTTAAAAATAAGTTTGATTGGATGAGAACTAGATGGAATCTTTGGAAACAGTTGAAAGGGAAAGAAACGGAATTAGGATTGGACTATGACAAAGGAACAATTGCTGTTGGACCCCACACTCCACCCGTAGGTGTTTGGGGGGTTATACCCCAGCGTGTGTTTGCTGGTTATACCGTGACATCCAACACAAATCGGTATTGTCCTCTCAGGGAATCGAACTCGCGACCCCTCAAGGTTTTGTTGCACTTAAGTGCAGTGATAATCCAATAAATATAATTACCCACTTAATTTAATTCTGAGTATTTATAAAGATGTTATATTATGTAATGTATAAATGAATATTGTGTAATTAAAATTTTTGTGAAAAAATAAAAATATAAAAATTTGAAAATGTATATTAAGAAAGAAATAAAAAAAAGGTTAAAATATGTGAATTTGATAGAATCATTAAGAGAAAATAAGTAAAAATATAAGGGTTAAAATATTAAAAATGAATTAGTAAAATTAGTTAGTAAAAATATGGAATGAATTTTTTTTAAAAAAATTAGAAATGTGTTGTGGAATTTATTTGTTATAAATGGATAAAATATACAAAGTAAATCAAATTTAATAATAATATAATAATAGTTAATATGCAATTCACGGTTCGTGAAGAGATATATATATACTTAATATTAGTATATAATGCTTAATGCTAGTTAATAATTATTATTAATAAGTTAATATTAAAACGTATACCTACGACTCTTTAATATATAGACTTAGTGATAACAGTTACATAAATACACAAAATAAATTTTTTATTAACTATGTAATTATTTTAAATTAATTTTTCATTGTTATTAATTTTTATATACTAATATTAAATTTAAATCTTAATCATAACCCTGTATTATTAACTGTTAAATTTTGTTAAGTTTTATATATTAATGTCTTAATATATATACCTATTTGCGGTTATGACAAATTATTATATTATTAGTTACTATATATTAATAGTAATGCGCAGTAATATAATGCCCACTTAATTTAATTCTAGGAATATTTATGCTTAATTTAATTGTAGGAGTATTTCTAAACATGTTATATTATTTAACATATAAATGAATATTGTGTAATTTAAAATTTTGTAATGAAATTATAAATATTTAAATTTTGAAATATATACTAAGAAAGGAATTAACAAGGTTAAAATTTGTTATATTAAAAATATATAAGTTAGAATATTAGAAATGAATAAGTAAAATTAGTTAGTAAAAAT
>JAOSBP010000171.1:18311-29528 GCA_027563825.1 Erythroxylum mucronatum
GGGTAACCGCTGTGCCGACTGGCTGGCTCACTACGCCCCTCATTTTGACCTCGGAGTCACTTATTTTGCCGCTCCACTAATAGGGTGTCATGTTATCCTTGCAGAGGATCAATCGGGAACATGTACTCCCCGACCTGTTCTGTAACTAGTTGCTCTTTCCTTTTATAAAAAAAAAGCATGGATTGAAGCTTAGTTAGGTTAGGTCAGGTCGACCTAGTTAGGATTTGGTCAATTTAGGTTCTAGGATTGGGGTAGGGTCTGACTGTTTGTAAATGTGTTTATGCTAGGTCGGGGCAATTTCAAGCTCGACCTAGACCAACCTATTATCAATCTATCTTTATTTATTTACAATTTTGTCATTCTAAGTTATTTAGAATTGTATCGTCTACAATTATTTACAATTCTACCACCTCTAGTTATTTACAATTATGCCATTTTATCTTATTTACAATTATATCATTTCTTATTATTTTTAATAAATTTTAAAATAATAACAATAATAATAATAACAACAACAACAATATTAAATTATTATTATTTTGTGACGGTTGACTTAACATGCTTTATTTATTAAAATTTTTACTATGATTTGAATATTTTATCTATTTACAAGATAAATTTGATTTATTTTGAATAAATTACATATAATTTTAACTAGTTTTCATTTATTTAATGTAACATTTAGTTACGTTAATTTTATTATCGTGTTTTGAATATAATTAAACATTGCATGCTTATGAAATTACCTGTCATAAGACTAGGTATTCAAATATTTTTAATATCATTTTCTCCCTATATTAATGATTCTTTTGATAAGATTTATACTAGCAAAGAAATTATTATATCAATGAGTTAATTATTTGGTGCTTAGTTTGGTGAAGATTTTGATTCAACATAATTTTACTGTCATATCAATAGTTGATTAATGCATTTGGTTGTGATATTTATTTTATTACTCGTACTTATGAATGAGTCCATTTTTTAATGTTTAATAGACTCTAACATTCAATAATCACCGTTTGTGGATTATTTATGGAAGTTGAGATAGAATGAGCATGATATTGTATTATATGTATATTATTATTGCCTTTTTGATCTTTTTCAACTTTGAGTAATCATTAGTTCTCTACCATTGTCAAGCTTCGTAGGAATAATAATGAATATATTATGATAAACTTAATGATCATAAAATTGGACATAGATTTAAGAGAGGACTATCATACTAAACCCACTATCGAGACTTCTACTAGTGAATAGAAGCTTTATGATAATTGAAAGTACTTGAATTGGTGATGTTTGATGATCATGAGGTATCATATGAATGACTCCATTCGTGATAGTATTTCAAAGATTGAGAATGTTAAAGAATTTTGTAAAGCAATCAAAAAGCAGTACAAGAAGTTATTATTATATGCCTAGGGAATATTCATCATTATCTTTATGCATGTTTCTTTCGCTCCAATAGTTAGCTTTAACCAATATCCAGTAGTCATTTAGGATAAACTCATTAAGCAAGTAACATAATAGGCTTTAGATCTAACTAATTGGAAGGAAGTCATCTCCTTAATCCAATTTTGAGATAGAAGTTATGAATGATGAGATGAACTCTATTGCATAAAATAAAGTATGGAGCTTGGTAAAGCTACTAAAAGTTTATATGCCCATTGGATATAAAGGGTATTGAAGACCATGTATGATACCATAGGTCAAGCAGATAGGTATAAAGCAGGGCTAGTACCTAAGAAGGGTTATAACCTATAAGAAGATATTGATTACAAAGATATTTTCTCTTATTTCCACCAAGGATTCTTTACGAATCATTATAATAAATTTGATGGCTCTTTTTAAACTAGAACTTCTTCAAATAGATGTAAGAATGAATTTTTAAATGTAGACTTAAGTGAAGATGTCTATATGGTTTATCCTACTAGTTTTTGAGGTTGTTGAGAAAGAAAACATGGTTTGTAAGCTCTAAAAGTTAATTACATGCTGAAATAGGCTTCAAAGTAGTGGTATCTTAAGTTTGATGAAATTGTCATTAGTAATAACTTCAAGGAAACATTGTTGATCAATGTATATATATAAAGGTCAGTGAGAGCAAATACATATTTTTAGTTTTATATGATGATGATATCTCACACGTTACTAATGACGTTGACATGTTGATTCAAAATAATTATTATTTAGCCATTTTAAAATGAAGGATCTTGGTAAAGTATTATATGTTTCAAGTATACAGTTTCTTTGTGATGGGGTCAATGGTGTTCTTAGATTGTCTTAACTCAAAGCATCTATATTGATTGTATCTTAAATAGGTCTAATATGTAGTCTCATTCTTTTATAAAAACTTGAATTATGAAGGATGATAAGTTTTCCAAGGTCTAATGTCTTTAGAATGATATTTAGAGAGATAAAGTGAAAGTAGTTTCTTATATTTTAGTTGATGATAGCCTAATGAATGCTTATGTATGCACACATCCTAATATTTCCTTAATGGTTAGTGTTCTTAGTGTATACTTGAGCATACATTAGGCTACTAAAAAATAAAACATAAGGGACTACTTTAATTTTATATTGACATGTCAACATATTGACACATTTAAAGTGGTTAATTTTAATGTTTACAATTATACAAGTTACGTGTATGATAGGAAATCCACATATAAGTGTTATCTTTATAATGATGAGCAGACTTATTTTGATGAAAAGTGTCAAATAAACACTTACAACTTCTTTAGTCATAGAGGTGGAGTATATGGCATGTTATGGGGCTATATGTTATGCAATATGACTGCATAGCTTGATTTTAGCATTGGAAGATATGGACTCTATTTTAAGGCCCCTACAATAATGTTGTGACAAATTTGCCTTTATGTCTTTCTCTTCGAACACTATCTGCACTTCTCCCTCTAAGCGTAATAACATTGTATTCTACTTTGTAAAAAAAAATGTAAAGTCTAAATATTATTGAGTACACACCCATGAACAACATGCTGGTGGATCTATAAACTAAAGAGTTACTTATATGTGTGTATCAAAAACTGATCTCTAATATGAAACTGTTAGGAACTTATTTTCTTTACTTTAGTGGGAGTTCTTGTTCTACGTTTTATGATGATTGCTTGAATTATGTTAATAGATGTGTGGTTGGGTCGGCCATACAAGGCCCAATTCCAGGCCCAGACATCGATGGCCCAGTCGTAGGTGATCATCTCCCATGCAAACACCAAGACCTATGTAAAGACCTAAACCTAGCAATTATCCCATATATAAGGTACTATTTTGCCATAATGCAGGGACGACATTACAACCCTAGTTTTCTCTATTATTAGCAACCAAAACCCTCTCAAAGAGATTAACTTGAGCGTCGGAGAGGCCTTCTGGGAACCAACCACCGACGTGCCTTATTTGCCTTGCAGGTATTCAGCAGCCAAAGTCATAGAAAACCATAGATCCAAATAGCAATGTTCAGCCCCAGCAGAATCTGACTGAACCAGAATAAATAATATTAAAAATTTTAGTTATTATTTTTACTTTTTAAAGATTAGTTGATGGTTAAAAAAGTAATTAACATAGTTAAGAACAAATATGTCAAAGAACTAAAAAAAAGGGGTCAATCTCTTCTAATAGAAACTTATATTTTCCTACCATTAGCAATGTACACTCATTTGTTTGTTATTTTCTTGAATTTTTTCATTGTGAAACTCTTTCTTTATGCCATTTTCCATTGTCATTTGTGGTTTACTAGTATATTTTTATTATCAAATAAGCAAGCAAGCGTCCTAGTTATGAATCATTTTCCCTTGTTATTTGGTATTTTTGTTTTTCCACTTCGAGTATTGTTTCTGGCCTAAGGTGAGGTTTCAAATTTTTATATCACAAGTGTTAGTCAAATATCCAGATATATACATTTACTTATAATCATTTTGGTGTTTAATATTTTGAGAGCTACATATACATCTGTGAGATCTAACATTGTAATGTTACAACAAGAAATGAAGAAAAAAATACTCAACCTTTTTAGAAGAGAAGGCGGGAATGCCTGTTTTCTAAGGTACTACTTATATGGGATGGGACTCACCCATTTAGAATAAAAAATAGGATATATTATATCTGTATCTATCCACTTTAATGTTTCCTTCTTTACTATTTCCATCATGGGGGAGGGTTTAACCAACATTGGGCTTCTTTGATGGGTTATTGTTTTCTTCTAGAAGGATCCTATGCATACATAAAGTTGGGTTAATTCTTTTTATATCAACTATGGTCCAACCTATGGTCTCTTTATAGTCTTTAAGTACTTGTAAAAGTCAGTATTCTTGTCACAATGATAAAGCACTTCGAAATAATAATAGGCAAAGTATTATCATCACCTAGAAAAACATACTTGAGACTAGGGGGAAGGGGTTTTAATTCTAATTCAGATGTTTGAACCATAGAAGGTACTAATGTAGAGGTAGTAGAAGATAAAGGGTTAGAAGGTACGAGTTGATCCTTCATTAAGGAGCCATCTGTCAGTTTGGCTTCCTCAATGCCATTCATTCCCTTTAATTGTTCAATAGTCACCTGCAATCATGTCAAAATCAAAGAATATTTTTACAATCTCATCAATAATATCCACATTATCATTATCAATAGAGCATAAATAATTAATATCATCGAGGTATTACATAGCATAAAAAATGTTAAACCTAATAACCTCTTCGTCAAATTCTATGGTTAGGTCACCTTTGTGAATATCTATCTTCATTCTTACTATTTTACGAAAGGATCTTCCCAATAGAAAATGTACCTCCTTGGACGATCAAAAGTTTCTCCCATATCCAGAACACAAAAATCAACTAGAAAATCTAATCCAGAACACAAAAATCAACTAGAAAAACTAACTCGTTAACTTGTACCAAAACATCTTCAAGCACACCATCAACATATACATTCGACCTGTTAGGAAGTTGAATAACTAACCCTATCTTTTTCAAAGGACCTAACTTAAAAGAGTCATAAATGTACCTTGGCATAATATTTATGGAAGCTCCTAAATCTAGCATACACCTTTCAAAGCTAGTATTTCCTACCTTACAATGGATGGTAAACATACCAGAGTCCTTGCATTTTGGGGATATCTTCTTTTGAATCATGACCGACACATTCTCTCTCATGCTTAACTTTTCATTTTACTTGAAACGTCTCTTGTTGGTGTATAGTTCCTCTACGAATTAAGCATGTATTGGGACTTGTTTAATGGCCTCTAAGAGAGGAATATTAACATCAAGCTTCCTAAAAGTTTCAAGAATCTCTTGATTTGCTACCTTATTTTTTGATTTCACTAACCTAGACAGAAAAAGAACACTTTTAAACTTCTCAATTGATAAATCATTAATATTGTCTACTTTTGATGTTTCTTTATTTTCTTCTTTCTCATTTTCTTTTTTAACCTTAGAGTCACTTCTAACTCTTTGTCTACCTCATGACTTTTTCTTTTGCTTTCTTTACATTCTCTCAATTCTTTCCCATTCCTAAACAATATTGCATTGGCATTTTCTTTCCAGCTTAAGATGGATTGGTCAGGAAGTTTCCTAGATAGCTAGGTTTCTACAATACTCAGGCTAGTACAAACTTGTCCTATTTAGCTTTTCAGGTGTTATAAATGTGCATCGGGTTTTTAGGTGTTATAAATGTGCATCTATTTCTTTTGTATTTTACCCCTGAGTGTGAACTTAATGCAATCTAATTAGCTAGTTGTTTCACTATGTCTTCTACGGAAGGACCATTAGGTTGATTTTGAGGTAGTCTGGGTCTAAAAGAAGATCTTGTATTATCCTTCTTAGTGGCAAAAGTAGGTGGGTTTGTCCTAGGTCCATATCTAAGGTTTGGATGATCTTTTCACCCTTTATATGAATTTGAAAAAGGGTCATATTTCCTATGTGATTGTCCAAGATAACTACTAATAACATTCACATCTTGAACCTACAAAGGAGGACATGCATCACTAGTATGAGTAAAATCAATTAAAATTCCACAAGCATGAGCTTAGGAGATACCACCTGCTACAAGCTTAGAAATAAGAGTAATTAAATGGGCCACTTATTGAGAGCTTTCCTTTAATAGATTCTGAATAACATGAGCATTGGTCGTGTGTCATAACACTACCAAAATAACTAGACTAAATTATAGATAGCGATAAGTCTAGGTTTATTCCATAAAGATTAATTCCAATTACTTTCCGTAATTATCTGTATAGGCAAAACAACAGGGTCTTTGGTTTGAAGCAAATTAAAAGACAAAGTAAAATAAAATCTATAAAACAATTCAAATTAAACTGCAGTAAATTGATAAAGTTGAGGAATGAGGTGAAATCCGATTCTTTGGTTTAATCTCAGCCTAAACACAATTTCGCAAATGTCATTAAATTATCGCTTTTACACCTCTCTTAAGATTATTGATCGTAAACTAATAATAAGCTCTGTTAATTATGATTTTTCCTTAGATCATAGTTAATCAAGAAGAGCTCATTAATTAACCCTAACTATTGGGAAACCTAAAACAATCTCTCTAAGTTTATCCGGATAGTTGCATTACAAGTGAGAAAAACAGATCAATCTAAGTAACAATCACACAAACTTGGATTATTTAACTTATGCTATGTTATCTCTAACGATTTAATACCGTTAGTTGCCACATACAATCTTTAACACGAATATTACGTATCACATTCAAGATCTAGCTATGTTTCATGAAAAATGATTCAATAGAGCATTAAAATCATTCTCATACTACACCCAATCAATCCATACAAAATAACATAAACAATCCAAAAATAGGTAAAGAAAATGATACATAACAACTATTTGCTTAATGTGCTTCTTGGCTTTGATTGCACCTCCGAACTGATGTTAGGAAAGTTAGTTGTCCATCTCCATCTTCAACCTTTCACCATCGGCCATCCTCTCCATTACCACTGTCACTGTTGAAGAACGAAGAAATAACCGCAGAAAAAATAGAAGAAGGTCCTGTCGGCTAGGTCTATTATTTGTTCATCCCTTTTTATGTCATCACTCTTTTCCTTATATAGAAATAACTTAAGTTTAAAACTAAGTGACACCTAGCTAGGACACCATTTCGTTTTTCAATTAATTCCCATATGTGAGAATTCACAATCATGCCTTACCATGCATGGTCGGGCATGGCCTTCTCACGATTATGCCTTACTATACAAGGTCGTGCATGGCCTTCACGGTCGTTCCTTACCATGCACGCCTTCTCACGATGAAGGCCATGCATGGTGATGCATGGCACTCTCACAGCTTTGAGAGTTTTCTGTCATGCCTTACCATGCACGGTCATGCATGATACTCTCATAGCTGTGAGAGATTTCTTACGACCGTGAGAGATGATGCATACGCATAAGACTCTCCTTTCCTTATTCTTCATTTGACATTCTCTCTTGCCTATTTTTCTTTCAACCATCTTCTTCTTCATGCTCTATAAATCAATAAAATATTGAAATTGAGAAGATGGCTTCAATGATATGCTTTCGGGTGACTTTAGCTTCGAAAAGTACCTAAGATCAAATATGAGTTAAAGTGAGTGTCCTAAGCATATCTAAGGCATTAATCACTAAATGTAGTTTATCAAATGAATCAAAATTAAACACATATCAAGTTCCCCCCACACTTAGCTTTTGACCGTCCTTGGGAAAATCGTCAAAATCAAAACCACAAGTCAAAACTTTTACTCATTTTCCATATTTCCTAAGAGTGGATAACCATAAGTAAAAATGAGTGACTTTCAAAACCTATAGCAATAACTTAACATTCAAAGCTTGTGCTCTAGATCAATTAACATTCATCACCCTTAGAAATTGAGTAATCTAGAGGTAGACTTACACAAAAGGTGTTTAAACAAGATATTTCCATAGGTACACTTAAACACCATTCATGATCACAACAATCCACAACTTTGCATATCATTTACTTTCTCCACCACTAAAAGTTACATGCATAATAGTGAAGAAAAGGATTTTTCTAGGGTTGTAATATATGCAAGGGTAAGATGAGATGTATTTTGGGTAATGTAGTATAAAAGGTATCAAGCTAGTGAAGCAAAAGTAACACTGAATAAGATATCAATCGCCCAAGTAGACATTCATTCAAAACTAGGTACCATTAGCATGAAGAATGTAACAAATATGCTTCCCAACTCGATTCAGCTCTTATACCATAAGCCAAATGAACATAACATAAAATGCTTCATCCAAAACAACATCCTCCTCATATGCAATATATTCAAACACCCAATCGATACAACTAAAGGAGGATAAACTATTAATTAATTACTTTTCATAACGGTTGTATTTCCTCCTTGCAACTTTTATTCAAACTCACATCTTTTTTTTCTTTTTTTCTTTTTTTGTGAATATAAAAGTGATAGAAGCTACTTTAACATATGATTGATAACATGGAATTTTAACAATTATAACCAATCCATTTGTATGCATACCCCCACACTTAGGCTTTTATACAATCACATTCATCAAGAATTAACAATTGCTTCACTAGCTTTAAGGGTTGAGTAGGGCATTTGGTTAGGTGCATGTAATGTGGTTTATACAAAAGAAAAGGCTAATAAAGTTCAAAGGGGGTTAGCAAAGGAAAATTCACATAAATGGTAAGCTATTTGTCTAATGTAGTTCGTAATCAACAAAGAATGCCTAATCATTTTGATAAAAATGCATGTGATAAAAATATGGTCTCGAATAGAAAATCAATGAAAAGTAAGGATGTATATGTCACGAAGGTCACATAAAACAAAGATAGTGAGATTGATATGAATGCATCAGTCTAATACAACTCGAAACCTCACTAGTTTTGTCTACCACTAGTCACTACTCTTCTAAAGAATAATACACATTAACCAATCACAAAAGAAAAAGCACATGTTAAGGTTGCCATAGATTTTTCTAGCCAATTCACACTCTAATTATGACTAAATAACCTTAAAAGCAAAAGAAAATATGAAAATTTTTATTTTATTTGTTTGATTTTAAAAAACCTCCCAAAAAGTCACATAAACAATAATTAAGCTTAAAAAGAATGCATAAAAGCTAATATCAAACTAAGATCTCCACCCTTACACCTGAAACTTACATTGTCCATAATGTAACATCAAATGCAATCAATGGGGAACTTAAGGAAAATAGCAATTGTGAAAAATGTAAAGAGACAGAAATCAACTTCCCTTGGGTTGCCTCCCAAGTAGCATCTTTGTTTATCGTCGTTGGCTTGACTCCACGTTGGTTAGTCTTTATAATGAGGGTTTTTTTACCTTATCACTTCCACATCCTCTACTTTGAATCCTTCATAGAAGGGTTTCAGTCGATGACCATTGACTTTGAATTTCTTGTTAGTTTGTAAGCTTTCAATTTTAACTACATTAAATGGAAATACATTAATAACAATAAAAGGTCCAATCCAATGGGAACGTAATATACCCAAAAAAACCTTAAGTAGTGAATGGTATAGAAGAAATTTTTGTCCATCCATAAAATTCTTCCTAACAATCATCTTGTCATGAAATCGTTTCATCTTTTCCTTGTAAAATTTTGCATTCTCATAAGATTCTAGTCTAAACTTTTCTAATTCTTACAGTTGCATTTTCCTCTATTCACCCACTGCACCCATATTCATATTGCATTGCTTAATATCCCAAAAGGCCTTATGCTCAATTTCTAATGGAAGATGACATGACTTTCTATAGATTAGTTGGTATGGAGACATTCCAATCAGTGTCTTGTATACAGTCCTATATGCTCAAAGAGCATCATCAAGTCTCTGACTCCAATCTTTACAATTTAGGCTCACCATTTTCTTAAGAATGGACTTGATTTCTCTATTTGACACGTCTGCTTGTCTGTTCTTTTGTGGATGATAGGTCGTAGACACCTTATGAGTGACATGGTACTTCTTTAAAAGGTTTTTTACTCATCGGTTGCAAAAATGAACACCCCTATCACTAATTAATGCTCTCAGTGTTCTAAACCTAGCAAAAATGTTAGACTTTACAAATTCTACAAAAACCTTAGAATCATCAGTGTTGGTGGTTTTAGATTTCATCCATTCAGAAACATAATCCATAGCCAACAAAATGTAAATAAACCCAAAAGAAGAAGGGAATGGTCCTATAAAACTGATGCCTCATACATCAAAGATTTCACATGCATGTATTGGAGATAAAGGCATTTGATCTCTATGGGATAAATTACCCTATTTTTGGCAGTATTCATATGCTTTACAGAACATATAGGAGTCTTGAAAAATATTTGGCTAATAAAAACCACATTCAAGAATTTTTCTAATAGTTTTGTAAGGCCCAAAATGACCACCACAAGCATACGAATGGTAAAATTTCAAAATTGATTCATATTCATATCCAGACACACATCTCTTGATCACTTGGTCAGAACAACACTTCTGCAATTGAGGACCATTCCAAATATAATATTTCTACTCACTCTTTATCCTGTTTCGTTTAGCTTTACTCAAATTATTACATATCTCATAGTTCATTAGAAAGTTCACAATATCATCATACCGTAGAACCTTACCTTGAAGTTTTAGTAATTGCTCATCTAGAAACAATTCTTGCAATGATAGTGAATCCTCCTCCTTCACCAGTCTACTCAAGTGATCCGCAGCTGAATTCTCTACAACTTTTTAATCTTTGATCTCCAAATCAAACTCTTGGAGTAGGAGAATCCATCTAATCAGCCTTGATTTTGCTTCTTTCTTCGATAAAAGGTACCTTAATGTTACATGATCAGAATATACAATCATCTTAGAACCAAGCAAATAAGGTTTAAATTTATCCAAAGCAAACACAATAGCTAAAAACTCCTTTTCAGTGGTGGAATAGTTGCATTGAGCTGGATTGAGTGTTCGGGAAGCGTAGTAAATAGTATGAGTCATCTTTCCACATTTCTAACCAAGGACAGCACCGACAATAGAATTGCTCGCATCACACATAATCTCAAATGGTTAACTCCAGTTAGGCGGTTGAATGATCGATGTTTAAGTCAAAAGTTCTTTTAACTTGTTAATGTTAGTGTAAGTCGACTTGTACATGACACAAGGCGACTTATGTTGTCACGATACCCATAAGGCGACTTGTATAGTGACACAAGTCGACTTATGTTAGGTATTGTGAGTTTGTTAGAGTAGT
>JAOSBP010000171.1:29628-45766 GCA_027563825.1 Erythroxylum mucronatum
GTTTGAGTCTTCATACCGACACATAGATCCTGGCCTTCGGGAAGGTCCCGGCAACAAAAATTTTTGTTTTCCGCACCTTGTACATGTGATGTACATCCCGGGATTTTCCTACAGTTAAATGCTTCGTTGCATCCCTCATTAAACTCAAAGGGTATATCCTTTTGTAACAAATGACAGTTTTGTTGAAATCTTACTAATCTCCTCAATAAACTTGCAATAAAAACCTACATGATTAAGA
This sequence comes from Erythroxylum mucronatum, assembly GCA_027563825.1. Taxonomy (NCBI): domain Eukaryota; kingdom Viridiplantae; phylum Streptophyta; class Magnoliopsida; order Malpighiales; family Erythroxylaceae; genus Erythroxylum; species Erythroxylum mucronatum. The sequence goes on from JAOSBP010000171.1 coordinate 29,867, forward strand.
AAAGAATGAACTTCTCGCACATTTGTAGGGTAGGGTAAGTTTCAAACAATTTCTATCTTACCTTTATCATCTTCAATTCCTTTAGCTAAGATTACATGTACCAAAACTATTCCTTGTTCAACCATAAAATGACTTTTCAAAATTGAGAACAAGATTAGTTTCGATCAAATGTTGAAGTACACAATTCAAATTATCCAAGCATGCATCAAATGAATCTCCATAGATAGTAAAATCATCCATAAAGACATCAATAATGTGTTCAACATACTCAGAGAAAATACTTACCATGCATTTTTGAAAGGTGGTTGGGGCCTTACAGAGTCCAAACAACATCCTTCTATAGGCAAATACACCAAACGGACATATGAAAGTTGTTTTCTCCTGATCCTCCGGAGCTATCATAATTTGATTATATCCTGAATACCTATCCAGAAAATAGTAGTGATATCGTCCTGTAAGTCATCTAAGCATCTGATCGATGATTGGGAGTGGAAAGTGATCCTTGCATGTAGTAGCATTCAACTTCCTGTAATCGATACAAACTCTCCATCCATTTTGAATCCTTGTAGGCACAAACTCATTATTCTCATTCTTCACCACAGTGATCCCAATTTTCTTCGGTACTACATGGACTGGACTTACCCATTTACTATCCAAAATTGGATAGATTATAGCAACTTCAAGATCTCCATCTTTGCCACTTCCTTCATTGGGAGATTTAACCCTTTTGTGATTCTCTTAATGGTTTGGATCCTTCTTCCAACAGAATTCGATTTATACACATTGAAGGGCTAATACCCCTTATATCGGCTATGGTCCACCCTATAGCTATGATGTGGTCCTTAGGCACTCGAATGAGTCCTCTTGAAGCTTGGCTAAGTTCCTAGATATGATTACCATAAGTGTTTCTTCTTCTCCTAAAAACACATATTTCAAGTGTAGGTGCCTGCACAATCGAAGGTAAAAATTTTAAATCACTCATGGCAAAAACAACATCTAACTCATCCTTACCATCCATATCAAAAATTTCTTGAGACAAATAATCAATGACGTCAATTGACAAAATAGAGTGAACATCACTAAGGTACATCATAGCTTCAAGATATTAAAGCGAACAATTTCACTGTCAAACTCCATGGTCAACGTTCTTGTATCCACGTTGATCTTCGTCTTTGATGTCTTCAAAAATGGTCGAACTAAAAGGATAGGTGCATAATTAGACAAAGATTCTCCCTCCATGTTCAACACATAAAAGTCAACTGGAAAATCCAATTTGTTAACCTACGCTAAAACATCCTCTACGACCTCTTCCGAATAAGCATTAGATCTATCAACCAATTGAATTATAACATGTTTTTCTTTCAACGATCCCAAATTCAATGAAGTATAAATGGAATATGGCATAACATTAATTGAAGCTCCTAGATCTAACATTTCTTTTTCAAAACGAGTATCACCAATCTTGTAGGGAATTGCAAACGTACCTGACCCCACACTTACTTTCTTGCCTCCCCTTAATTTCCTCTTAGACGTGCATAACTCCTTATGAAATTTGGCGTATCGACGAAATTGCTTAATGGCATCAATTAAAGGTATGTTCACCTATACCTTTTTGAACATGTCCAAAATCTCCCTATCTTGCTCTTCTTTCTTTGATTTAGCAAACCTACTAGGAAAAGGAGGCAAAGAATTAGTAAAACTTTTAATCACAAGAGATTTAGAATTTACCTGAGTTCCTATTTCCACTTCTTTTGAAGGTACTTCAAGTTCTTTTTCAGCTTCTTCCTCATTACTAATAACAAGAGTCTTATGTGGTGCCTCTATTTCCTTACTACTTCTTAAGGTAATAGCGTTTGCATTCTCTTTCAATTTATAATTGTTTGATAAAAAGCTTACTTGAATTTCAACTCTCTAATCGGCTCACTGCAGTAACTATATGACTCAGTTTATTCTCCGGATTCTAGATTCTAGCTCTTGTTTGTTTTGGAATTGTATAGTATTATTATAGAGATGAGTGGTACTTTAAGCTAACACTTTCATCATTTCTTCCAGTGAAGGTCCCAAACTTAATGGTTGAGTTTGTCTTTAATATAATTATTGATAGGAATCTTGTTATTGTCCTTGCTTCCTATAAATGTTGAATGGAGGATTCTTCCATCCCGAGTTATGTGCACATGGATAGCTAAGATTCCTTTATGGTTGACCTGGAAAGTTTCTAAAAGCATTCATTTGTTCTGTAGATGTATCCTGCAAGGTTGGACACATATCAACGGGATGTCCTGACATTGTGCAAATTCCACATACCTTGACTTATTGAGCACCACTTGCAGCCATTTGCCTAACCAAGGATGTCCTCTCGAATACTAGCTTCATTAACCTTTAATGGGCAGGGGTCCTTTCGAATACTAAATTGTTGGAAGTTAGCAGCCATGTTGGAAGTAAGATTTCTAGCTTAAATAGGTGTTTTGTCCACTAGTGCTCCTTCGCTTACTGCATCTACAATATTTCTTTCTTGTGCCAGAAGCCTCTCATTGAAATACTGTATCAAGAGTTGCTCGCTGATTTGATGGTACAAGCAGCTAGCACATAACCTCTTGAAATGCTCCCAATATTCATATAATATTTCCTCATGATGTTGTCGAATTGCATAGATCTCCTTCTGACTATTTGTAGCTTAAGACACAGGAAAGCATTTCTCCAGAAAAAGTCTCTGCATCTTATTCCAAGTGGTAATTGATCCAGAGGGCAAGTAATACAACCAATCCTTAGTATTGTCTCCCAATGAGAATGGGAATGCTCTCAACTTAATATGCTCTTCTTACCCCCTTGTTGGTTTCATGCTAAAACAGACCACATGGAACTCCTTAAGATGCTTATGAGGATCTTCACCTAGCATACCATAAAAAAATAGGCAAAAGATGAATTAAAACAAATTTAAACTCAAAAGAAACAACAATAGTAGGAAAGTTAATGGACAATTGTTGATAATTAAAATCATGGCCAGCTAATTGTTTAAGAGTACGATCAATATTTTGCTCAGCCATGTTAGAAGCAGTATTAGAAATGAAATCACTAGAAGACTCAGAAAGTAAATCTAAAGCTATTTAAATTCATAGTAAAGAGTCAAGTGTTATGTCAGATGCCGATGGATCCTCAAAATTTTGTACTACTTGTCTTCTTACTCTTCACAAAACTCTTTTAAGCTCTTGATCAAATTTCAATTCACTAGTGTGAGAAGATCTTATCTTGCACTAAAACAAACCAAACAATAAAGAAATTAACCAAAAATAAAAATAAAAGAAAACAGATAAATTCATAAAAGAAAAGGATATTAATCCTCGACAACGACGCCAAAAGTGGTTCCGTGTCATAGCACTACCAAAATAACTAGACCAAAATGTAGATAACGATAAGTCTAGGTCAATTCCATAGAGAATAATTCTAATTACTTTCCTAAATTATCTGTATAAGCAAAACAAGGAGGTTTTGGTTTAAAGCAAACTAAAAGACAAAGTAAAATTAAATCTATAAAAACAAATCAAATTAAACAACAACAAATTAATAAAGTTGATAAATGAGTTGAAATCTGATTCTTTGGTTTAATCTTAGCCTAAGCACAATTTCGTATATATCGTTGAATTATTGCTTTTTCACCTCTCTTAAGACTATTAATCATGAACTAACAATAAGCTCTGTTAATTTTGGTTTTTCCTTAGACCATTGTTAATCAAGAAGAGCCCATTCATTAACCCTAACTATTGGGAAACCTAGAACAAGCTCTCTAAGTTTATCCGAACAGCCGCATTACAAATGAGAAAAACATATCAATCTAAGTAACAATCACACAAGCTCAAATTATTTAACTTATGTTATGTTATATTTAACAATTTAATACCGCTACTTACCACATACGACCTTTAACATGATTATTACGTATCACATTCAAGATCTAGTTATAGGGTTTCATGAAAAATGATTCAATAGAGCATTAAAATCATTCTCATACAAGAGCCAATCATTCCATACAAGATAACATAAACAATATGAAAAGAGGTAAAGAAAACAATAAACAATAACTTTCTACTTAATGTGCTTTTTGGCTTTGATTGCACCTCTGAACTGATGTTAAGAAAGTTAGATGTCCATCTCCATCTTTAAGCGTTCACCATTGGCCATCCTCTCCATCGCCATTGTCACTGTTGAAGAACGAAGAAATAATCAAAGAGAAAATAGAAGAAGGTCCTATTGGCTAGGTCTATTCTTTTTTCATCCTTTTTTTTCTGTCGTCACTTTTTTCCTTATATAGAAAAACTTAGGTTTAAAACTAAGTGACACCTGGCCAGGACACTGAGTCATTCTCCAATTAATTCTCATATGTGAGAATTTATGGTCGTGCCTTACCATGCACGGTCATGAATGGTCTTCTCCCGGCCATGCCTTACCATGTATGGCTATGCATAACACTCTCATAGTTATAAGAGATTTCTTACGGTTGTGAGAGATGATGCATGGGTGTAAGACTCTCCTTTCCTTGTTCTTCATTTGACATTCTCTCTTGCCTCTTCTTCTTTCAGCCCTCTTCTTCTTCATGCTCCATGAATTAATAGAATATGGAAATTGAGAAGATGGCTTCAATGATATGCTTTCGGGTCACTTTAGCTTCTTTAGTTTCGAAAATACCTAAGATCAAATATGAGTTAAAGTGAGTGTCCTAAGCATTTCTAAGGCATTAATCACTAAATGTAGTATATCAAATGAATATACATTTAAACACATATCACACATTACTTTTGTTGACTCTCTTATATTGGCTAACTTCATTTTTACCTCCAAAATGTTGTGAGTTTTTGATCATACTAGAGATTAACTATCTAGCTTGTTCAGTAGTTTTAGCAACAAACACCCATCACTAGCTACATCTATCATGCTCTTATCATGTGGTAAAAGTCCCTCATATAAGTATTGTATCAACAAGTAGTCACTAATCTGATTATTGGGATAACTAGCATATAGTTTTTAAATCTTTCCTAATATTCATGTAGTAACTCACTCATATTTTATCTAATTCCACATATTTCTTTCCTAATGGATCCTGTCTTACTAATAGGCAAATATCTTTCAAGAAAGGATTTATGCAATTAAGCCTATGTATTAATGGATCTATGAGGCAAATAATATAACCAATATTTAGCAAAATGATGCAGTGAGAATGGAAAAGAATTTAAGAAACCAAAATGTTTTTAAACGACCAAAATGTTTTTAAAATGTCTATAACGATCCTCACCTTCATCTCCAAAAAATTTGGGCAATAAATTTAAGAAACCAAAGTTAAGCTTCAAGGGTCTTTCCAAGGCTGGGAAGACAATGCATAGAGGATGATCTTATTGGTTTGGTTCACATAGTTTCTTCAAAGTAGATGTGACAATTTCTATCTTTTTATCCAAACAAGGCTTTTTTAAAAAAATAAATAATGAATTGCATAAAGTAATAGAGTATTACAAAACATTACAAATCAAATTCAACTACGGAAAAAACTTAAGCACTCTCTACAGATTACTACATCCTTATAAGTACAATGCATTTTACAGGTTCACTCATTTTCAACCCTCTTGTGATGTTTTCTCTATAGGAACTTGTCAAATCAGTCAGCCTTAGTTTGGTCATATACTCCGTCCAATTATAATCTAAAATGTCCTTAGCTTCCCTAAACAATTTGGCGTTCCTCATTCTAAATATATAGTGAACTAACATAGTAAAACTAGCTTTGAATAGCTTATGGTCTCCTTTCCAGTTACATTTCACCATGGTTACCTTATGAGTGTGTTCATCCATTTCTGGTTGTTCTCTTTAGATTGAATGTTAACAAAAATTGCCTACAAAATTGCTTAGTTGATGCACATTTGAAGAACAGGTGACCAATTGTCCAAAAAGTGTCTCCACATAGTGGACATTTGGGATCAAATACCTGAAACTTCAATCTGTCACTTGTTCCCAACCTTTGTAGTGCTACAAACCACAGTATGAAGGAGTGGGTTGTAGCAATATTTGAGTCCTAAATGAATTTTCAAAATTAATTTAATTAAGGATCCTAATAATATCTTTATACACGATTCTGTTAAGAATGTTTTAGTCTTATATAGCTCCCATTGTATTGAGTCTATTAGTTAGATTGATGATTTGGGAGACTATTCATGATGATGCAAGAACCCCTAGTTGAGTGAAAAGGCCAGCTGCAATTCCCATTTTGTACTAGCATATAGACCTTAGTATTCTCAAACACTGATCCTCTCAAGCTTTGAAAGTATAGTGTGAGATATAGTGGCCCTGTTAGATGTCAATTATCATACCAAAACTTCGTATCAATTCTATTTCCTATAATATTCTTGACATGTGATAGATGTATAATTGACCATATTTATACCTCATATTAAATATATTTTTGCTTGATATTTTATACTTTTATTGTATATTTGGCACTTAATTTGCTCCAAATATATTTATACGTAATAATTGCCTTCATGGACCAAAAGAAGAAGAATTTAGATAAAACCACCACATATATTGAAGATTTGAAGCAAAGAAGGGATACACAGCGTATGGAATCGCAAATTTTAGGGATTTTTAGTATACACAGTCTAGTACACATCTATGTATCAACCATCCAAAAACCCTAAAAATTACTATACAAAGACGTGTTCGAAGGTAAAATAGAAAAGAAAATGTGCAGAGATGTTTAAAGACTTTCAGAGGCAATTCACGGGGTGATTTTAATCCAGAGAAGTGGAAAAAAAGAAGAAATCATCGAAAGATCCAAGAGAATACAAGATCAAACCTCTAACTTGCGAGAACATTTGATAGGAGATAAAAGGGAGAATTATGAACCCTTCATTTTTTTTATTTGTTTTTCTTTCTATATATGTTTGATTTCGTTTTCTATCATCTATAACTAAACATCTTTAGTGTCTATGTATGATGAACCCTATGTTTGTTCTATAACATAATGAACCTTATATTTGTGCTATAACATGTTTTGATTCTTTTATTTAATACAATTGTTTTGATTAATATATTGTGATTTTATTATGTGTTTAACATATATTTTAATAAATTCGAAATATTAGTTCATAATTTGATTTCATAACATAGAGATTGAGAAATCCTATGTATGAATAGATCTATCGTAGTTGAAAGGATTTAATTGAAAACCTAGAGATAGGTCAACATAAATTCTTTAGATTAGGGTCAAACCTAATAACAAAATTAAAAAATCGATAAAGAAATCTTAGTACCTTTAACCTTAATAACATTGGTTGATAATTATAAGATTAGTCATTAGTAATCTCAATTGAGTTATTAGCATACCATAGGAATTTCCACAATCCAATATCAATAAAACAGTTGGATGAATGAAGAAACTTGAGGTAGCAACCCATTGCCAAACCACCACGAAAGATAAGAAAAGAAATGGCCCCAAGGTTTCTCACTGCGATCTCTCTCTTCCTTCTGACTACCATATCATGGATCCTTCTTCTTTGAGCTTTTATTGTCATATTCCTTTCTTACTCCTTCCTTTCTCATCTCACTGCTTCTTCACTTCTTCCTTTTTTTCCTTTCCCTTTCCCCTGCCTGAATTGGGTTATTTACCTATTTTAGTAGCACCTAACTTATCCAAAATTTAGGTCTGATAGTTACTGTTTTTGGTGAATGTCACCCAGATCCAGCCTTTAGTTAGAGAGTAAGGAGTTTCCTCCTCTCTTAACATCCCAGTAAACATCTACCCAGAAACTAAAAAACCAACTTGGAGTCATATAGTGGGGGATCCAGACACATTTTGGAAACTTTAATATATAACTGGTGCAAAAGATGGAACTATCACTCCTCCTGCAGAAATACTTCTCAAGGATGCAAGTATGTGGAAAACCTCGCTTGTTGGGTATTTTCTAGAGAAAAGAATAGCTTTCCCAGTAGTCCAGCATTAGGCTGACACCGATTGGAAGAAATGGGGTCTTGAATCTACACTTTATAACTGAGGATGAGCAATTCATTTTTCAATTCTCCTCAAAATAAATGGTTGGTAAGGTATTAGACATGGGGCCCTGGCACATACAAGGTAAGCCATTGTTTTTTAGGAAATGAGAATGGGGTTGCAAGCAGGACAAAAATGAAATTAAATCTATTCCAATTTGGGTGAACATGCATGAAATCCCTCTTAAACGTTGTTCATCTAAGGTTTTGAGTTATTTGGCTAGTTATATTGGAACTCCCCTAGCTATGGATGACAACACTGCAAATATAAAAAGAGTAGGGTATGCTAGAGTGTGCTTTAAAGTGGAACATAAGAAGACTATGCCAAATAGTATTCCAATAGTGAAGTTCAATTCCTGTGGAGAATTGGTGGAAGATAAAATTGTGTTATCCTATCCATGGAAGCCATACATGAAACCTATTACTAAATGCAAATCGCTAAGAGAAATGTTAATGAAGTAGTCAATGAAAGAAATCAACTTTTGAGTGTACCTGAAGTTATGCGAGCAGATGGTGAAAAGGAAAAAGATGAAGTTTAAAATCAGCAAGCAACTCTTATAGCCCATTCAGGAAAGATACGAAATCAAATGAAGCAGAAATAGTGAAGATTGTTAAGAATCAAGTTATAGTAACTAATGACAATCATAGCTGTGATGAAGAGAATGGTGGTAAGCATAATATATCCTCATCTGGAACCTCTTTATACTGTGCTAAATTAGAGGATAAGGCTAAAAACTAATAGCAGCAAGTGATTTCAACTGAGAGTCAATGGAGTAATTGTAACACCCCAACATATACCTTGGAAGTATTATAGCATGTCTGGGGTGTATTAAGAAGTGAACATAATGAATTAAGTGCATCTTTGTAAGAGACATTATGGAACTTAATGTAAAAGACATGGGTTAATGGGTAATCTGTTCGGTTCAGCACGAACATGCCTCTGTAATTTGGCCATATCTTGGTTTGTAGACCTCTAAATTAGATATTTTTAATTTAATATTAATCTAGAGACATAGATCTAAAACTTTTATGAAGGAAACGAAACTTTTATTATGCCTCTAATATTTTTTAATTCTGGCTTGAAGTTGAGTTATAGCTGTTGTCCCTGTTTTCGAACAACCTGTAGTTTTTTGGGTATAACTCCCATAATAATTAACCAAATTGCATAAAATTTATTACATTAGCAAATTAAGACATAAAGGACTGAAATTGATTGATAAGATTATAGTCTAATGTGGAAAGTAAGGGAAGAAAAAGGACAAATATGCAATTTTTCTAAAGTTAACACAAGGACCAATTGGATTAAGGCATGTGGGACGAATAATAATAAAGCATGTGTGTCCAATACGAATTAAGCATATGTGTGAGTCTTGAAAGTTCTAGAATGGGGATATGGATAGGGGAGATGCACATCATTTTGGGGGTTCTAAGTTCAGTTTTTTCTCCTCTCCATTTCACCTTCTTCATCCCATCATTTTTCATATAAGAAATCAAGTCAATCTTAGGTGGAAATAAAGGTAAAAGTTAGGGATTTTCTCTTCACCTTTATCTCTTCTTACTTTGCTTATGAAGGATGAAATTATACGGATGGAAGTGGGAATGAGAGGTATATTTTTGGTGTTTTTAGTTGGTGAGTCAAGCAAAGCCAAAGAGGAAGGGAAGGAAAGGCAATTGAAGACCTACTTTGTCAATTTTCAAGTTTGGGACTTCACTTCGTTTTTTTTTTTTTGTATTTGTGTATGATTGAATGGATATAAAGATTCATTTGGATGTTGAATGGTTTATGTGATGTTTATTTGGTGTTATTTGGTGTTATCTTGCATAAAATTGGTTAAATATGATAAGAGAGTATTGTGTAGTGGAATTCTATATATTGATTGAGTCACATTGTTTGAGTCATAAATCAGCCTACAGCCCTCCAAATTGTTTGATTTCAGTTGCATATGAAACCTAAGACGTAGGGATAAATATCTCTGGAAGGGATTGTGACCTAATTCTAGCTTTATGACCTTTAAATTTGAGATCAAAAAAGGTGACCTGATGTTGCCCTTGTTTTGGAGCAGCTTGTGATATTTTGCTTATATCTCATGATTTAGAAGTCCAAATGATCTGATTGTTAGTTCTATAAAAACTATATACACAGAGGAAAAAAATTTCTAAGAGACCTCGAAACCCAATTCTAACTTTTTGTATATGCATATTAAGGAACAAGTAGTGGTATGAATGGAGAGAGAGTCTGTCACAACCATGGCATTGTTTTCATTTCCGAATTTTTTATCAAATCTTATCCAAACCTTTTAGAATGTGTATGAAACCTTTAAAACACCTAAAAATAAATGAAATAGGACTTACCATATGTGAATTAGGCGATTAAACATTGAAACTTAATATTGAACATAATGTATGTTAAAGAAAACTTACATGTACATAAATGATTGGTATGCATATTTATTGCTCATATGTGTATAATGTGATTATACAAGTGTGATTTTGGCTTATTTATTGCTCATATATGTATAATGTGATTATACAAGTGCGATTTTGATACCCTTCTAATGTTGGTAAGTTATGACTTGCATGTATGAACACAGATACAGATTTTATGACTTGAAATGTATATCATATGACTTGTCAATATATGAATTGTGAAATTGGAAAAAAGGTTAAAGGAAATGGGCATTCCTATAGGGCTATAGTGCAGTTGCTACAGTTCGATACCTTCGAGTATCCATAGTTCGATACCTTCGAGTATCCACAATTTGATATCTTCGGATATCCACAGCACCCATTATCCACAGCTACAAAAAAATGTGCAAGCCTAACACAGAAAGTAAAGTAAAGAAATATAAATAAGAAATGCAATATGACAACATAAATAATCGGTATATGAATGGGCATTTGCATTTCTATTGATAATTTGTATCATTAAGTGTTGTATATCAATGTTTGAGTTTTGAAGGTGAATTTGTGGTATATGAAAAAAAGTATTGAAGCATGTTTGCATTATTTATTTGATTAAGTATGCCCTCATCATTTATATTTATATGATGTTCATAAATATATGTGCTTGGCGGATGACTGCTGTGAGTGGTCATCCAAACTAAGTGTTTTCCCTACTAAGCTTTCAAGCATAGCATCTACAGGACCAAGGCCAACAGCTAGGAGTAAAAGTACCTATGGATGTGTCTTTTGATTAGAGAATGGTTATATATGTAATAAATGAAATTGTGTATTTTCTTTTTGGATTATCTTGTTAATGTAAAGATGTAATACTACTTTTAAATGATGATGTTAAATGACATGAAATTTTGTAATGTGTATATGTATAGCATTGAATAGAATTATATACCTTGAAGGCATGTATAGGAATTTGGTTGCTATCTGTATGGATGGTTGTAGGTTCTATATAAGGGGTGTTACAATAATGTTGAAGAAATTGAGCAAAAGACTATATCTCAGGTCCAACAGAATAAGGCAAAAGGAAGTGTGAATGAAGAAAACAATTAGACAATTAGTTAAGTGGTTACTGAAGTAATATAAGCTGACAAATTAGCTACCCTAGGTGTTGTTATTCATTAAAATGATTAAGACAATAGTGAAACTAAACTACAGTAGGGAGATTGGTAGGCAACAGGGACCTAAAGTCGAAAAACTAGGAGAAGGATCGAGTCCTCTCAAGCCTATTATGTAGCACTATATGGAATGTTAGTGGACTAAATTTTCCCAGTGAACAACTAGCTTTAAAGGATTATCTTCAATCTAACTAGTCTTGTTTTGTTGGTTTGTTGGAAACTAAGATCAAAGAGGAAATCTTTCAAAATGGGCTGAAATTTTTGTCAACAGGTTGGAAAATCTTGAGCAATCACGTAAAGCATCCTAGTGGAAGAATTATAGTTGCCATAGATCCAACATAACTTGTTCTCTCCAACTGATACTATACTGATCAACTTATTCATAGTTAACTTGTTCTAAAATGACTCAACATTCCAATAGCTATAACTGTGGTTTATGCATCCAATTAGGAAGTCCAAAGATTCATCTTATAGAAAGAATTGCAGGATATAGATTTAAAAATGTCAGTCCTGTGGATGGTGTCAGGGGATTTTGACTACTTATTATCTTCTTCTGAAGCCTTAGGGGTAAGAAATGTTACATATGTTGATACTAAAGAACTAACTTCATTAACATCTTCATTCCTTTGGACTTTTTGATTTTAGATATCAAGGCCCTATATTCATATGGAACAATCACCAAAAGGGCGATAGAAATGTACAAAGAAAGTTAGATAGGTGTTTAGTAAATAATAGATGGGTAAATCAATTATCAGAAAGCTATCTAGTGTTCGAGGAGCCATTGTTTTCTAATCGTACTCTTATTAGGAAATGCATCAATGCTACTTGATCAAACGAAAATCACCTTTCATGTTCTTCGACTCCCTACTAGAAAACTCTCAGCTTGATTCAATTATTGCTAATGCTGTTGGTATAAATGTGTAGGGTTCTAGAGCTTTCCAGTATGTTCAAATGCTGAAATATATTAAAGCTAAATGCATTAAGTTACTTAAGCTTAATACAAAATCTTTCAAATTCAGTAAAGAGCAAGCCCTCAAGAATCTATCATTTAGTCATAAGCTTTTAGCTAAGGACCCCAGTAATTCCTCACTCTAAGAGAAAAAGAAATTAGAATTGTGTAGTTATTTGCAGGTCATCTAGGAGTATAGAGTGTAGTTGAAATAAAATTCTAGAGTCCAATGGTTACAACAAAGAGATAGGAATTTTAAATACTTTTTCAGTGTGATTCAAAGCAAGAGAAACAGAAACAGGATAGTTTGTCTAAAGAATGAGTATGGTTTGAAGATAAATGAGCAAGAAAAACTGAAAAGAATGGCCAGAAGTCACTTTCAAGCAATAAATGGGATATCTACTTGCATTGCAAGTCTTCCTAGCTATCTAGTTAGTGGAATGGTTGGTTCCATTAAACATGATCAAGAATTTGCACTAATCAAAGAAAGTCATATGTGAAGAAATGAGAGATGTGTTATTTTCATTTCATCTAGATAGGTCTCCTGAGCTAGATGACTTTAATGCCAGAGTCTTTCAAGAGAAATGGAACCTTTTGTAATTAACATTTGTTAAAGTAATAAAGGAGTTCTTTATTAGTGGTAGGTTACTCACCAAAATTAAGAAGACATTTCTTACTTTGGTCTCTAACCTCCCTATTCCTAAGAAGTTGAATGATTACAAACCAATATCCTATTGCAATGTGTTATACAAGATCATTTGTAAGATCCTTACCAATAGTTTAAAGAATAAACTACCTAGTATAATTAACCAAAGTCATGGAGCATTTGTTCCAGGTAGAAGTATGGGTGACAATATTATACTGGGTCACGAATTGTTTAAAGACTATAATCATAACGAACATGTAAGATGATTTTACACCTCCTTATAAACCTTGAGTAAATGTTCTCTGTAGCTGAAACATTCCCAAAGGTGCTTTCACTTCCTCTCCTTAAATTTAAAGTCTTGAGTTCCTCTTTGATTAGGCCTAACTTCTTTGCACAAAAAATCCTAACGCCCTTATGATTGTATGTGATATTACTTTTGTGATTGCCTTAACAAAATTTCCTTCCTCAATTAAAGAGTTATTGGACCTAAAAGGGAAGTACTTTTTGCATTTAGAAAATAAGCTTTTTATTATTACAAGGGAATGATCTAAGAACAATAGGTTCCAAAAATGAGCCTTGCTCTCAAGGAACCTTGATAACCACTAATCCACTCATAAGTGCCTTATTAAGCTTCTTTTTTATGTGCCATCTTGCTCATTGCTTATTGCTCTAAGTGAATACAAACCTGTCAAACTTTAAATTAGTTATACCTATCTTCTTAATACATTCTTTAAATTCTATTATGAAATTATTCAAACATACATTGCCCTTTCCATCTGTTATAGTTTATCCTATAGTAAGTTCCTCTAAAAAGCAAAATCTGATTCATGAATAAAGGAGATTGCAACTTTTAAATTCTCTTGAAGGAAATTTACTACTAAATGCATAAGTTGATCAATGGTTTGGGGAACATGAACCTTAACAAAATTAGTGACAAAGGCAATCAAAATAAGAACATAGTGAAGATGTTGATGATTAGATGGAAAAGACAATTCATTTCTCAAAATATTTAGTTAGATAAGACTTCCGAGTTCAACTTGGACTCCAAGATACCTATTATAGTAGGCTTACTCCCTAAAATAAAATCCCTCAAAGACTGTTGTTTAGAGGGGAAATTAATGTCCCTTACATTCCATCAAACTATGGACACAATGAGGGATTATTAAGTTAGATCATTTGCATCTATTCTTTCTTCACAACTTTTGACTTCTATTAAGTTTAAAATCCTTAACATTCAAAATCAATGTTATCCACCACTGTCAAGGAAGGGGGCATTACCTGGGAATCCTCAGAGCTTACTTCCCCTACCATAGTCTCATTTCGTAGGAGGGATCTTCTACTTAGACTAGGTATATCGGACCTCACAAATATAGCCTCTGGTTTACTTACATCCTCCTTTATATTTTTCGATACCAACTTATTTGAATTAATCTTAAAAGCAATTGTTTCCATGGGGAACCCTTCATAACTTCCTTACTTGCCACTTGTCACTTTAGATTGGTTACCTAAGTCCATTAATTTAGAGAAACTCCTCTTACAAATCTCCTTCTAATTGCTCTCCATTGTTTTCCTTCCTCTTTTACAGTAGGTTTTCATTGGTGCAAAACATAAATAGAGTCTTTAAATAATGTCTCATCTTCCCCTAATCTTATAAGAGGAATGGTGTCCGGCAAATTCTCTCTCTATTTGAACACTCACACATAATCTTGTATACCTTACTCTCTTCCTTAAAGTTATTGTTTCATCCATACAAATAAGCTTTTATGCAATTAGCTAATAAACTCAACCCCTTTGCTGACTAATATTTAAGGGGCATATTATGAATAGTAATACATGTTAGGATGGTTTCATGTTTAGCGTCCAAACTAATTTCAGTTTCAAGAATTTTAAGAATAAGGGAAAATATTGGACATGCCAAGGGCTAACACCCAAAACCTCCTCAGCACTATTACTTGTGGCAACCTTGAATAGAATGAGTTTGTCTTTAGGTAACAACAATTCCTTCAAGCCTTCTCCTTTCTATTGCTCCCTCACCTAATTATTGATTGTTGGGAAAAGAGGACAATTTCTCAAAAAAGAACCACAACAGAGTTGAATCCCAACTTTTTGCACCTTTCTTTGAAAAATCAAGTTTAGGGGTAACAATGATGCAACCATTTGAAGCGAAAAAGGGCAATAATGTAGTGAAGCACCAGAGCATTCACATACCACTTGCTTCCAATTTAGACTAAGGTTAATTTTTATGAGAGGTGCAACTAGAGAGGACTTGGAACCATAAATAGCCCCCTATTATACACAAGGAGTTGGCAAAAGGATTGACGAGGAAGGAGTGACACTAGTGAAGAGACCAAGAAGCACAGGAGGTAAAGTCATCTAACAAATTTTTTCCATCAAATGAGGAACTGGACATTTTAAGCTTAGCAAGGTTAAAAGCTTATAGCAGCCAAAACATTTAAAAATGTCATTCCAAAGCACAGGAGCTTGAACGCTAGAAAACAAAGAAAAGGAACAAAACAAGCCCAAGAACGAACCCCCGTGATTCCCCATTACTGAAGAAGCTAGCACTAATTCGAGATCAGTTGGTGAGCAAGATGGGAGGGCCCACAGAGGTAGTGGGCGGTTTGCAAAGACTGTGTGTGAATGGTGAGTTATCATCACAAAAGATTTACAATCTTTTGAGACCCTTGAATGTTCGCAAACCCTGGATG
>JAOSBP010000172.1:9870-31047 GCA_027563825.1 Erythroxylum mucronatum
GTCTGCATTAGGGTTTTGTATAAAATGTATTCCGCAATTTTTGTACAGTGTATATGTGAACCTTTCAGTTTGTAATAAGTAATGGGATTGATTAAATGGGAATATTATTGTATATATCAATGTGTATCAATTGATAATGGTTGAATATGGTTTGTGCATTGAAATGGGCCCCAATGGCCCAAAGTGAAATGGTTTATGATTAACGAGGATTGTTTAAAAAAATGTATACTGAAAAATGGATTGAGTACTCTAGCATGCCACCCTCGCGGGTCACGGGCTCGGATATCACCGTCGATATCGGGTTCGGGTCTTGCGGAAGTGGGGTGCTACAATTATGCTTCATAGATTGCACATCATCTTTCATTGTATCCCACCCAAATCTATATGGGGTCCAGAAATAGCATATGAAAAGTAATTGGATTGACAACATATCTAATATCATAGTCTTATTCACCCAAATAGACTATATAATAAGATGAAATGGTAGATCTTCTCACTTTAGTGGATCTTCTTAACTGAACTGGTTCTTGTACCTCAGGAACCTTACTTTGTACAGGTATAAGTTCATGTTCCTATACTGGCATGGTACCAAGACCTTGATCTATTGGTTCTAATTGTATAAGTGATGGATACAAAATAACTATAGTATCTGTCCTGCTATCATCTGAAAGTTGAGAAAGACTACCCTTATCATAAGCATCATATTTTAGAAACTTAGTTATTTGTGATTCCTCAATTGTATACCCTCATTATCTACAGTAAAATCTGTATCCCCTAGAGTGGTTGGGATATCCAACAAAACAGTAATGAGTATAATGAGAATGTAACTTATTTTCATAAGGATTATATAAATGTACCTCAGCAGGGCAGCCCCAAACACAAATGTGGGCAAAGCTAGGCTTCCACCCTTTCTAAAGTTAAAATGACATCTTTGAAAATGATTTGCTTGGGACTTTGATGAGTATGTATAAGGCAGTCTTTATGAGTTCATCCTAAAGGTAATCAAGTAGGTTAGTCTTCCTTTGCATTGACCTCGTCATTTCGTTTAAGGTGGGATTACCCTTTTCAGCTACATCATTTTGCTTAGGACTACCTATTATAATGAACATATACACTATTCCATATGATTTCACATATTTGGCAAATGAACCATTTTCTTGTCCTGAAACCCCATATTTACCATAATATTCTCCTCCACTGTCAGATCTGACAATATTGATTTTCCTTCCCAACTAGTTCTCAACTTCAACCTTAAAGATCTTGAATTTCTTAAGAACTTCAGACTTTTCTTTAAGTAAGATCACATAACCATAACGGGAATAATGATAATCGAAAATTAGAAAATATCTTGAATTGCACAATGTAACTGTATAAGGTCCACAAATATCTGTATATATGTGTGACAATGTACCATCAATAAATGCAAATCCTTATGCACATTCTCAGCATCACATATCAGTGCTAAAAACTTTATCAATGTACTTTATTTTAAGAATTTATCACAAGAAAAATCTCAACGGAGTGATAATCATGCAATATCAAACAATAAACACACCACGTGAGATCTTTTGTTTCTAGTTCAAAGCATGAAATTTCACTCAAAATTGGCTTTAATAACTTTTATTTGATTTTTCTGAATTTAACCCTTAATTATTACTAATGTAATAAATCTAGAAAAATTTAAAAAACTCACTTTATGAATTCACGGGTCCCCAAAACTAACCCAAAATAAGTAGAGGGACATTTTAGTAAATTCTAAAATTTTGAGTTTTTTTTTCTGGTTGTTGTAGCGCTAACGTCATTATGACGTCAACACAGAGTTTACAGTTGATGTCAATAGTGTGCATAGGGAGAGGGGGCAAGTGTTACACACGATAGATGCACACCAACATGATCATACTCTCCTGACACTCCAAACACGTGGCACACGCGCCAAACTTAAACCACCTCTAAGAGGCATTTGAGTTGTCAGGCAAGTATACCACATGCGCTCGATGGTTCTCTCTCTCTCTCGCTCACAGTCACCAAAAAAAATGTCAATTTTTGGTGACTTTCAGGCTAGCTTTTTGCCATCCAAAGGTCATTTTCAGCCCATTTTTTAATGTTAAGCACATTCAACATGAATTCAAGCAATTATATGTAATTAAAAACATAAAAACAGATTGGTTTCTCGAAGGTTTTTATGGAGAAAATCTAAAAATCTTCGTTGTTATTCATACAATCACGTAACCGCTTTGATACCACATGTAGTGCATAACACAAGCCTTAGTTACGTGTACAAGATCAAACATGAAAGTGAATGAACAAAGAAAATACAAGAAATACCTGTTTTTCTTTCCATAACTTTAAAAGAGCTTTTCGACACCGAAACCTTTTCGTTTTCATGATGACGACCTTTACGAAATTCAATCAACCAGATGTCGTTAACGTCTTTTTACAACTTTTTTAAACCATGAACTTCTTATCAAGTCAAAGAATTCAAACGTTCAATTCTTACTTCAGCAAAAGCAGGAGAGCTTAACCAACCTTGTATATATAACATTTATATCGGGTCTCCTCATCACAGTTCCAATGCATGTTGAGCCCACACTGAATTAAGTTTCATTTTCTTCGGTGGATTGTAGCCTATTAAACTAAATCCTTTGTCAGGCTACTTTATCATCTTTATTCGAATAAAATTCGATTCGCCTAATCGTAAATTTCTTAAAATCGTAAAAACGTAATTAATTGTTGTCTTATCTTAGAAAAATTACTAACAAGTTGGACTATATAGAATCCTTGGACATTTTGATTTTAGTCACTTGGCAGCACATTATCAGTTTGACCACATAGAATCCTTGAACATTTACAGTCTGTTTGGTTCAAAGAATGGAATAGATAAAGAATTTCTATGCTAATGTTTGATTTGAAAATATAAACTTAGAATGATAAAGGAATAACTAACAAAAAGACCAAAATATCCTTATTATTATTATCATTGTTTTAAATTTTAATTTTATTTATTTATTATTATTATTATACAAAATAATTTTATTATTATTATTATTATTATCATTATTATACAAAATTAATTTCTTCTTCTTATTATTAGTATTATTAATTTTTTTATATTATTATTATTGCTATTTTATTTTTATTATTCTTATTATTGTTAATACTCGAAGGATAAAGTTCTCTTGGATAAGAATAAGTTCTCTTGGAATAGATAAAGATAGGTAGGGATTAGTATTAGCTATTCCTCAAACTTATGGATTACATATTTTCGATGATTAGTTATTCTGTATTTGTTTCTAACCAAACACATGTTTAAGGAATGGAATAAAAATATGCTAAGAATATAATAATTATTCCGTTGAACCAAATAGTCATTAGGGTTATTCTACTACCACTGGCTTCTTTCGCCTTGCGTCAAGTCCCTGGTGCTCTTTGTCTAAGTTAAACAAACTCAACAGTGATTGAACTCCCGCATTTCTAATCTTCTCAAATCATATTTCATCTGGTCGATCCTTTCTTCGAAATGGATTATTGAGGTTCGGTTTGGTGTAAGAAGAAGGCAAAGAAACAATTGGGCACATGGCGTCGACGACCGTTGGCAATGGCCCGTGCAGAGGAGATGACAGGCATCTGTTGTTGGAAATGGTTGTCTGTTCTGTTCTGTCCTGTCAACACCTTAAAGATACCGAGCATTTATCAAAATCGTCCACGTTTTGCGTTGAAGACCAGACAATGACAATTGAATGCAAGCATTTATATGTAGCTGCCGATCCACCAGAGTCCAGCGACAGTCATCTTCCACCTCAAACGTGTGATCCAGCAAAGCCCCAATGAGGTATCAACTTCAATGAGGTTAACCCCAAAGCCTAGGTTAATTGATAAAGAGCTTTTTTGATTTAAGTGAGGTCGTGAGTTTGAACTTTCCTTATGTATGCAGCCGTTTAAAACTTGAAGTCAGAGCTTTGCCTCCCGTAAGTGACCTACTCGATTCGAGCGGTAATTAATCTGAGTGTGGATGGCTTAAAAGTGTCTTCCCATAATTAGGACCCGCTTAGAACACCTCATAGGCAACCAAAAAAACTTCAGTTCCATTTTCGACCTCTGGAACTCATCAACCCTGTCGATGTACAAAGTTTAATCAAGGCTGACTTCTATATGACTATATGGTAATTCTAAATACGATATGATTACGATTGAAATAATTAGTTATACAATTAATTTTGTTAAAATAACTTGATAAAAGATTAATAAATCTTTCTTTTTAAAATTATCTATTCTATAACATACATTTTATTAATTTAAAATAATAAAAATGTTTTGTAATATTGACATTATAAGAGAAACAGGGATATTTTTTTTTTACCTCAATTCAAGTGGCATGCTAATATTTTCATTCATCTTTTCCAACACAAAATGGGCTGATAAAAGAGTTCACTTTCGGCCCAATCAATAGAATACCTGAGTGACCCAAGTAGCCATGTTTTTTAGGGCCTTAAGTTTATAATGGGCTGTAAACCCAATTACAGAAACTTAAGTAAATTGCCAGGCTGCTAAAAAGATAATAAACAAGGGACCAATTAGCAAATCTCGAAACTTCCTATCCTTGTGATATAAACACGCCCTAGCCTCCCCTTTTCTTCTAATTGATTTAGTGTTTCTAGGGTTTACAGACTTAAATCTCCCTTCTCCTTTTCTTCTCAATTTGGAGGGTCCTTGAGATCTGGAGATTTTGAATGGGTACGGAGAGGAAGAGGAAGGTGAGCTTGTTCGACGTTGTTGACGAGACATCGCTCTCGGCCAAGATCACGAAACCTAACGGCGGCGGCGCGACGGCGATTAGCAACAATGGTAATAGCTCGATTAACCGATGGAATGGGAGGTCGTACTCGCAAAGGTACTATGAGATACTAGAGAAGAGAAGAACTTTGCCTGTATGGCAACAGAAAGAAGAGTTCTTCCAGGTTTTGAGAAAAAACCAAGTGATTGTTCTTGTCGGTGAAACTGGTAGTGGAAAAACTACTCAGGTTAGTTTTAATCTTATATTTCAATAATTTTTTGTATTAGTAATGTTTTTAATTAGCTTTAATCTTCCGAGAGAATATTGTGATTGATTTTCATGGCTGTTACTTTGGGAGGCATGCTAAATGTGTCTGCTAATACACCATGTTTGGGTAACAGATTCCTCAATTTGTTTTAGAAGCGGTAGACATAGAAACTCCAGATAAACGAAGGAAAATGATGATTGGTTGTACCCAACCTCGGAGAGTGGCTGCAATGTCTGTTTCTAGACGCGTTGCCGAGGAAATGGATGTGAATATTGGTGAAGAGGTTGGTTACAGTATTCGTTTTGAAGACTGTAGCAGTGCAAGAACAGTGTTGAAGTAAGTTTTTTCTGATCTGTTCGTTTTCAATTTGATGGGATAGTGCTTTTTATGTACTCTATTTTTATTAAACTGTATGCCAATGCGGTGCTTTCTGTTATGCGGCAGGTATCTGACCGATGGTATGCTTTTAAGAGAAGCAATGACTGATCCACTGTTGGAACGTTACAAAGTTATAATCCTTGATGAAGCTCATGAAAGAACTCTGGCAACTGACGTGCTATTTGGGCTTCTTAAAGAAGTACTGAGGAATAGATCTGACCTGAAGCTCGTTGTGATGAGTGCTACTCTTGAGGCTGAGAAGTTTCAGGGTTACTTTAATGGCGCTCCTCTTATGAAGGTTCCTGGTAGGCTTCACCCTGTTGAGATTTTCTATACTCAGGAACCTGAAAGGGATTATTTGGAGGCTGGTATTCGGACTGTTGTACAGATACACATGTGCGAACCTGCTGGTGACATACTTGTCTTCCTAACTGGTGAAGAGGAGATTGAAGATGCATGCCGCAAGATAACAAAGGAAGTTGCAAACATGGGGGATCAAGTGGGGCCAGTTAAAGTGGTGCCTCTTTATTCAACTCTTCCTCCTGCAATGCAACAGAAAATTTTTGAACCTGCTCCACCACCTTTGAATGAGGGTGGTCCTGCTGGAAGGAAGATTGTTGTGTCGACAAATATTGCAGAAACTTCTTTGACCATAGATGGCATTGTTTATGTTATTGATCCCGGTTTTGCTAAGCAAAAAGTGTATAACCCACGAGTGCGAGTTGAGTCATTGTTAGTGTCCCCAATATCAAAGGCAAGTGCCCACCAGAGGGCAGGTCGTGCTGGTAGAACTCAGCCAGGAAAATGTTTCAGACTCTATACTGAGAAAAGTTTCAATCAAGATCTCCAACCTCAGACTTATCCGGAAATATTGCGATCAAATCTTGCAAATACAGTTCTGACATTAAAGAAGCTGGGGATTGATGATCTAGTTCATTTTGATTTCATGGACCCTCCTGCACCTGAGACATTGATGCGAGCTTTAGAGGTTTTGAATTATTTGGGAGCATTAGATGATGAAGGGAACTTGACAAAGCTGGGGGAAATAATGAGCGAGTTTCCATTAGATCCTCAGATGTCCAAGATGCTGGTTGTAAGTCCAGAATTCAATTGCTCAAATGAGATCCTGTCGGTTTCTGCCATGCTTTCAGGTATTATCAGTTACTATGTTACTTCTTTGTGTCAGTCTCAAGGTCTGGTGTTATTCTAGATGCCATTGGGGATCATTACTCGAGATGATGCATCCTTTGTATATGGCATGCATGTGCAGAGAACTAGTGAATTGGTTCTCTGCACATTGTGATAGTTGTTTAACTGCTTGCATGTGTAGATAATATGCATGCATGCAGTTGAACAATTTGTGTCAAATTAGGTTGTCATCAGCAACTGTCTTGTATGGGTTCCATGCCCCCGGTTGGCATGTACCATCGGATTCTAAGTAGGTGCTGATGCAGATAGTTGCAGTTTCTCAGTATTATCTCATCAAGCAAATGGTCTCGTCTCGCCTGTATGCATCTGCTGACCTTCAATGGGCCTCTTCTGTGATAACCAAATTCTGTCTTTAGTACCCAATTGCTTTGTCCGCCCTAGGGAGGCTCAAAAAGCTGCTGATGAAGCGAAGGCTAGGTTTGGGCACATAGATGGAGATCACTTGACGTTGTTAAATGTATATCACGCATATAAACAGAACAGTGAGTATCCACTCTTCTTGAAACTTCATTCTCTGGATTTTTTACAGAAATGCCATACTTATGAGGGCACTGTTTTTGTTGGGCTGCAGATGAGGATCCATCTTGGTGCTATGAAAATTTTGTCAACCACAGAGCACTCAAAGCTGCTGATAATGTTAGGCAACAGCTTGTTCGCATCATGGCCAGGTTTAACCTCAAGTTATGCAGCACAGACTTCTCCAGCCGTGACTACTATGTCAACATAAGAAAGGCCATGCTAGCAGGTTATTTTATGCAGGTTGCTCACCTTGAACGGACTGGACACTACTTGACAGTGAAGGACAACCAAGTATGTTTGGAGTTTATCTGCTATCCCTGTAACACTAGTATCAAGATTTGATCTTTTCATGCTCCATATTTGAAGGCTCTTTTCTAGTTGTGAGAAGATAACGAGGCCTTCTTACATTGTTGTGTTATTCTTGCTCGAGTATTGACAACTTCAACTACAAGTGATGGAATGTCAAGGCTTATGATTTTGTATTTCCTTCTACAGGTGGTACACTTGCATCCCTCAAATTGTCTGGATCACAAGCCAGAGTGGGTCATTTACAATGAGTATGTGCTAACCAGCAGGAATTTTATTCGTACGGTGACAGATATTCGCGGTGAATGGTTAGTATTCTACTCTTTCTTATCTCTATGTTCAACCTGTCTAGGGTGATGTTTGTTTTGCTTGACGTTAGCCAGTAATGGTTTCTTTTTTCTTGTGATTGTTGGATGTTTCAATACTGAAACATGAAGGTTTATTGGAAACCTTGTGGATTTTCATATTTGCTGGATCTTCTAATGCTGTTCTATAGAATCTCACAAAAAGGTTTGTTGAACGTAGGCTTGTAGACGTTGCGCCACACTACTATGATTTGACGAATTTTCCTCAATGCGAAGCCAAGCGGGTTCTTGAGAAGTTGTACAAGAAACGAGAGAGAGAAAGGGAAGAGAGTAAAAACAAAAAGTGAAAGGGCACGGCCTGAAAGTTTAAAAGATTACCGCCGAACTAAAGAATGTGGCTTTGCTATTGGGAGCAGTTGGATTACAACTAATTTGTGGCACATTAAAATGGATTGGTGGCTGGAGGAACCGCTTGTATCATTAGGCCTAGCAATCATTTCCTATTATACTATCGACAGTCCATATTTGGTTTTCAACGTTTCTTAGTTGCCATTTTTTGTAACATTTGAAACAAAAATGAATGAATGTGAACAATCTTTGTGGTAATTTCTGGATTAATGCAGTTTCAGTATTACATACGGTCTAAATCACGTTTGTCCATTCTGTATTTGTGTAATCAAATGGGCGGGTGCTTTTGTAATAACAATAGGGGAAGCAAAAAGTGCCCCATCTAGTGGTTTATTGAAGTAGAGGAGTTTGTTTAGCGTCTACTGGAACTCCGACTCTTGAGCAGCAACACAGCTTGATAAAGGATAAAAGGGGAATGCACAATCATATCTTGCAAGATGATTATGCACTTCCTTTTGAGTTTGCGGTGTCGTACCTTATCATACAATTAATTCGGTTTCAACCCATGGAGAAAATTCCTGAGTTTGCCCGGCCTATAACATGGAACCACCAAGTCACGAGCTAGCACTTCTAACTAGAGACCCTTTTCTTTCAACACTCGATTTGTTCGTTCACGTTGGGGTCGAAGTTTGAAGTTTACATCATTAGAAGTCGGGACAATTCCGGACGATCATATTAGTCAAAGTGAGCTTGATTCTTTCATTAAACTGCCCTTCACTGTGTTCGTCTCTCAACTGTCCCGCATATATCGATCCCTGGTCCAGTTTTAGGTGCTTTCACACTACTGCTGCCAATGTCACGACATGATATCACAACCCGGAGAAGGCAGTATGATATCCAAATGAATGTTTAAACTAGGGGCTAATAGAATGTGAATTGCTCTGGTTTCAGCTTACATCCAGAGGAGATTCAATCCAACTCCCAGCCTTCTGGTTTCGAACACCCCTTTCCTTCATAATTTTCCTCAGTTCAATTATGTTGGTCCACTGCTCTCTTTCTCCATGAATCTTTGACAACATTGAATAAGCTATAGGATGATCTTTTTCCATCTTGCGGATACCCTCTGCAGCAAACTCGCCAAGTTCCAAACTTGAATGCAAGCCACAAGCTCCAAGCAATGCACCCCACAGAACCACGTCGGGCCTAAATGGCATGTCTCTGATCAATTTCTCTGCTTTCTCCAGCTGACCAGCTCTCCCATAGAGGTCCACCATGCAAGTGTAATGCTCCAACTCTGCTTCTATGCCATAATTTATGCTCATCGATTCGAAGTGCTTTTCCCCTTCTGTTACTAATCCTCCATGTGCACATGCAGACAATACGTTGATAAATGTTATTTGATCGGGAATGACGCCACATTTTATCAATCTCTCAAACTCTGCCAGTGCTCTAGTTGGAAGCCCATGCCTGGCATAACATCCTATTATGGAGTTCCAAGACACTAAATTCTTAATTTCCATAGACTCAAAAATGGAAAAGGCAGCATCAATTTCACCACATTTCCCATACATATTGAAAAGTGAAGTCCATAAGTATACATTTCCTGGTATACCAGATTTTAAAATGATTGAGTGAACTTGCTGCCCCATGAGAAGAGATGAACATCCAGAGCAAGCGTCCAAAACACAAGAAAATGTAAAATCATTTGGTCTGGTCCCTGAATCCACCATCAAACGAAAAAGCTTCAGGGCCTTCGTATAACTCTCATCTTGCACATATCCACTAATCATTACAGTCCATGAAACAACATCCCTTTTGTCCATCTTATCAAACATTGTCCTAGCCTTGTCAATTCTCTTGTTGGCAATATACCCATGAACCAAATTAGTCCAGGATATCATGTCTTTCTCGGGCATCACATCAAAAACTCTTTGTGCCTTCACCATGCATCCAAGTTCCATGTAACCCGAAATCAATGCATTCCAAGAAGCAACATTTTTCTCTGCGATCTCATCAAAGACTCTACCTAATGCATAATGATCTCCTGCACTTGCATATGCTCTTATCAGAGCAGAGCCGACAAAGACACTCAATTTTAGCCCCAAGCACACTACAAGCACATGAATCTGAGGCACCAACACACTATACGCAGCATCCGAAAATGCACTAAGCAGTATCGCGACTGTGCGTTCACAGGGCATCAGACCGATCTCTTGCAATCCAAAGAAATACTTGCACACTAGATCCAGGTTTTTGGTTTTTTTAAAGGCTGATAACATGGTGTTCCAGGTAACAATGTCTTTAACAGGCATTTTATCAAACAGGTATTCGGCGGCTTGAATTTGATTGCTCCGCACGCAGCGGGAGAGCAATTTATTCCAGGACGAGACGTTTAGGGCAGATGGGTTTCTCTCAAAGAGTACAAGTGCATTATCTAAATTGCTGTTTTGGTGCTGGAGCTGATTTCTCGGGCTCATTGAAAGCGTGCACAGTTGGCGGGAAGTTCTCAGGAAAACAGCTCGCTCTAAAATGCCCATGCTGTAGTGTTATCACGCTTTAATTGCAAGTAGCGACATGCATTCTCCTGGTCAGAGATGAAAGCAACAGCAAATAAATAGAGACACTTACGAGATTTGATTCGGAGTGCCAGAACTTCTAAAGGCAGCTGCAGCTGTCTGAGTAAAGTTCCAATATTCATTAGAAGTAAAAATATTATGCTTTAGGCCAAGGAGTTGAAGGTTCCAAGCCTCGGGGTCGATTCGGATGTTCCACATCACAAAAGCGCAGTTGATAAGTTTCGTTATGTACCTAGAAGGAGATGCTTTGGATCTTTTCTCTTGGCTCAACAATGAACGTACCATAATTTACTGGGATGAGCTAGTAAAAGCTTTCCAAGAAAACTATGGACCAGTTGAATTTCAGAACCCAGACGAGTATCTTTGCAACATCTGACAAACAGGCACAGTTTAGAAGTATCGACAAGAATTTGCAAAGCGATCGGCGAGAGTGACTAATTGGCTCGATCATTGTTTATTGGGAGTCTTCATCAATGGTTTACGGGAAGATCTGAAAGCGGATGTCCGCATCCACACAAACCTTGCACTGTATATAAGGCTATGAGCCTTGCATTCGAATTTGAGTCCAAATTAGGAATTAACCGAGGCCAACTAGGCTCCAATTGGCAGAGTTCCAATCAATCCAGCCCAACTCGACCTGCTCAAACTCGTGAAGGTCAGAACACAGCCATAATCCCAGGACATAATAATCCAACTCGAAACTGGGACACGAAAAGACAAACGCAGCTTGCTCGTGGCCTCTGTTTCCGTTGTAATGAGAAATACAGTCCTGGACATCGCTGCAAAACAGGCTCTCTTTCTCTTTTGGAGGCTTCTTATGAGGATAATGATGGCGGACACGAAGATGCAGAAGGCTCTGAGGAGGTGCAACAATCAGAATTGGCAGCGATAAGTTTTCATGCAATTATGGGGAAATTCAAAGCAACCAACATGAAACTCAAAGGTGTGATTGGCAGTAAGGAAGTCCTAATTGTGGTGGATAGCGGTTCTACACACAACTTCGTATCTGACGCTATTGTGAATGAGTTGAACCTATTGATTCAATTCTGGTCAACCCACCAGACATTCCAAAAACAACTTTTCGAACACGTTCGGGTTTCTATGAACATGTTGTGATGCCATTCGGACTGTCCAATGCGCCATCCACTTTTCAAGGAGCCATGAATGACCTCTTCAGACCATTCTTACATAAGTTTATCCTGGTATCTTTCGATGATATCTTGGTTTACAGAAAGGACATGACACAACATCGGGAGCATCTTTGACAAACCTTACAACTGCTTCAGATGCATAGTTTTTATGCAAAAGCATCAAAATGTCTCTTTGGTCAGTCCCGGATTCATTTCCTTGGACACGTGGTCAGCTCCCAAGGCGTACAAGTTGAGGATGACAACATCACGGCGGTGCAAGCTTGGCCCATACCATCAAACGCCAAGGAGTTTGCGAGGATTTTTTGGATTAACTGGGTACTACCGTCGTTTCGTGAAACATTATGGGCTGCTCGCAAAACCTCTCACCAATCTGACAAAAAAGGAGGGTTTTCATTGGTCAATTGACGCAGAACAAACCTTCAACAACCTTAAAGCAGCGCTGACTTCATTTCCGCTTTTGCGCCTACCAAATTTCTCTCAAGCTTTCACGGTCGAATGTGATGCGTCATCCGAGGGTGTGGGAGCTATCCTTTTGCAAGATGAGCATCCTGTGACTTATTTTAGTAAGGGATTTTCTCTTTCTAATAGGTTAAAATCCGCTTATGATCATGAATTATTGGCCTTGGTATTAGCTTTGCAAAAGTGGAAACATTAGTTGCTCGACAGACCTTTCTTCATTAAGACAGATCATTTCACACTCAAGTATCTTTTGGAGCAGCGAATCACAACCTCGGAGCAACAACGACTATTGTTAAAACTAATGCCATTTGACTTCACCGTCATTTATCGAGCAGGTAAGGAAAACAAAGGGGCCGATCCTTTATCTCGACATCCTCATCATGCAGAGCTGTTTACATTGGCTGTTCCTTTTAGCCTTGATTTGTTGGAACTACAATAAGCATTTAAAAGAAGACCCATATACCAGCGAAATTATGCAAGCTTGGGTTGCTGATCCATCCTCACAACCAGATTTTTCAATCGCAGGTTAGAAACTCTACTATAAAAAGCGTTTGGTAATTCCTGACCACGCTACTTTGCGTAAAAAACTTATATTTGAGGCTCATAACACACCTACTGCTAGTCATGGGGGATTCTTGAAGACGTTTCAACGGGTGTCCAGAAATGTCTACAATGTCAACAAAATAAATATGAGACCCTAGCCTCAGCTGATCTTCTTCAACCTCTACCCATCCCTGACAGAATTTGGGAGGATGTTTCTCTTGATTTTATAGTGGGTTTACCACTATCCCATCATTATGACACCATTCTAATGGTGGTGGATAGACTCAGTGAGTATGCCCATTTTATCCTTTTGAAGCATCCATTCACTGCCAAAAGTGTTGCTGAGAGTTTCTCTAAAGAGATTGTTCGCTTACATGACATTCCGCGATCAATCGTTTCTGATAGAAATGTCATCTGGCAAGAGCTCTTTAAGCTTTGCAAAACTCAATTGAAGATGAGTACAAACTACCACCCTCAGACGGACGGCCAAACGGAAGTGGTTAATTGTTGGTTTAGAAACTTATTTGCGCTGTTTCGCTCAAGAGCAACCCAAGACTTGGAGTGATTTTATTTCATAGGCAGAATATTCCTACAACACGGGATTTCACACTTCAACGGGCAGCACTCCTTTTGCGATTGTTTATGGATGCGCACCACCTCCTTTCTATCCGTATGTCTCATGAGAAACTTCAAATGCATAATTGGAGACCCAACTGTTGCAGCGGGATGATATGTTAAAGATTCTTAAAGATAACTTGATAAAAGCTCAATCTTGCATGAAGGTTCAAGCTGACACCAAACAAAGGGATCTCACTTTCAACAAGGAGAAATTATAGGACACGTGACAGAGAGTCTCAAGACTAACTCTCATTCTTACAGAGTCTGCAGGATCGTTCTGTTAAAGAAGAGTGGGGTTAGTGACAAATCATGGAAGATGGGAGCTAAGTGGTCTTCATGATCCTTTAACTACTTCTTAGACTTCCAACTATTTATAGATACCGTACTGCATTTCCCTTCAACAGATCAGTTTTTTTTATTCCAGTTGTTGTTAGGAGAGTTAGCCCTGCGAAGTGAGTTTTCATCTACATTTAATAAACATCATATTTTCTTTTTCAACGTTTCTTTCATGTCTTGTTCCCTTGTTCCTAACAGAAACAAGCACACCATGTTATTCAATGTTTGTTAACACTTGTTTGGTCGACAATGCACATATTCCATTAATTTGAGTCATCACAATCAAGCAACCCAGAACTTACATCTAATGGTAAGACTACATTAGTTAAAACTAAAGCAGAGCATCAAAATGGGATCGTCTTAATGTCAATCTTCTCCAGTACTTGCAAAAGGAGCTGCTGGTCTTACGAGATTTTTCAGCCCCCTCAGCCGCTGATGGGTAATAACTTGACATTCTAATTATCTAAGCTGAGCCTTTTGGTCTGCACCTACGTACCATCCGTGATAGAATCAATTCTAGAATCGTTTAAAGTTGCGATTCCCAGGATACCCTTAACCCTCAAAAGCATTTACATGATAACAATACTAAACGAGTCCAGTACCAGTACACTAACTATATAGAGAACCAGACCACAAACTTTTCACAGCCAACTACAATCTACACCTATATGTGCAATACAGCAGAAGTGCATCAGGATGATTTCCATGGTGCGCCGGCCACGCTTTTAAAATTATAACAAAAATTGGTTATGCGTTGATTTGTATCTTCAACGTGTGACCTTAATGTGGAAAGCTCAATATCCTCGGCTTCCATCTTTGACTGGGATGCTGCGAGTTCTTCCTGTAACTCTGCTATCTTGTTTTTTATACCATTCACACTCTCAAGTAATTCTTGCTTCTTTGCTGATCGCTCCATTATCTGCCTTTCGGTATTTGTCAACTCATTCAGCAGCTCACCCTGACTTTCTTTAATTGACAACAACTTACTCACACGATCTTTGAGGATTGCGATGTCAAACCCATGCTTCTCTAAACCTAACAGACTTTCCAATGTACTCTCGAAAATGTTTCTTGGATCATTGAATTGCAGTAAGGATACCTTCTCAAACAAACTGGTAAAAGTTACCATATACCCAATGGCTGTTCCTTCACGGTACGTCTCTTTGCATTCAGCTAAAGGCTCAAAATGTGGGTTTTGTGGTATAATTTGAAACGCTTCCATAGCTTCAATTGCTTTCCAAATTGCTGATTTCTTGACAAAAGGTAAGCACATATTTGATTCTGGCATGCTATTGCTTCTAGTATCATTTACCGAACCTTCCATTGAAATATCAGCTTGTCTATCTCCTGTCTCATTCCATCCATTAGCAGACCTAGCGGAAGACACTACACAAACAGAAAACAAGAGTCAGATATACTCTTGCACTGCATAAGAATACAACTTTAAGGAACACATCAGAAAATGTCAAGCCACTTACCCGAGTTTCCAACATTTGTTGTAGAATGCATTCCACCAAACCACATTGATAAAGGTTGATCATCATCAACCACATTCTTTGATACAACAGCAATGGCCAAATCATTCTCCTTTATCCTGCAATCTGTCTGACAGTCCTCATTTGTTCCATCTATGGGTGGAGAAACTACAACATTCCAAATAGCGCTTAGTATGGCACAACCATAGGCATTTTTGTGTTATATACATACATCAGAATGCAATCTGTCTTCATGTAATTTGCTTCACAAGCACAACGTTAATTCCCTCCAGTGATTTTATCATACAAAGAAGAACCTTACAATTTCTTCAGCCAACATAAGAATGTCTCACTATTTTATGGACATTTCACTGTAACTTTTAGCAGGAAAGACATTGAATGATGAAGCCAATGATTTTCTCTAACTGGTGGAAACTTGTTACCCGTGGCCAAAAACAAATTAGCACAATAGATTCTCGTTTATGCATCATTGGTTATGCCAGAAATATGAGTCAAAAGAAACCAACTTTATCCAATGTATTAGCTAGAGGCATGGAAATAATATATCCACCAAGAAACCCATTTCTGACTTATTGCAAAAGATTTATCAAATACCTATTTATGAGTTTGCATCTTTTTCTTTTCTAACTACCATTAGAGTTTTATCGGTGCCTATAGGAATGACAAAAGCAAATTTCTAGACCCTGAGCCTGTCATACTTGGGGGCACATTTCAACTTAATTAGTTAATTTCATTAGCAACTTCTCCACTTCCCTATTCCTCAGTACATACAATGCATGCTAGTGTGCAATTAAATAGGTTCACAATTTGATCCACAGATTGTGGAGTTTAGTTAAGTACCGGTCCCTATTTCCATCAGATTTGCAGCTACCAACTTGTGTGACCTTCCCCGCTTTCTTTTCCCACTGCTTTGCCCAACTGCCAACTCCTCACGGTGCTGCAAAACAAACACCATACATTAAGCATCTCAACATTCACATCATTATCCCACAAATTCTGATTCACAACATTCACTTTTCATAAAAATCCCATCTTTGCAAGGCTAAGGACAACCATAATATAACGCCTTACCATGATCTTCTCTAATTCGACATAATTTGTTACGCTCTTCAACCTCTTCTCACCTAGACTTTGACAACTGGAATTCCCCACTACCTGAGCTTCTAGACATATAACAACGGGAACTTCTGCTTCTTTAGCTGAATTTCTCAGCTTAGCTGAAGATAGTAGAAGTATCGCAACTTTTATCAAAAACTATCATAGGCAACTTACATAGATACAGTCAACGGCAAGATGTGTGTAAAGTATAACACCTGCTGCTGATTCATGTGGGCCTCTGTTAGGTGACTTAATAGGTCTGCCTTTTCGTGTGACAAGGTTAGCTTTCTGGCCATCCTGTTCATTACTTTCTGTAGGTTTTCTCTGTAAGAAAGAAAAAAAATTGATCAGAATACAAGAATAAATGCAGTTATTCCAATTTGTACTAATGTGTCACAGAAAATAAAAGGAGAAAGAAACTGGCAAAGACAAAGTAAATACCATCAATGTAAACAACAGAACTGATATGGACAGATGCTGATGTACTCATGACGATGTTCTGTCAATAGGCTCTCAACAAAATTAAAACTACGTAGTATAACTCCTGAGCCTCGTGAATCAGTTTAATTTTAGGTAGACACGCATTAACTAACCTGCCTTTTATGGTTTCACATTTTCACTCATCACACACAAAACCCACCTAAATCATAGAAAACCTCTCTTATATAACTTCAGAAGGCTCTAGTTAATCCTTGAATATAATGGTGAATCAATGGGCAATGTTATAATATGGCAATACATGATTCTACAAATGTTTAGTTACATGAATCTCCTAATAGAGGTTCAAATGTGTGGTACGCTACAAAATTTCAAAGCTCTATTAGAAAATGGGATAAAATTGGTGAAGAATTTGAAGATGAGAAATTCCACTCACAACTTTCTTTCTAGCTAAAGGGCTCTCAATATTGGCAGAAGGAGGTCCACAAACCACAGGCTTTTTTGAACATTCAGATCTTTTACTTCCAGCCGTCCATGGGGACAATCCAAGAACTTCTTCTTGTTTAGTGCAGCTTTCAAGAGGCACATTCTTTATTTGCGTAAATGGGACTTCTACAATGCCAACTGTTAACTTTTTGGACTTACCTGAAACTTTACCATCGCCATCAGAAGTTGCCTTTATCTCATTGTTTGAAAGGTCATGAGAAGGTAAGTTTTCAGAGCAATCTGTTGAGTTCTCTGTTGGATTCTTCATGATTGTAGAACAAGGTGTTATATTCTTGTTAACATCCTCAGTGCCACCTAAGCTTTCAAGTTGTGTGACAACCCCCAAGTGGTCAGCACCTTTCTGAGCAACACTTAATATTTCTGAATTAGGAATATTCATGGCCTCCTGCAATAAAAACCTTCAAATAGGACTGCTACGAGACTAATCAGGAACTGACTGCATTGTTTCTTGGCTTCCACTCAAATAAATGTATGGGAACAAATTTCCAGATCAAGTACACCCAAAAGCTATTCCTTAAATTTTCCAAATTTGACAGTCAAGGATAAGCATGTATCCTTCAATATTTACCATATTTTTTTATCAATTAAGTAGAGAAAGATTAGCAAACATCGATAGCTTAATTACGAAGAAAATAAAGATGAAAACAAACCATACCTTTGTTTTGCTAATCCATTCACCATTAACCCATTCAAGATGAGGTCTTATCTCTGTGTGATTAAGTTCCGTGTCCTCATTTCCTTGCCTAAAGTAAACATTGTACCTCCTCCCTGTAAGAAACTTTGTTATCGTTCCAGTGCGCCAACCATGACCAAACTGCACATCCACCTTTTCCAGCAGTTCATAATTTCTGTCAGCATGACAAGGAGGAGCAGGTCGAATGTGTAGAGAATCAAAAATAACTTTGTCCATGCCAGGCTCATCACTGCTCATCGAATCCAGATATTTGACCAAGTAAGTACAATTCTCAAATTCTTTAACGATAAGGGCAGGGTACCATGCATCCCATGCATTTTCTTTTGTAAGATTCACTTCCACAGCTGTTCCTGAGCTAAAAATCGAACCTGTCGATTGCTTTAAGATTATCCAATCAAAAAGCAGATTACTAATGTTGCACAAGAAAACCAAACATATGTATTCAATCTTGACAAATTTATTGTGATAAAGAAAAAGTATGAAACACAAAACAAATACATACAGTTACAAACTGATAAGAATAATGCAATCCAATGTAAATAGTGCCTGCATCAAAAATGTGGAGGAAAAGGAAAAGAGACGGTAAAAGTAATTAAAGTAATTTAAAAAATAGGAAATCTGGGGCAATGACAAGCTACTAAGGAGAAATGACACTGTCGAATGATGGACAACAATCGTGTTAAGATTAAGAATATCCTGACATAGATTAGGCCAAGCTATATAGCATAGAAATAGTCCCCGCATATAACATTTGGATTAAGGCTAGTTAACTCTTTGACTAGGTACATGCAGAACCCTGAAGATTAAGGATCAAATGTTCTTAGTGAAAGTATATCTTAGCATCAAAAGTTCAAAAAAGAGCAAAACCCCAATAAACTATACATCCTGGTATTCAAATCTCAATCACTTCATGCGGACGCCAAAAGCTAAGTAATATATCAAGATCTTCAAGTATCTGGAGAAATATAAATTTAGAATGTTAATCATTTTCTAATAATTTTGATAGATCGCATAAGTAGCAAAACTTGCAACCAAAAAGATTCGATAGCCACAACAACAACTAAAACGGCAGATAAAATAAACAAGAACTGAAAATAAACAAAAGAAAAGACAAAGGCAAGAGAAGAAAAAGCTTAAACCTGAACAGTCATAATATAAACCCTGCATGCATAACCCACAAAAGAGAAATCTAGCTAAAATAAAGAAGCAGCCATCCAATTCAAAGAAAAAAGATGAAACTAGCCAAAAATGCTCATAAAATACCTGCTTCTCGGGTCGAACCCATTTGCCATTAACCCAATCCAAGTGAACCCTCAAGTCCTTTCCATCAAAGTCGAGAACATCAGGAGGTTTATCAAAATAAAGCCTGTATCTTGAAGCCTCTAAGACCTTGCAAACAATCCCATTCCACCACCCATCTCTATACCAGGCATCAACCGCATCGTTTTCCTCAAACACTCGCACCCCATTCTCAGTCTCTTGAGGAGGCGAAGGCCTAATGAGATTGGGGTCAACATTCTCAGTCAAAGGACTAGACTCGTCGTCAGTGACCAAAGACGTGTACTGAACACGAAACAGTTTTCTCCTCTTCTTTGAAGATGACTTTGGTGGTGCGAAATCAACAATGGTGGCAGGGAACCAAGCGCCACCGAACCCATCTTCGTCGGATCTCACTTCGACCTCTGAGCCCCTGTTGAAGAGAGGAGTTTCTTCCCCAAAGTTATGGGCGTTCTCGTCAGTTTCCAAGGTCATCACCACCATAGTTTCAGTTGAAACGAGCGCTGTGGAAAGATAGAGCCTGAAAATGGGTTTGGTTTTGTACAGTAGTGGGGCTTTAGGGGAGCTTGGTGGCCAGTTAGATAGAGCCTGAAATGGGATTGGCTTTTTAGTGAGGTTTTAGGGTATAGGAGACTGCTTTAATGTTACACTGGTTTTTAGGTGGTGGAAGGGAGACGGGCGGAGGATTTTTTTCTTTTCAAAGTGGGATTAGAAGATAATTAAGCTCTCTGTCAAATCACCGCTGCCCCAAGTTGGTTCACTTTTTTTAGGTTCATTTTAGCTTTGCAAACACATGCAACTTATTTCGGACGCCCTTTTTTTGATTGTATAGACTGATGATGTTTGTAGTATTTCTTTTATTCAATAATTTTAGTTTCTCTTTATTGTAACAAAAAAAAATACATGCAACTTATTTCATCCTTATTTGGTCATTGTTGCAGACATTTAACAATTTTTTAAGAGAGCGTAGTGTTGCTCTTTTCAACATATACTTAGAGAGAAAAATCAGAGTGCATATTTTCTAACTAAACAAGGATCTTCAAATTTTTCATATTGGACTCTTTAGGATTTTTATGAGCTACATCTTGATTTGCTTCTCCAGTATGATAATAAATCAGTTGCGTTCTCGTGAAATTAATTTCTCTCCAAAGTAAAAAAAAAAAAGGAAAAACAAAACAAAACTGACCATTAATGGCAGACGTTTGAAATGATGACTCGCTCTTTTCAAGTGTCAAACGACTGAAGGAGGCCCTATTCTGATTTGAGTACACAATCTCGTCCTCGAATCAGATTTAGAAGTATTTGCTTATATAGTTTAGAACTATGTACATAATATCCAGCCAAGGATTGTGTACTGACAAGATTTCGGTTATATTAATTGAAATTATCTTTTTTAGTTGTATTTCGATTCAACTGATATTTTTCACTTTTGATCATAAGTTTTGCGATAAGCTTGACTCAATCATTTTTCAAGTAAATAATTCTAACTTTAATATTTGAAAAATGTTAAAATTTGATCCTACCTTAAATAGAAAATTCAAACTCTCCTGTTAAATATTAGGTCAGAAAAATGTTAAAGTTTGATCCGATTTTAACGTAAAATTTTAAACTCTTATATTAATTGTCAGATCAGCTCTAATATGCAATTTCAAAAAATAATTTTTTTATTGTTTTAGTAGGCCTTATGTCACATTAGAGCTGAGCACGTGAATATTAAGGGACAGTTTGGTTCTATTTCTATTTTTCTATTATAGTTTTTAATTTTCGTTTTCAATTTTTTGTTTATGTTTTTCTTTCAAATAAAAATAAAAATCTGTTTAGTTGTTAATGTTAATGTAGTTATATTTTTATCACTGATAATAATTACATATTAGATAAA
>JAOSBP010000172.1:32088-42295 GCA_027563825.1 Erythroxylum mucronatum
GCTGGAAATTTTAAATCATAGCCAAAGCTTGCATTTTAACCTACCTAATCTCATCTAAACCTTATCTATACTTGAACCAAGCAATTTACATCAAAACTCATCTTTAACACCAAAAACATCCATAAATTAACAAATGGGAACATTGCTGGAATTTCTAAACAACAAGAAAACCATGAATTTCATTCCATTTAACCTTACCCAAATCTTACTCAAATCATTAGCATCCAAACTTATCTATATAATCACCAATTTTCGAAAATCCTCTAATCTTAGAACACCATTATTTTTCTTGTTTTCTTCATCATTCATTCATTAGTTCTTCATCATTCATTCATCAAACCATCATTTAACAAGGAAAGCAAAACTCTATTATAAACCATGACTTATCAACCATAA
Organism: Erythroxylum mucronatum; assembly: GCA_027563825.1. Taxonomy (NCBI): domain Eukaryota; kingdom Viridiplantae; phylum Streptophyta; class Magnoliopsida; order Malpighiales; family Erythroxylaceae; genus Erythroxylum; species Erythroxylum mucronatum. Next base: position 32,485 of record JAOSBP010000172.1, read on the forward strand.
ACTATGCTGAAATTTTTAAACAACATGAAATCGATTCACTTTCACCTTACCCATACTTTAACCTAACCAATAACAACAAAATAATCATTAAGGACACAAATCCTACTAGAACACCATGAATTTCCAAACATGACCAATGCTGGAATTTTAACGAAAATGACGAAACTTGAAATTAAACCGACTTAACCTTACCTAAACGATTCCTATACCTTTCCTAGGCTATACCAAGTAAAACCCCCTTCAAATCCAAACCCAATTTTTAAAATTTCGAAACCCTAGGCCATACACAAATCTGAAAATTTTCAAGCATCCATTCTCTTCTCTTTTTCCATTCTTTCCTAGTCCAACCATCTTCAATCACCATATTAACCAAGAAAAAGGCAAAACCTAACAAAATATTAAGGAATTTCGTAAACCCTAATCCCACCTAATCTGATTTTTGTTTCTTTTCCTCTTCTTATCTTCTAATCACTCTTCTAATCACTAATATGACACAAGAAAGATGAAATCCTACCAAAAGAACCAAGAAAATCAACTTTCCTTACCTTGTAGAACACCCACGAATTCTTCTCTTTTGCTTCCCAAGATGAAAAACCTCCTTCTTTATGCTTCCTTCTTACAAACATCACTTGAATCAACCTTCTTAAAGCATAAAAACCTACCTTCTTCTCTTCTCCTTTGATGGCCGATTGCTTCTTCTCTCCTTTCTCCTTTGAAGTTTCGAAATTTCTGCTCACTCTCTCCTCTCTTTTGTGTCTTTTCGTATGGCTTGCAAGAATGACTTAAAACTCTATCTTCTCACTTATTTCTAAAGTCAAAAACGACATAGCATGGAGCCTCCCTTTAAAATTTCGTTGGTCACAAGTAGGTGGTCAAAGCTTGGTCAAAACATGAAGCCTTAAGAAAGTTTTTAAAAAAAACTAAGCATTTACATTAACCTAAGCCCAAATTTTTAAGTCCAAATTGATTTCCCTCCAAACCTTTTCCCAAAATTTCATCTTCCCTCCTTCCATTTCAAACTTACATGGACTCCCTCTTACAAGCCCACTTGCCTCCTTTCTTTTTCATTTAACCTTCCATACAAACCCTAGCCCACTTAATTAATAAACCTAAAGCCTTATAACCATTTAAACAAATTCTAATTTATTCCTAACAATATTTTAAGGCCTAATTTAATAATTCCTTATTCTTTGAAAATCTAATACCAAAATTCAAATTCTAATTTACCTCAATTCCTTCACTTTAATAATTCTTACTTAAGCACTAAAATCCCAAATTATTCTAACACCATCTTATGCATTTAATTCTAACAGGTAATTCTACCAATTCGGCAAAAATTCCAATTTAGACTTCTAAATTCCATCAATTTCATAAGATCCTCAAATCATATTTTAAACTCACAATGCATCATAAAATAATAATTCTCAATAAATCTAATTTCACTAATTGCTTCATTTAATAATCATAATAATCAGAACTTTAAGCAATAAAAAATTTACATCATCAAACTAAAACCTCAACATAATTTACACGTGCTTAATACGAATCGGGGCCCAACAAGCTATAACTAACACAGGCAAGTACGGTTCGATCCTACATATATAGTAAGTATTAGTAATTGCCATTCTCTTATTATGAAGCCTATGAATCAAATGCTTGATTTTTAATTAAAAATAAAACTAAAACAAATAAACTAAAACTAGAAACAATAATGAACACAGAAGACAAAGGAAATCACTTAGAAAAATCAATATCAAAGATTAAGGTCTAGGTGATGAATCCCCCTCAAAATTATTTAATAACTAACCTTTTATTTTGCAATTATTTCATTGATTATTGGACCATGAGAATTCCTATATTATATTAATAACTCTCTTGAAACTGCTAACAACTAATCCATTGGTTGATTAACAGAAATCTTTGTAGTTAAAACCCAGGATTGTATTATCAATTTATGAATTCCACTATTAGGTTTTACCCTAATCTAGATGATTTATGTCGACCTATCTCTATGTTTGTACTCAACTCCTTTCAGTTATGGTAGATATATTCATATAAGGTATTTCTCAATCTCAATTATATGCAATCAAATCATGCACTAATATTCCAAATATATTAGAACAAGCATAAAACACATAATTGAATCACAATAAATTGCTCAAAATAATTAATTAAAATAAAACATTAAGACATATTATATCACAAATTAGGGTTCATTACACCTAGGCACTAAAAGCATTTAGTTATTGATAATAGAAAATAAAATCAAATGTAAACATGTAGAAAAAATAATAGAAAACAAAGAGTTCATAATTCTAGATCTCCCTTTCTATTCTATTGAATTTTCTTGCAAGTTTGGATTTGATTTAACCTTCTACCGAATCTCTTTTGATGTTAACTTCGTGTTTTCCTCTTCTTTAGATCAAAATCGTCACCTCTTTGGACGTTTCATGTCTAAAATCTGTTGCAAAAGTTAGCTCCCTATATTTTGCCTCTATTCACGTCCTTTTATAGTGAAAACTAGGGTCACTGGAACATACATGGTCATTTACATGGCCATATAGCTCCAAAAACTCATAAAATTGTGATTTTACATGTTCACAGAGGCTTACACAGCTACATACACGGCTTTGTATCTCCATTTTGCTTCAAATCTTTGTTTTATGTCACGATTTTATTCAAATTTGTCTCCTTTTGGGCCATGAAGGCAATTATGACCTATAAATGAATTGGAGAGAAGTAAGTACCAAATATACAACAAAACTATAAAATATCAAGCAAAATACATCAAATATGGGTGTAAAATTAGAGTCAAATATGCATCTATCATGTCAAAACTATAAATTATCAAGCAAAATACATCAAATATGGGTGTAAAATTAGAGTCAAATATGCATCTATCATGTCCCATTGGTCTTGGAGAGGATTTTTTGGTTTAGGTTAATGGTTTGATATTGCCAGTGGATTTTTAGATTTTAAAAGTGGAAGAGGATAATGTAGAACATTCAACTCAAGTTTATTGGGAAGGTAAGATGACTAATGTAAAGTTAATATGGATGAGGGTAATTTTTTCGTTGAATTTGATGGAGAGATATTAAAATTTCATATTTTTCAACCAACAAAGTTCCCTATTGATTTTCACTCTATTTATAATATGGATACTGTAGATTCAATTTTGTAGGATATTTTGAAAGAAGAAAGCATTGGTAATGAGGCAGAGTTTAATGTTAAATTAGAAGTAAATGAGCAAGTTGGTAAAACTTATGAAATTACAGAATCATTATTAGCGATGCTAATATAGATGAAAACTTTAAATACTGAAATTATTACTATAGCTCATAAGAGAATGTTGCCTTCTATTTTCAAGATCCAAATATAGAATTGAAAGCCTTACCTGATCATCTAAAATATATCTATTTGGTTAAGAGAAAGTCATTACCTACAATCATCTAAAAAAGGTTGATGACTAAAGAGTAAGAAGAAAGGCTATTAACACTTCTAAAGGAATACAAAACTAAAACAGTTAAACCTTAACTGATATAAAAGGCATAAATCTAACAAATGTTGTGCATATGATTCTTTTAGAAGAAATTATTAAGTCAATAAGGGAACCACAAAGGAAACCCAATCCAATAATGAAAGATGTGGTAATGAAAGATATTCTAAAGCTTTTTTATGTAGGCATAATCTATCCAATTTTGAATAGTGAGTAGGTAAGCCCAGTTTACGCCATGCTAATGAAAACTGAGGTAACGGTGATATGAAATCAAAATGATGAGTTGGTTCCAATGAGGATGCAAAATTGGTGGTAAACGTGCATGTATTTTTAGAATCTTAACTTGAATATTAGAAAAGATCATTTCCTATTACCCTTCATAGATCAAATGTTTAAATGGTTTTTCAAGTTATTATCATGTAGTAATTGCTTAAGAAGATAAAGAAAAGTCTACACTTACATGCCCTTTTGGAACATATGCTTTTAGGTGAATTCCCTTCAATTTTTGTAATGCTCTAATTACATTTTAAAGTTGTATGATGAGCATTTTTTTAGTGTATTGAAAATTGATGATTTTACTATTTCTGGAGATTCATTTGATGATTACTTAAATCATTTATCTAAGATAATCAAAATATGTAAAGAAACAAATTTGGTGTTGAACTATGACTAATGTTAGTTTATGATTGATTAAGACATCGTTTTAGGATATGTGATTTCATCTAGGAGCATAGAAGTTCATAAAATAAAGGTTGATTTAATTGTTAACTTAACTTACCCTACAAATGTTAAGGAAGATCAATATTTTCATGGACATAGTATTTTATCACAAGTTTATTAAATATATTTCAAGATATTTATACCATTGTCAAAGTCGTTGAAAAAAGATGTTCCATTTGAATTTGGGAAAGAATTTCAAGAATCTTTTGACAAGCTCAAGTCACTATTGAAAAGTGCACCTATTATTCAACCACCAAATTGGATTATACCATTCAAGATCATGTGTGAAGCTAGTAATTATGCAGAGGGAGATGTTTTAGGCCAATAGATGGGAAACAAAGTTAAGTCCTCTATTATTCTTTAAGGAAATTAAATGTTGCACAGTGCAATTACGCTATAACTAAAAAGGAGTTTTTTTTAAGCAATTGTTTTCCCTTTAGATAAATTTAGATCTTATTTGCTTGGCTCTAAATTTATTGCTTATTCTAACCATACAACATTGAAAATCCTTTTAGAAAAGAAAGAGTCCAAACTAATGATGACATAATCGATTTTTATACTTTAAGAATTTGATTTTACAATAAAAGATTAAAAATGAGTAGAAAATTCAGTGGTTGAACATCTAAGTAGGTTATTAAGGGATGGAGATATTTTACTTATTTCTAAAATTTTTCCTAATAAGCAAGTATTCCAAATGAAAGGTACAGTTCCTCATGCAGACCTTGTTAATTATTTGGTTACCAAAACTATGTCTAATTATATGTGTAAGCACAGGAAGGAAAAGATAAGTAATAAGTTAAAACATTATGTTTGGAATGAACTGCATTTATGAAAGTTTTGCTCTGACCAAGTTGTTAGACATTGTGTGATCGAGAGTGAATTCCATCCAATCTTTAATTTTTGTCATAATTATGCATGTAGATGACACTTTGGTCCTAAACAAACTTTTAAAAAGATATTAGATAGTGGTTTGTATTAGGAAACTTTGTTTAGAGATGCTTACTTGTTTTGTAAAAGTTATGATTGGTGCCAAAAGATAAGTATGTTTTCTTATAGAAATGAAATTCCTCAAATCCTCAATTTTATAATTGAGATATTTGATGTATAGAGCTTTAATTTTATGAGCCTTTTTTCCTTTATCTAGTAATTTTTCTTACATACTTTTAGCAATTGATTATGTTTCAAAGTAGTTTATGGAAAAAGCCACTAGGACTAACAATTTTATGGCTATTATAGGTTTTATAGTTTCCAACATTTCTAATACATCCGGAGTTCCACAAACTATTATTAGTAATCAAGGGAGTCATTTTTTTAATAAAGCATTGGCAACTTTAATTATAAAGTATGGAGTAAATCATCAGGTAGCCACTGTATATAATCCATAAATAAATAGACAAGTAGATTGGCTTTTGGTAAAGCTTACCATTTACCTATGAGATTGAATATAAAGCATATTAGGTAATGCAATGTTGCAACATGGACTTGAATAACGCTAGAGATGTAAGAAAAATGCAGTTGCAAGAATTAAAGGAACTAAGGTTGGACACTTATTAAAATTTGAGAATTTATAAAGAGAAAACCTAAATGTTCTATGATAATATTATTTTAAGGAAGCAATTTGGGGTTAGAAAGAAGGTGTTATTATATAGTTCTCAATTTTAACTTATGCTAGGTAAGTTATATTCTCAATGGATTGTTCATTTTATTGTCACTAATGAATTTCCTTATGGTGCAGTGGGAATAACAAGTTTAGATACTTAAAAGATCTTTAAGGTGAATGGACAAAAATTGAAACTATTTTATAAGAATATGATAGTCTCAAGTTTGATGGATATGGATTTAGCAATCCCTCAATAATTAGAAAATTACGAAGAAAAGTTTTTGTTAAACATAACAACATTAAACATTTATGTTATTTGAGAGGCAACCAAAATATGATAATTTTTATTGGTTCTATTTAAGTTATTCATAGGTTTTATTTGCTTGCTTTTATGTCAATATTTAGTTGGCTTAAGTGAGAAATTTGGCTTTTTGGGTACACTAAAAAAGTTCATGAAGCAATATAACACCTTTGTGTAACTCAGCTTTTAAAATAACAAAATTTAAGTTCCAGACTATTAAAGTTCATAAAGCAAGATCAAATATTATATAACTTAGGATTAGGATATCCCTTTAATTCCATATTGCTGAAATGAATAAGGTAAGATGGCGTTTTATACAACTTGAGTTTTTGGTATAAGATCCTTTATTTTCCAGATTATTAAAATAAATGTCTTATAGATATTAGTAGTCTATTTTATTTGAAAGAAATAAAGAAAATATTTTTAAAAAATAATAAATTAATTAAACATTATATTTTTATATTTTTTATTTCATTAAGATAACCAAAAAAAACTCTTAACTTTATTCTTTTTTCTTCTTCTTTCAGCTCTAGTATACCTGTTTGTTTTCCATAAGCACGACATTGCTCCATACTTCCACAGTTCCATAACCACATCGTTGTCCTCCACAAGCTGTCTTGCTCCCAGTCGTTCGTCAACTCTATACCATCACACTCTATGTGTTAGCTCCCAATAGTCGCTCTTACATGTTGTTCATTGAGCGTGTCCATAGTTTCCAATTGTTTTCGGCTTCTAGTTGCCATCACTTCTAAATTTACCTTCAAATTGTTGGCTTCCCTTAGCAGTAGTCGTCTTTCACAAGTCTTCTAAATGTCTTCCATGCATCCTGCTTTCAACTGTTGCCTCCTAATTTTCATCTCTAATCAACTGTCATCAATGATTTCCTTCCATCTATTTTTCAATTTTTTCCTAGTTTTTTATTTGCTCTTGTGGAATTGGATTTTATTTTTCTTCAAGTTGTCTACTTTTATTTTAGTTCTCTTTATTTTTTTCCTCAGTTATTTTCTTAGTTAAAATTATTTACTTTTATTTTATTTGTGAAGTTTAGTTACAATTGTTTTAATTGTTAACTAGTTGCTCTAGTTATTGTCTAAGATTAGTTTCTTTATTCATAATTGTCATAGCAATAAGGAGGTTAAAGGGTATTAATAAAATAGTGGCAAACACTAAATCTATGATGAATTTAATTGACAAAAACTTTTAGATACTATACAGGCCACTAATACCAACCAAAAGTATGCTCGAATAGCCAAATATACGTCTATTTTGCCATCTTCTAAGTCGAACCTTTGCGAACATCTTACCTTCAATTCTAAACAGAGGAAATAGAGTTATGTGACTTTTGAAACCCAACAAATCAATTTAGGTAAGCATGCGCATTACCCTTATTTAGAGGAGTTGGATATCAAGGAAAATTTTGATGCTTTGATTAATGATATAAGTTGGAGAAAACTGTGCGAACTAGATGTCCAATATTTGTTGAATTGACTAGCGAGCATCATATTACCTTTAAATTTGATAAACTAATAATTTCACTTTACATAGTCCTAATGTGGTGAAATATAGATTAATGGGTAAAGAATTTATATAAAGCATCATTAAATTTAGTTTGGCATTAAGGTTTATAATTTATGATATGTCAACTATATCCAATATATCGAATTTGTTATAGACTATAGTGATTTTGATCCTTTATTTTAGAAATAAATCTCTTCTAACAAGCTTGTGTATAATCCAAGCCAGTCCAAAGGAAGTTGTATTAAAGAACTTGAATGAGTTTATTTACATATATTTCTTAGTTTTAATTATTCAAGGAAGAAGGCTACATCTTGTACATATACTAAAGCTAAATTATTCTTTATTTGGTGTGGGAATATAAAGTCATGTTAATTTAGGTTCTTAGTTAACCATGCAATTTAACATTGTTTTATCATTCAACAAGAATTTGTATCTTGGTTCTTTAATTACTTAATTGGCTATTAATCTTAACTTGTTTGTTATTGGTAACATGGATATGTATGTAGATTGTGAGATAGAACCTTTGGACAGTACTTGCTTGAGCAACATAAGGTTGATTGGGAAATAAATGAGGCAATTTTATTACATAAAATGTGATTCCCCTTAAGGAAGTTCTCCACCGCATCATCTCAAGGATTCAGATGTTCGACAACCATTTTTTCTTCTAGCAATACCAATTTGGCATAAGTATCATCTTCGACTGGGGAGAAGAATGCTTTGCTTCAATTTATGGTGCTGACACCTACACTGTAATGTATTTAGCTTAAATGCTTACAACTAAGGGAGTATTGTAATCTTTCACTTATTTTATATTAGTTAATTTTTGTTGTGAGCATATTATGCATACTCTGGGGACTATGTAAGATTTAGGTGTGGGGGACAATTAGTACATACACCATTTTATAATAAGTCTTTATGTTTTATTTGGTGAAATATGTTATTTGTTCTTGAACTCTTGAGTATTATGATTCATATGTATTGATTATTCCTTGTGGCAGTCTTAATTTTTTTATTGTTTAGAAATAATCCTTAATAGGATTTAGTTTTCGTATAATTTTTAATGTATGAGAGAGGCGAGTATTACTAGTGTTTTCTTTAATAAATTACTTAAAGTATCTCATTGATTTTATTGATTGAAAATGTGCAACACTTAATGCATTTTAATACCTATGTAAGCTTTAAATCTATGAGCAATTCATTACATTTGTGTTTATACATTTTTCTTTATTGTGTGTTATCATATATGACTTGTTTATGCTAGAATTTGCTTTTGTATACATTTTAAGACCAAAATTTTGGTAAATTTATACATGAAGATGATAGAGGCATGTAGGTATAACCATTTTGACCTATAAAAGCCTACCTCAATTTTTAACCATAGAGAACCAATTTTGAGACTTTACCTTTCTTTTATTGCATATGAACCTTGTTACAAACCACTTTTACCCTTCTTTCCATCGATTTCCCTAAATATTTTGAGCTCTTAAAGTTGAAGGAATTGTATACAAGCTTATTTACATAGCATTTTAACCACTTTCATAGAAAGTAAATTAGTTAATTCATGTTGCAATATGGCGAAGAAGTATCATAAAAAGAGTATCACAAATTTATTTTTTTTAATAAAAGAAAAGAAGAAACATAAATAAAGTAAATCAAAATGATGATGTGATTAAAATTATGAGTTTTAAATTAAGTGAATTCCTAAATGATTTGAAAAGTTCATAAAAGTGCCAAAATTTGCTCTACTCCGCATTCTCTATATGAACTACTTGATCCTTATTGTTCATGCACAATTCTTCCCAACAATGCCTAACTCTCCTTATCTCCATTTCATCTTCATTAACTGCTTGTTAATTCTCTACTTGACTTACTTTACTCTACTTCTTATAACCTTCTTGCAAAATGTTGGACCAATGGTGGTTGACAAGTTAAATTCCTTATTGTTTTGATAATAATAAAATGTATAGAATTGGTTAAGAAATTTATTACAGGTGTTTTGATTTGAAATAAATCTAGAAACCCTCAATCAAGCCAAATTGTAGTGAAATCAAGATAGAAATGAAGATTATTGAAAGATTTGATGAAGATCAAAGAAGGATACTATATTCAAGTTGCAAGGAACATTAAACATGAAGATTATGGAAGAATTGATGCAAAAATATCCGTTGGAGGTCAC
>JAOSBP010000172.1:42395-67440 GCA_027563825.1 Erythroxylum mucronatum
ACTTCACCAGCAATTTCTAAAAATCATTGAAGTCTCCAAAAAATACTATAAATATAATAATATTGTCCGAATCAAATCCGAAAATTTATTTAACCACTTTACCCAAAAATGCCATGAATGCATGCCAAAATATCAAAGAAACAGAACATAAATCGGATTAAATTTGCTTAATATGCTAACCCCTAATTTGGGGCATTACAGAGAGAATAATTTTGGGTAAGAATGTATCAGCTGTGATAAATAAAAATTTACCAAAAAATGGAAAGATCCAGGTATATTTACACTTCCATATGTTATTGGTGATAAGAAAATTGAATGTGTCATGCTAGACTTAAGTACATCTATTAATGTCATGCCATACTCAATTTATAGAGCTTTAAATTTGAATTATTTGTAAGAAACTAATGTGATTACTTAGCTAGGTGATCGTTCTTATATGCGTCTTAATGGTGTTATAAAAGATGCTTTACTCCAAGTTAATGGTTTAGTATTTCTAGAAGATTTTTACACCTTGAAAATAGATGGAGATAGTGTTGATCATTCAACTTCGATTTTATTAAGAACGTTGTTTATGAAGAAAATCAAGATGAAAATTGATGTGAATGAGGGTACTCTTTTTGTTGAGTTTGCTGGAGAGATATGGAAGTTCAATATTTTTGAAGCAATGAAGTAACCTAATAATTTTCAATTCATTTACCGTATGGGATATTATAGATTGATTTGAGTGGTATATTTTTAAAGAAGAAAATGTTGACGATGAGTTAGAGTTTAACTCTAAACCAGAAGTGAATAGGCAAGTTGATGAAACATATAAAGTTATTCATTATCAGGATACTAATAGAGTTACAAACTTTAAATGTTAAACTTAATATAACTCAACAAAATTTTATCTTCTATTTTACAGGCTTTAAAGATATAATTGAAGGCCTTATATGAACTCCTAAAGTATTTTTATTTAGGTAAAGGGGAGTCATTATCTACGATCATATAAAAAAGGATGACTACAGGGCACGAGGAAAACCTAGTAGCACTAATTAAAGAGTACAAAACTGCAATTGGTTAGACTTTAGCAGACATAAAAGACATTAGGCCAATATTTTGTATGAATATGATTATTTTAGAAAAGAATGCTAAGCCAATAAGGGAACCCCAAAGAAGACTCAATTGAACAATGAAAGATGTGGTAATGAAAGAGGTTCTAAAGCTTTTAGATGCAAGTATAATCTATCCAATCTTGGATACTGAATGGGTAAGCCTAGTGCATATTGTGCCTAAGAAAATTAGTATGACAATAATACGAAACTAAAATGATGAGTTGGTACCAATGAGGGTACATAATGGGTAGTGAATGTGCATAGACTTTATAAAGCTTAACTTAGCCACTAGAAAAGGCCATTTCCTATTACCTTTTGTAGATCAAATGTTAGAAAGATTTGCAGGTAAATCATGTTTTTGTTTTTTGGATGACTTTTTTAAGTTACTATCAAATTGCAGTTGCTCAAAAAGATCAAGAAAAAACTATCTTTACATGTCCTTTTGGATTCAGGTGAATGCCCTTCGGTCTTTGTAATGCTCCAGGTACATTTTAAATATGCATAATGACTATATTTTTTGAGTATATTGAGAATTGCAATGAAGTATTTATGGATGATTTTACTGTTTATGGAGATTCATTTAATGAATGCTTAAATCATTTATCCAAGGTTCTCAAAAGATGCATTGAAAATGAATTTGGAGTTGAATTATGAAAAATTACATTTTATGGTTGATTAAGGCATTGTTTTGGGACATGTGATTTCATCCAGGGGCAAAAAAGTTGATAAAGCAAAAGTGAATTTAATTGTGAACTTACCTTACCCAACAAATGTTAGGGAAGATCGATTTTTTCCTATACATGCAGGATTTTATTTCATATTTATTAAAGAATTTTCCAAAATTGCAATACTATTATCAAAGTTGCTGGAAAAAGACGTTCTATTTGAATTTGGAAAGGAGTGTAAGGAAGCTCTTGACAAACTCAAGACATTATTGGCAAGTACGCCTATTATGTAATCACCAAATTGGGATCTACCGTTTAAGATCATGTGTGCTGCTAGTAATTATATAGTGGGAGTTATTTTAAGCCAAAGGATTGGGAAACAGAGTCATGCTATCTATTATGCTTCAAGAACATCAAATGTTGCATAGTGTAATTATTCTATAATTGAGAAGGAGCTTTTAACAATTATTTTTGCTTTAGAAAAATTTAGATCTTATTTGCTTGGCTCTAAAGTCATTATATATTCTAATAATCTAGCATTGAAATACCTTTTAGCAAATAAGGAGTCAAAATTGAGGTTAATACGATGGATTTTGCTACTTTAAGAGTTTGATTTGACAATAAGGGATAAAAAAGGAGCAGAAAATTTAATAGCAGACCATTTGAGTAGGTTTGTAAAAGATGAAGATATTTTACCTATTTTTGAAACTTTTCCTGATGATCAATTGTTCCAAATGAAATGTATGGTTCCATGGTAGACAAACCTTGTTAATTATTTAGTTATTAGAACTTTACCTAATTACCTTAGTAGGTTTAGGAAGGAAAAGACAAAGAATTAGGCAAAATATTATGTTTGGGATGAATTATATTTATGGAAGTTTTGCTTTGATCAAATTTTTAAGTGTTGTGTGCCAGAAGATGAACATCGTTTTATCTTAGCTTTTTGTCACAATTATACATGTGGTGGTCACTTTGACCACAAAAGAACTGCTAGAAAAGTTTTGGACTGTGGATTGTATTGGGAGACTTTGCTTAGAGATGCTTATATGTTTTGTAAAAGTTGTGACAAATGTCAAAAGACAGATGCGTTATCCCATAGAAATGAAATGCCTAAAAGCCCCAATTCTTATAGATAAGGCATTTGATGTATGAGGTATTGATTTTTATGGGCTCTTTTCCTTCATCTCGTGGTTTTTCTTATATACTTTTGGTTGTTAATTATGTTTCAAAGTGGGAGGTAGTAAAAGTCACCAAGATTGATGATTCAACAGCTATTGTAGGCTTTATAAAGTCTAATATTTTCAACAAATTTAGAGTTCTACGAGCTATTATTAGTGATCAAAGAAGCCAATTTTTGCAACAAGCAGTGGTAGTGATGTTTAAAAGTATGAAGGGCATCATCGAGTAGCTACCGCATATAATCCATAAACAAATGGACAAGCAGAAGTATCAAAATTGTGAATCCTAGTAGAAAGGATTGGAGTTTACATCTAGACAATGCTTTTTGGACATATTGTTCAGCCTACAAAATACCAATAGGAATGTCTCCTTATTAATTAGTTTTTAGTAAAGTTTGTCCTTTACTGGTGGAGATTGAACATAAAGCTTATTGGGCGGTGCAACGTTTTAATATGGATTTGGTAAAATCTGGGAAGGAAAGAAAATTGCAATTGTAAGAGTTTGAGAAACTAAGGTTGGATGCCTACGAAAGTTCTAGAATCTACAAAGAAAAAACAAAAATTTTCCATGATAATAGATGATCTTTAGGAGGTAATTTGAGGTGGGATTAAAAAGTGTTATTATATAATTCTCGATTAAAGTTTATGTCCGGTGGCCTAGTCCTTTTGTTGTCATTAATATATTTTCTCATGGTGTAGTGGACATATAAAGTTTAGATATTGAGAAATTTTTAAGGTGAACACACATAGATTGAAACCATTTCATGGTGAGATGATGCTAGTGTGCTGAATATTGATTTGGAGCTTTCCAAATAGGTAGAAGTTTGAGAAGAAAAAGCTATGTCGAGCATAATGATGTTAAACAATTGCGCTTTTTGAAAGGCAACTCAAAACTATAATAGTTTTTTTAGTTTTGTTTTAGTTATATATGATTTTCGTTTTCTTGTTTTTTGAGAACTTAATTTATTGACTTAATGGGGCATAATACTAAATTTCATAAGGCATGATCATGCCTTATAAGATTTACTATTATGAAATTTTGAGTCTTCGATTCATAAGGCCTGATCACACATTATGTAATTCAGTTGTCAAGATCAAAGACTTAAAATTCCAAAATATTAAATCTTAAGGCGATTTCACGCCTTATGTGATTTAACTTTCTGAAATGGAACCCTTAACATTCCATAACACTAAAATTCATAACACATGATCATGTTTTATACATGTTAGTAATCTGTTAGGTTTTAAAGAAAATTTTTTAAAACAAAAACAAAAACAAAAATAAAAATCATAATTATAATTATAATCATAAATAATAATAATTAATTAAAAATATAAATTAAAAAACCTAACTTGAGTTGTTTCTGTTTCAACAAACAACCCTACATCCAACACACTAACCCAGCTCCAGCTTGTGAGATGGAACCATTGGACAGGGCTTGTTTAAGCAAAATGTGGCTACTTGTGCAACAAAGGAGAACATTTCATTTTATATCAGGTAACCCCCTATAGAGAGGTTCATCATCAACACAACAAGAGGATCGTGAAGTTCCACCGCCTCTATATCTTCCGACTCCACCAATTCGACACGAGCATCATTTTTTATGGAGAGATTAGAATGTAAAATTTCTAAACTGGAGAAGAATTTGATTGCTCTGCTTTAATTTATGGGAGTGATACCTTCATGTCCACTAACACCATATTACATTCCACATTAGATGCTCACAACTCAAGGGAGTATTCTACCCTGCGCGTTATTTTTGTTGACTATTTTTGTAGCATGTGCTCATCTTATGCATACATTGGAGACAATGTATGATTTTAGTGTGGGGGAGCAAGAGTATATATTATGATGAATTATGTGATTTGTGCTTGAACTCATAAATACATAATAGCCTCATAATCTTCTAATTACTGTTTATAAATAATCCTTAGGTTAGGATACTTTTTTGCTTTAAGTTATAATGCATGAGAAAGACAAACATGATTGGCATTCTTCATTAAATTACTTTAAGTATCTTAAAAGACAAACGTGATTGGTATTCTTCATTAAATTACTTTAAGTATCTTATTGGTTTTGTTAAATAGAAATGTACAAGAGTTGATGCATTTTAATACCTATGAGAGCTTTAAGCCTAAGAGCATTCATCACATTTGTGCTCGTACATTTGTTTTTGTTGTGTGTAATCAAACATAGCTTGTTTATGCTAGAATTTGCTTTTGAATGGATGTTGAGACCACATTTTTGATAAATTTGTATATAAAAATGATAAGGGCATTTAGAATAACCGTTTTTGACCTAAACAAGCCTACTTTACTTTTTATCCCTAGAAAATCAATTTGAGCCTTATCTTTTTGTTTTCTTACATAGTAACCTTGTTACAAGCCACTTTTACCCTTCCTTTTATTGATATCCTTAATAGTTTTGAGCCCCTAAATAGAAAGAATTGTATTAAGCTTATTTTGATTGGCCTTTAGCTATTTCCCTCATAAATAAATTAGTTAATTCAATTGTTTTGATTTTTCATTATATATATAGAGAGAGAGAGGGAGAATGGGAAAGAAAAAAAGTGATTGAAAAGAATGTTATTTGAATAAAGTAAGTTTTGGATTGATTTAAGTTGGTACTTGTGTAATAAGTTTATATAATTACCTTCAATTTATTTAACCAGAAAAATTCTTTTTTGTTATCCCTTACCTAAGCCACGTTGTAACTCTTATCAAATCGCTTTGATTTATATATTAGGTTTATTTTTATTAGTGGTGGAGATATAATTCATGAGCAAGGTTATAGAAATAAGTTGTTATGCTTTAATTTAAGAGCTTAATGAATCCTAAACACTTTGAGCGTATAGAGTGAAATTTATGAGAGGGTGTCAAGTCTTGTTTTATTTGATTTTGATGAAATTGACGAGAAGCTATGTTTTTATTTTAAAAATATGCCCTATGAGTGCTTGTTCTCTCAATTATTATTTTATCATAAACTTTTAAGTGTATTAGCTTTTAGGATATTTCTAGATAACATGAAAGAAAATGAGAGGTTGTTATGAGGATTATTGATATATTGAATTGATATATGCTTAAGGAAGCATGAGTTCGGTGTGAGAGAGTTTGATAAGATATTATTTAGTTACGTTAATTGAAATTATCTCTGTCATTTTAGCTATATTTTGATGCTTAAATAGGAAAATTAATGTTTATTTTGTTTTAGGAAATGACGAGTGGAGATTGTATCAAATTGAAGTATTATTGGTTAAAATCACAAATTTTGGAAAAAGTTGACAAATTACTGTAGTAGATAAGGCGAGATCACACCTAATGTCATATTCACTCCAAAAGTTGGAATTCAATTATGAAACTTATTTCCATGCTTATTATGTAGGGATTTGGATTTGTTTTAAATAATGGAACTTTGCAATATATAGGTTTTGAGTGGGGAAAAAAGGACAAAAACAAGTCAACTAGCTTCTCCATCATTCTCTTTTCGTTTCTTTTTAGTTCTCTCAAATTTTCATCTTTTCATCTATATTTTTTTGTGTTTGGAACTAAAGTCATGGCTAAATCCAAATATTCTAATTTAAGGGAGATCTAAAATTCTAGTTGTAACTTTGTGAGGTTTTGTTATAAACTTATATTTATGTTTTAATTCAAGTATTTCTTGTTTTATGTTCTTATATTTCATGAATAATTAATATTGATTAATTTGATAAATTAATTTGATGTTGATTATTTTATAACTATCTATGAATTCAGTAATCTATAATTGTCATAAAGGATTTATACAAGTAGCAAATAGGATATTTATAAATTTACATATTTAACTTATAAGAGACAAGAAAACTAGGTTAAATACTTGTAAATATCTCAATTATTTAATTTAGGTTTAGTCTTTTCAGTAAGTTTCTTGTTATCGTTTAATTGATATGGAATGGTATCATACCTAATTAATTAATGGTAAGTTTTCGTTCGAATGCTGAGTTTGAACCAATTAATTTAGGAAAAATTGAGACTTATTATAACTATGTTAATATGTTTCAGATTAACTATTTGAATTGTGAAAATTATTCTTTTTAGACTAATGATTGATGTTATAATTAGACGAGATATTTCCTTTAAATCATAGTTAAGTTCTCTTGAATTTGTCACTTTTATATTCAGTTGATTTATTTTGATTCCTTGTTAATTTTAGTAAATTAGTTAATAATCATAAAACCCAACTTTGTCTTGTTAATTGAAATTAAGAAACTAGTTTTGAGTTCTATTGAGATTCAACCTAGTTTCACGACTACTGCAAAAGTTTAGTGAATCAAAATTAATTTTGAAGACTTTGACAACCCGATCATACACGTCAAACAATTATTCTCCCTTCAGAATATCATGATTGCTTTATGTAAGGTTTTGATTATGCATCACATATCAAAAAATACGCAGTAGAAAATAAAACGAAACCCAGAAAATAAAGAATCATACATGTGTCATTAGATGTAGCAAAAAAATGAACTTAAGATGTGTAACTTACTAACTACTTCGTTCTTCATTATCTTCACCTCTTCGGGTTGTCGTAAACTACAACGATCAAAGGATGATGTCTTTAATGATATCCACACGCAAAGAAAAGCCTGAAATCTCTTAGGAAGAATGGTTAGAACACACACAAAGTGCTAGTTTTGATGTATGTTCTTAAGAGAATAGTTTAGAGAATAAGAGTCTGTAAGATGAACTCTTCACATTTCTCACCAATTTTCTTACAATACTATGCACGAAAATGAGTGAATTTCTACCAACTTTTGGTCTCCTCTGACCCCCATCATGAATGGAGGAATAATGCGAATTAAGTGGCCATGAATGCCACTTAATTTGGCTTGAAACGTTTGTTGGAAATCTGGAAACTTTTCAGGCTAGCATCCATGCAACACTTGCTTTCTTTCATTCCTTTGCAACGTTTCTTACCATTATCATATCGCGTTACAATCCTGAAACATTCTCTCATGTCTTGGATCACTATTTAAACCTATTTTACTCATTCTTTGCATCTTTAATACGTGTGACCCATTTGGTTCCTGGTTATGTTGGCCACCTGAATGAACATTTAATTCAAGCAAGTTATGAGTAGTATCTAGCAACACATCATGACTCCTAATTGACCGAAAAATTAGTGGTTTGACTACGAACCCTTCCATAGACAATGTTCCTGTGCAATTCATCTTTCACCATCTATACCCCACTTGGACAGAGCATGGTTAAAGTTTCAACTCTCACTAGACTGATTACGTCACATCTAGCCCAAGTGATGTTAGTTCTTGTCCCCAAAGCTTATTACTCAATTGAATATGCCACTGAAGACTATCTTCATGACATTTCCACTCTATTAGGAGTGGTGAATCCTTTATTGGCCACTCAATTCCCTTCGAATACCTCAAGTTGTACCCAATCACCACCCTATGAGCAACCTCTGAGAGATTACGAGGAATGAAGTCAAAATACAAGATTAGTACCTAAGATACCCTTGAGCACCTCAAGCTTAAGGATATTTGCACAATTGCTATGATGAGACTATCATTGACACTAGAATAGATTATCCATACAATTGTCTTATGGCAGGTCAGCCAATGTACTTACTACTCTTAGTAAGCATCCACATGTTAACTCTAAATAACTCATGCTTACAGCTTTAAGACCTACTGCTTGATCTAATCAAGAAGTATAACTTGTGCTAGTTTGTCCAGATTAATATTGTCTCGTCTCATTAATCCTATAACTAGGGATAATTTAGATACTAACTTAATTACACATGATAGGAATTTCATTATCATGATCTTTCCATGATTTCCTTCACGCTATGTAATGTTTCAAGGACTTCATTAATTCGATTTAAGATCATTATCAATTCATAAAGAGCATGAATATGAAATTAACGAAAATACTTTTTTATTAATCATAAAGATCTATACAATAAGTGCTAAAGGTGATTGCCTTTAGGGCACTTATCTAACACTTCATCATTCGATTGACATACTTTTAATATATAGTTTTTCTGTTAAGAAAGACTTAATTTAATTTTTTTCTTTTTCATTTTATATCAAATAAAATCTAAATTTATAAACTATAATTACATAAAATATTAGATAATAAATTTGAAAGTGATTAAATTTTTAAGAATTTTCTCATTTTCATGTTTAATTCCTAGCATATATCTTATTGTTCTTTGTTTTCATTTCCCTTTTTTCCCAAGTCAAAATAGGGTGGTTTGGTCTTGTACTTTGTAGGGGTTGGATGACTTTTTATTTGTCTTTGGGCATTTTAATTTCTTGTACCTATTGGCCTTTCTATTGTGTGTTGGTAATAAAGTCGGATTTAAGCCTCTGAAATTCAATTTTATTACCGATAAAGTTCGCAGAATCACGTTAACAAAAGCTTCTATTTTGCACACACCAGCATATTATGAACCAAAGATATGGAATCGGAAATGGACACGGAAATGGAAATGGCATTTTGTTTTGTTTTAAGATATTGAATTTGATGCACAGAAGTTCTTAGAAACCGAGTTATGGTACAATGCCAGAAATTAGAAAACTGAAGACAAAAGAATATTTTCTCTAAATTGAAATGGAGAACAACCGCATACACAAAAAAGTTCGACTACGAGAAAGGGAAGAAGACCCTCCACCAACCCAAACTCACCTTAGCTACAGTGCTCCTGTCATTGGTAACCTAGCAAGTGAAGAGGAGGAAGATAAAGATTGGCCTGAAGAACAACTAGTTGTTTTCGAGGAGGGAGATATTACCCTAGTACTAAGAGAATTTGGGATTGCTCTCAAACTTTCCTCTACATTCAAGAATCACCTGTATAAACAGTGGGAACTTGCATTCGTGGTCAAACTCTTAGGGCGTCGCATAGGCTACAAAATGCTTAGCACCAGATTGAGGAATATGCGGAAGCCTTCGGGACCTCTGAAAATCATTAACCTTGATAACGACTATTTCCTAATCAAATTTATAAAACAAGACGACTATTTTGATGCGCTAACTAAGGGACCCTGGATAATCATGGGTCATGCCCTCTCTGTGCAACCATGGACCTCCAACTTCAGACCATCTTCTGGCCAGGTAACTAAGGCAGTGGTTTGGGTTTGATTTCTGGAGCTTCCAGTATCCCGATACTACCCCTTCATCCTCAAAGATTTAGGGAACCTAATTGGACATACAGTAAAAATAGATGATAACACTACCAAAACACATAGGGGCAAATTCGCAAGAGTGGCTATTGAAGTGGATATTACCGTTCCTTTGAGATCAAGAGTGGAGATTGATGGCGAGATAATAAAGGTGGCTTATGAAGGATTGTTCCAAATTTGTCTCTCATGTGGACGCGTGGGACACGCCACAGTTGATTGTCCGAAGACAAAACAAGGGGCAATAGAAAACACTCACACTAACAGTGAGCAGAACAAGACCATTCCGGTGGAAACAATAGTTGCCGCATCGACAACCCCTGGCATAAATGAAGAATATGACCCTTGGATACAAAGACGTAGCAGACTTGATACAGTTAAAGACACTCATCAGGGTCAGAGGCAACATATCGAGAAACATCAGAGTGACTTGTAGGGATCACGATACACCATCCTCTCTGATAAAGAAAACATTGGTAATATAAAAAACCGTCATTTTGCTGGAGAGAGCAGTCAACATAATCAAGCCACTGCTCGTCAGGACATGGGTATGACACTGGTGGATACACGAGGAGAACTGACATTTATTGGCTCAACAGAACTTTGGATCAAACAAAAGAGTAAATAACTATACCAACGACAAAACCTCCCATCAACCAAAGAGAGCAACCATGGGCAGCACCAGGGAATTAATGCATGACAAGGAAGAACCAGACTCCACCAAGAGGATCACAATAAAACAGCGAGGCACTCATACAGTCGTCCAGATCCCAAGCCACTGGGAAGTTATCGATAACACCGATAACTCCCCCCTGTTCTAGCGGACAAAGCCATAGCATGTTGTCAACAGAATGAGATAATCGAGGAACTGGCAAACAACCATTTGAGCAATCCAAATAATTCGTATAACTCACAGCCCCCAAGACCACCTGACCCGGACATCAATATCGACTTGATGGTGGAGGATCCCGCAGGCAATGAAGTGATAGAAGTGGTTCCAGAGACCCAGAGTATACATGCAGTAATGTCTAAGAACATTGATGTAATGCAAACGCAGGTTTAACCGCGTTAGCATCATATCAACTCACACATCTTTATGACCATATTAACGTGGAATTGCCAAGGAGTTGGAGGGAAAACCTTCAAGCCTATACTATGACACTATGTAAGACTACATAAGCCGTTTTTGGTAGTCCTCATGGAAACCAAGATTAGCAGTAGAAGAGTAGATGACATTATCAACAAACTGGGATTTGCAAACTCTTATAGAGTTAAGCTGTGAGATTCTCAGGGGGCATTTGGCTTTTATGGAACATGGACGTTGATGTAACTATCCTCCTTACTCATAGACAATTTATTCATATGAAGATCATTAAGGATGCTACCTACTTTGTCTTTACTGCTGTATATGCAAAGCCCGCAATACCAACTCCAAAGACATCTATGGAGCAACCTCAAGATCCTTGCCCAGTCCACTATGGATCCATGGCTACTAGAGGAGATTTTAACGCGAAGTTGGAGGCAATTGATAAATACAATGGGTCCAATACACATCCGGTTGTTAGCAGAGCCTTTCAAGATTGCGTTCATAGTTGTGGATTACACAATATGGGATTTTCTGGACCAAGATATATGTAGAGACGAGGCAACTACCTAGCAAGATTAGACAGGGATCTCTGCTCCACCCTTTGGGAAGCCACATTTCCAGAAGCCATAGTTCTCCATTTACCTTTCCTTAAATCAGACCATCGACCCCTTGTGATCCGGTTTGAGAAACATCGATGCATGCAACCACGACCACATTTTTTCATATTCCAGGCGGCTTGGATGTCCAATAGCCACTTCTCTACTTATCTTCAACATCATTGGAGGCCGAAGGACAATGATTTATGTGGTCACCTTTCGGCTCTCGCCAACAATCTGAGCTACTGGAACAGGAATGTGTTCGAAAACATTTGCACACAAAAAACCGTCTTCTAGCAAGACTAGCGGGAGTCCAAAAACTTTTGGACCATGGGACCTCAACCGGACTTCTCGACCTAGAAGAACACCTACGTACAAAATTGGAGACAGTGTTATGTGAAGAATTGTTTTGGCACCAAAAATCCAGATGCCAATGGTTGGTGCAAGGAGATTGTAATACAAAGTTTTATCACTCCACCACCATGGCCAAGAAACGACGTATAATAGTGAACTCGCTGAAAAACAACAGAGGCACCATCATTACAGATCCCCAAATCCTTTGAAACATGGCCAGGGAGTTCTTTGAGTCACTTTATATAATCGAAGAGAATCATGTTGTCCATTTCCCACTCAAAGGAGATTTCCCTTCCATCCCTCGACCAACGCTGGAGACTCTTTACAAGCGCGTCACTATTGGTGAGATTAAAGAAGCTATGTTTAGCATCCACCCAAACAAAGCGCCCGGCTATGACAGTTTCCACGCCATATTCTATCGAAAACAATGGGAGATTGTTGGACCAGCGGTGATAACCTTCATTCAAAGAACTTTTCAACATGAGGTGTGGGAAGCTGAGTTAAATAAAACCATTTTGGTGCTCATTCCTAAAAATACTTCCCCGACTTATATTCATCAATTTCGTTTGATCAGTCTGTGCTTAGTAATCTACAAAACAACCACCAAGATCATAGTGGACCGCCTAAAACCATTCTTGCTTGTCCTAGTAGCCCCGATGCAATGCAGCTTTGTGCCAGGTTGATCTATATCGGATAACATAGTAATTGCTCAGGAAGTGATTCAATTCATGCGAAGGAAACAAGGCAAGAAAGGTTTCCTGGCTCTCAAGGTAAACCTGGAGAGAGCGCACGACAGACTCAGCTGGGACTTCATCCAAGACACCCTTACCGACATCGGTTTGCCTGACTCTCTCATTAGCCTCATTATAATATGCGTAACATCGGTGACCATGCAAGTTAATTGGAATGGCGCTCTCTCTGAGACTTTTACTCCAACTCAAGGCATCAGACAGGGTAATCCCTTATCTCCATACTTATTCGTCCTTTGTATGGAGAGATTGGGCCACTTGATTAATCAAGCAGTGGAGAAGCGGAAATGGAAACCTATCCAGTTGGGAAGGAGTGGCCCGTACTTATCCCATCTATTTTTAGCATACGATCTAATACTCTTTCCAGAGGCTTCCATCGAGCAAGCTCAAGTTATTATGGAAGTTTTAGATGTCTTCTGCTCTGCATCAGGACAGAAGGTGGGAAAAACCAAGACTCGTTGCTACTGCTCTAAAAATATTTCGCGTTCGGAGGCTAGATCGATCAGTAGGAGATTGGGCGTCCAACTCACAGATAATCGTGGGAAATATCTCGGCATACCTCTCATTCATGAGCGATCATCCAAAAGCAGTTACCAATATATCCTCGACAAGGTGCAACAACGTCTGACAGGATGGCGAGCAAAACACCTCTCCCTAGCCTGTAGAATAACACTAACTCAATCGATCATTTTTTCCTTGCCTACGCAAACCATGCAGACGATGCGCCTCCCACGTATACTCTGCGACAACTTAGAGAAAATCATGCGAGTATTCCTATGGGGATTGACTGCCAACCAACGGAAGGTGAGCCTCGCTAGTTGGGATACAATTTTTCAACCGAAGAAAATGGGAGGATTGGGATTGCAGAAAATCATAATAACAAACGATGCAATGCTCTGCAAACTAGGGTGGCGACTCCTATCTGAACAAAATGCCCTCTAGGTCTGGGTCCTCAGGGGCAAGTATCGTCTATCTCATAACAACATCCCTACTAAACTTGACACTGAAGGTTTATCCATGACTTGGCGTGGCATTTCTTCCATATGGAACCATGTGATTAAGGGCATGAAATGGCTAATAGGCAATGGTAAACAGGTACATTTCTGGACAAATGCTTGGGTAGCTAACCTTGGTCCTCTTCAGAGTTAGACAACCACAACTCTAATGGATGCTATTTTGTTACTTAAAGTAGAGGACTACGTTGACGGTAATGGCTGTTTGAAATGGGAGAGCTTCTAAGGCCTCCTCCCCTCGTTGGTGTGCATGCATATTGCCAGTATCCTCCCTCTAAGACCTACACTTAGCAATGATCGCAGGGTATGGGGTGAATCGGAAAGTGGGAACTTCAGTACTGCCTCTGCTTAATCGTTAAGTGCAAGATTCGGAATAGAGCAAAGGAATGACATTTGTATGTTGCTAAGGAAATGGTTAGGCCCACAAAAATAAAAGCTTTCCTCTGGCTTCTCTATCGTGACAAACTTTTGACAAACGAGTAGAGAGTAGCTCAAAATCTCTCCTTGGATATTACATGTCCGACATATGGAAGGAATGAAGACTCGTTGCATGCCATACGCGACTGCCCCAGGGTTCAGGCCGTGTGGCTAAATTTCTCACTAGTGGCAGCATCAGCAAACTTCTTTCACACAATTGAATCCGACTGGTTAAGGATGAATCTACAATCGCATATACAGATATTTGGATTTGATTGGGCTATCATCTTTGGCACCACTTGCTGGTTCATCTGGTTTTTGGCGTAATAAAAGTATCTTTGATATGAACTTTTCTTGGCCACCTAATCCTATGGGAATAATCCTCATTTATGTTAGGTGGATCTATAAGTCTAAAGCACTGTATTCTCGGGTCCTTTTAAATAATCCCCAGCGAGTGGAGACACTCATTAATTGGTCCACACCCCCTGGGTAGACTCGCCTCAATACCGATGGCGCTTGTAAGCGCATTTCCCATATTGCTTCTGGGGGAAATGTTCTTCGGGACTACGCCGAGTCCTGGCTCGGAGGATTTGTACAAAATGTAAGGTTTACCACCTTGGTCTGCGCGAAACTTTGGGATGTATTCACGGGCTTAATACTTACAGGGGACTTAGGCTACAAAAGGAGTTATGGAGGTGGATTCCCTTACGGTTATCAATCAACTCTCGTTGCCAGGGCAACAACAGGGCATCTACAACTCATTATTTAGGGCGATTCAGGAGTTGCTCGCTAGAGATTGGATAGTACGGCAGGGACACATATACAGGGAAGCCAATCGCTGTGCGAATTGGCTAGCTAACTACGCTCAATCCTTTGAACTTGGGACAATGGGATCTGTGTTTAATTCAGTAACTTTAGCTGTGCGAATTGGCTAGCTAACTACGCTCAATCCTTTGAACTTGGGACAATGGGATCTCTGATTAATTCAGTAACTTTAGCTGTACTTTTCTTATAATTAAAAAAAATTCTCTGAATATAAAAGTTTCGAAAGATAAAGTTTACTTTTCATTTGTTGATGGGACTTGGGAGTTTGAATTTGGTAAAAAGTAGAATTTAAATATTATATATAATCCTTTTTCCATTATACAGCCTTTTTTTTTTTTTTTGAAAGGCCATTATGCAGCTATTGATTCCTTGTGGATTCTATTAAGATGAGATTCTCTAGTACAGAAAATCTCATTCCGGATCTGGGTGAGACAATTGTTGTCGGTCAGCACGATCTCTTTTTCTTCTTCTTTTTTATTTCCTTTTTTGCTTCATAAGCCCCTGAACTTTAAAATTTTACCAAAAGTAGTCTTCCTCTTTAGACAGGTTACTTATTCTAGTCTTCTCCCAACTCCCATCTCCCAACATTCTCATCAACGATGGCGTCTCTAGCTTCGATGGCAGTCCGACCGATTTTTCGGAAAATCGAACTCTTTCCTTGCCATCACCGACCATCCCTAGCTCTAAAACAGCGCAACCCCTTTCCAACAGAAAGGGTCTTGCATAGAAATGCCATAAAAGCTTTGAGCGCGAGCTCACCCACTGGTTCCTCATCGCTGGGCCTATACTCTGCCCACAAGTTCGAGCTCACCGTACAAAACGTGGATCTGGTTCTGGAGGACGTTCGTCCATATTTAATTGCTGACGGTGGGAACGTCGACGTTGTATCCGTCGATGATGGCGTCATCTCTCTCAAACTACAAGGTGCTTTTCTTGAGTGGGATCTATTGAAATGATTGCCTTAGTAAATTGTGTGAAGTTGAGTTTAGTAAGATGTTGAGTTTGAAGAACAGGAGCATGTGGGAATTGTCCGAGTTCAACGACCACCATGAAAATGGGGATCGAAAGAGTGCTCAAAGAGAAGTTTGGGGACGCCGTTAAAGATATTCGCCAAGTCTATGATGAGGAAGTGAAGGAGACTTCTGTGGAGGTAAATCCTCGAACTTGGAAATCTGATTATGACAAAAATTTTAAGCTTTGGACTTGCAATTTTGTTTTGTCATGTTAACAATTGTTGTGGACGACGTGCAACTTCAGGCTGTGAATGGTCATCTTGATATATTGAGACCGGCTATAAAGAACTTTGGTGGAAGCGTGGAGGTGGTGTCCCTTGAGGGTGGAGAATGCCGTGTAAAGTATACGGGACCTGAGTCGATTGGATCAGGAATCAAAGCAGCAATCAAGGAGAAGTTTGCAGATATAAACGATGTTATTTTTGTGGGCTAGTTCAAGCCATGTCGCAGAACTTTCGAATCAGTCGCTACTCATCATTAGATACGCATAAAAAGCATGTATCATATATTATAGCTTAGAAACCAGGATTGGTGTTTATTGTTGCTACTATCTCCTAGTAGAAAATAAGAGAATTGCATCGAGGTATTGAAAGAAAATAAGAGCATTCTTGCACATGTTGATCTTTCATTCAAGGCATACGGCTTCTTTCGTCCCAAATGTACACAAACTCTGGTTCTTCTGCACCATAAGTAAATGAAAGATCAAGACTAACATGATTAATTTGTTGTGGGATGAGTAAACCCCTCCTGTTGCCAAATCAGCATATATATGAAACTTAAAACACCTCTAAGGTTTTCCTAAGAATAGTAGGAAGTTATGTCCACCTGATCCTGGATCTTGCTGGCAGGGTGACTTCTTTAGGTAGATTTGTCTGCAGCAGTTAGTGTTGATCTCAACCACCTTGATAAACTGACAAGGAATGGCGTGTAAGCAAAGTAGCAAGCGACTGTCCAAGTCACAAGTCCCTGCATACCACCACAAAGGGTCTTATTTTCTGAAAACAGCCAACAGTGAGGTGTTTCCAATTGGTATAGACAGTATCGTAATTGATTACCTGACCAAGGATCTCAATGTTCGGGTGTGGGTAATGCCATAGGTGAAACCACCTGGATATGGGCAGACAAAGTTAGTCCATTTAATGTCTTGTCATGTTTAACATTTTTTATAGAGTTGGCAATATTTACTTCATTATGGGGATTTCAGCCAGAGGACAAGCTATGCCAATAATAGAAGCTAGAGCAAACCCGAGCCATGTTCTGTCTAGTGTAAACCAAATGAATTCTGCTCCAGCAAACAATATGTAGGCTTCAATGTTGGCTGCTATTCCAGCTCTATACAATTCTGCGCTCAATTCCAGTAGTAGCACTAATGCTCTGTCTTTGAACAACAAAGCTAAGAGTTATAAGATGCATGGCATGAAGCATAATTCTAATTTTCGTTCCTGTTCATCCTCAAGTTTCTCATATCTAATTGATATTCTTTGTTTTGCTTGATGAGTACATACTAGAGTTCAATTGTTAAAGAAACCAAGACTAGATACTTACATCAGTGAAGCAGCTACTTTCTGTGGACTTCCCTCATGCACTTGTGAAGATACACGTTCATCCAAGAAGAGTTGAAGCAACCCGACAGTGCAATAAAACAATCCAAGTATTGGAGGTACCTACCCAAAATCCAGGCAGCATACATAACATAAAATCTAAAGTTGAAAAATATAGTAATACAAGAACCAAATGCAATTCCGTTTTACCCAGACGTTAGTCTGAAGAGGACCAATGTTGATGAACCCATTCTGGTATACTTGAAGGTTGACCCGTGAATGAATGCCGTCGAGTAGGGGACCCAAAACAAACCCTACACCAAAAAGCGAGAGAGAAATTGAGGGCCAACTAGTTCTAAAGCTTGCTGGGCTCTTATTTCTCAAACTGCAAAACGGTTTGGACACGAAGCGTTTTGGGGGGCGATGGGAATGGTAAGCTCGAAGCAAGCATGGAGAAGGAGAAGCCCGGCATACAAGAAGGTTTTGCATAGTTCGAGGAGCACGATGACATACAAGAAAACACATGGTCGAGGTATTTTAACATTTTTCAGCCACAAAAGTGTTAGAAAATTGGAGGCCATGGTCGGCCGTCGACGCGTGACTTAATCGTAGGATGATGATAGTATTACCATTTACCACTACCCCTACAACACTAGTTTGCAAATTTTAAAGGTCGCGTGGTCCAAGCTCCGCAGCTCTTTTGACTTACGTCGCTGTTTCTCTAATCTCTATGTAGTGGTGTTCTTACACAATCATTTCACCTATGTTATAGGAGAGATAAGCGGGGGATTCTTCACCATCAGGCAGCTACAATGATGATCCAATGTCAATAAAGGACAAAAAAAAAGATCAGTATTACATGTCAGGAGCTCAAAGACAGAAAATAGTCAAAATGAAAATTGTACCGCCTAAATCAACTCTTAGCACACAAGTTCCCTCATTTAAGCGAAAGCCACAAGCGCAACCCAATAGTGAGAACAGCTTACTTGGCCTGAACAACCATACTTCTGGTTGCTAAATCTTGACCATCATGCATCGTTACTGGAAAGGCACAAAATTTTCAGGAGACATTATATTTTTGTTATCAGACAGTGCATTGACAAAGAGCCAATTGAGCTTTCATCAAGCAAGACGTTAAATAACTATTCATATAAGCAACATTCTAGTTTTGTACAAAGTCAGAGTCGGGCTCTCTTCATAGATAGGTGGATTCCAGAACCCATTGTGACATTCATCCACATTGGACATACTTCTCCATCTGAAAGAATTATAACACCTTCCCCTAATTATCTGCTAATGACAGCTCTACTAATTACTCCTAAAATTGTAGCGTAAATACTAGGAACTACATCTCTGCCTTCTGTTATCTTTTCAAAAAGTTAACAATTCTGCCTCTGGGCACATAACGGCTCCCATCATTGGAAGCATTGATCCTGAAAAAATCGCAAAGAGACAAATAACACAAACAATTCAGATAACTACACTTAAGGCTTCTTGATTCATTTGATTTTTTGCTTCCTCACCTCTAAAATCATAGATCTGAAGCCTTCATTTTTCTGGGTCTTTTATGAGCTGGTGATGATGGACCCTCCGATACCCTTCCAGGTCCCTTGAATGTCAGAGGTTAAGACGATTAGACTCGAAAAGGTTAAAGAGTCGGAGAGAACTGAGGACATAAAAAAGTGATATTTACCTTGCGTTTCTGTTCCCGGCGGATGACCCTTTCCCCTATTTTCTCAATCAATAGAACATTGTTAAGTCCATAAAATTACCACAATTGATAAAAGCAAAGGCAAGGTAAAGAGCAAATGTACACATTATAGATGTACATTACCTCCAAAACTCATGGAATCTGGAACAAATATACGATCCTGATCACGATGTGAACCCTGTTACAAGTTATTAGTAGCAAAGTCAAGATATAATGAATGTATCATGAAGGTCCACAATCAAAATTCGCTCAATTACGAAATATGTTGCAGAGACAGATGTACACCGACCTTAGGCGTGGCTGGCATTTCACCATATGAGCCTTCACGGAAAGATGAACCTTCTGCTTCCTTGTATTGCAACTGAAAATCAAACAAAGAATCCACACATCAAAGGAAATGAATGAACTTTTAAGTATTAAACCAAGATCTCTTTTACTTTTGTGTCGTTTGAATGAACATTATCGTTAATTCC
The DNA here is from genome assembly GCA_027563825.1 of Erythroxylum mucronatum. NCBI lineage: Eukaryota > Viridiplantae > Streptophyta > Magnoliopsida > Malpighiales > Erythroxylaceae > Erythroxylum > Erythroxylum mucronatum. Next base: position 62,284 of record JAOSBP010000172.1, read on the forward strand.
TACCTACACCTGTATTCATTTCAATATTACCCTTAGATACATACACCTTAGCCTTTATGATGGAAGAAAGGTCACCAACATCATGCCTTCATTGGCCAGTAAAAATTCGACGAGAATAATTGCAACACATTTAAACGGTAGCAATGCCTTCAATCTCAGAAGGCAAAATGTATCCTTAAGTAACCATCACTAGCATATAAGCTATGATGGCAACGAAAATTAGAAATGAACAAAGGCATTAGATGAGCCAGTTGGTTCAAAACTAATGCCAGATGAAGAAAAAGACCAATGCCTCAAATACAAGACTGTCAACTATGGGAAACCATGTTTAGAAGTGCAGCTCCTTGTTAGTGGCATATTTACCAAGCAAGATATCATTCTTTCATTATTGACAATCATAATTATCAGACACACTACTGTAATCTAACCAAAAACCATTTGTCAAATCGTGTGACTATAATTCAGTCAAAAAAACGGGAAGATAAAGTTAAAAGTGAAGACAGCAAAATAAAAAAACCAAAGAGTTTTTCCACAAAGTGGACTCAGGTATGCATTACCTGTTTTTGAAGGTTCAGCAGGGTCAGAATCTCTTTCCTTAACTCAAGGTGCTCAGCACAGACAGCCTTGGTTGGCACCCTTGGTTTTAAATTAACCTGCAGAAGAGAAGTCGCCACATCATCGTATGTTACAAAAATGATAACCTCAAGTATACATGAAACAAAGAATTCAACTGCGTTCACCATTGGGAATGCTCTGAAATATCAAGCCCTTCATCTTCACAAGAAAAATTTGCAAAGAAGCTAAGCATATGGAAAATATGGAGAATTTGCACTGATAAGAACATCAAGAATATCCAGAATCCTTTCTCATACAGAGAAAATAAAAATTAAAGAAAAGAAAACCCACATCTCTTTCTAAACAACCACCTAACATCCCCATCCAAAAAAAAAAAGAAAAAGAACAAGGGAGACAATATAGAACTTCACAAATGGAGCAACATAAACCTAAAAAGACCTTGCATCTTCATAGAACACATAGCCACAGAAAGAAAAGTACATTTAAGTATGCTGCTAAAATAAAACAATGGCAGCAAAACCATAAATCATCGAATGTAAAATCATTTAGTACAGAAAGGAACCAAAAGTGTGGTAGACAGACCCCAAGATCTTGTAATGTTTGTTCAACCCGCTTGATTGTCCGTAGTCCTGCAGATGAGCTTGCAGCTTGTACCATTTGTTCAAGTGCATATGTTCTCAGGTATACCCGAAGCTGAAATGCAATTCAATCAGATTCACTGTGCTTGTACCCAAAATCAGTGTAGCAACAAATTGCAGACCGAAAGTCCTAGCAGTTACTAATAGTGTAGCAGGTAACAGACAGGAAAAAGACAAATTGAGCATTTCTTCAATGGACAGAAAAATACTCATTTGTCTCAGTCAACCCTTGTCCGTGGGCATGAGCATGCACATGTGTGTGTGTGCGTGTGTCAGAGAGAGAGAGAGAGAGAGAACAAAATGATTAACATACCATACGAAGAGAAGTTAAAATAGAGCTATTATCCGCAACTACAAATGATGAAGGCGCTGCGGCAGAGGGAACTTGGGCATTGGACAAAGGTGAAGCATCTTCAGGATTAACAGCCATATCACCACTTTCTGGACCGACATTAGATGCCATAGGCAATGAGGGTTCTTCGGCACCCTGAAAGAAGAGCAAAGTCAATTTAATGGAAATGCCACAAACCTGCACAAAACACAAAAAAGCTGTTCTAGCATCCAGAATCATGAAGCCAGCTTAAGGCATATCTTCCCTTCATCTCACTTCTTCCAGAGCTATTGGTATATAGTCAGCACCCCATAGTTCATAAAATAGACAGAACAGCACATTTAAACTAACGCTTTACCCGTGCAGCCATGCGTGACTCAGCTATTCTCTTTGCTTCAGCAAGAACCTTAGACAAGAAATAGAAGATGAAGAAATAAGCAACATCTGATAATAATCAAGTATCAAAGGAAAAGCTTCCCAGAAACATTAACCACCAATAACTGTCAATATAAGGTGCAAACCTCAGCATCTTTTCGTTCCTGCTGCTTTGTCTGGGACAGGACCAAAGATAATGCACGTTTACGCTCTTTTTCTTGTGTAACATTGTATGGTTCCTTCAGAAAGAATGGAATATCAAAATACAAACTAAAGAAAACATACTAAGCCAAATACATAAGTTTCATTTGAAAGAAAAATGATTTACAGTTATAAGGAAATATTAGCATTGTTTCCCAATGTTCCCAACATAAAAGAGCAACAATCATGTAAACTTCATATACAAAGTTAGGTCACCTTCACAAGAGGATGTCCGGAAACATCTGCAGGAGATGGAGCTCTTGAAATCAATATAGCTCGACATACTGAACAAAACAATGCAATAATCAGGATTAACATTAATATCAACTTTAAACAAATTAACAGTTTTATTTTCAAGTCATAAAACAATAACAAGAGATGTTTCTTGATAGTAAGCAGTAAAAAACAGCTAGATACCACTGTAATATCGATCTTTCAGTTCCTCCACTGTTTTAGATGAGGGAAACCTATCAGCTACCACGACGAAACGAAGATCAAAGCGTTCACACAAGTCAAATAATTGATCTGTCTCTTCCTTGGTCCACATCTAATGAGGATTAAATTAAATAATGGAAATTAGTCCAATAAGTGTCCTGAACAGGACTTTAACTCTCAATTTATGATTGAATTAAAACTTTTAAAATGCAAAAATCAACAAAAGAGGCCACAGGAATGATTTGGCACCTACAGGATCATTTAAGTACTTCTCATACTCTTCCTCTGTATATCTGATAATATCGACAGACTGCGTAATGCCAGATAAACAAGAAGATTAAACTCCCATAGTTAAAAGAAGAAAAGACAAAGATTAACTGCAGGCAGATATAATTACTTAAGCAATCCATAATAAAACTTGTGCGCACCTTGTTATACTTGGCGAACGAATAATCACCAGTTGGCGGAAGACCATTGACAACTCTGACCTGGAAATCATACGACAATCCAAGAGCTCTTTCAAATGCCTACCATAATAAGTGAAGCCAATCCATGAAGAGATGACACTCAGGTAGCAGAAAACTTACCCAATGGTAAAGCTGCAAATTATCCTTTCTTGCCGAACTGGTAAAAGGAAGCCACTGCCAAGTGATCTGAATTCATGGTTCCGAATTTGTTAAAAAGAAAACAGATCCTATTTCATAAATCGAACTACTACTGAAACCAATAACGAAAACATGCCAAGGTTTCACATTTTATCAATTTATATAACACCAAGTCGAGCAGAAACACAGATGGGAAACAAATTAGAGAATTGCACTAAAATGACAGCTCTCTTCAGCAATGCATTCTTTCAGTTCCCTCCCTAATCAAACCCATTTAACACAATCAAACCCTAACCTAAACAACCAATTCTCAAATGGCCAACAAATGATAGAACCGATATCAAAACCCTAGCAAAACAGAAAAATAAAATAAAATTAAAAGACCTTCTCATCAGATGGGGGGCGTCGTTTCAATTGAGACGAATCAATCGATGGCATAAGAGGTGCCAACCCTCCTGTAAGAGCATAAACCTACAATTTCACAAACAAACCGTTTCTGGTCACTTAATTGAAAGATGAAAGTTAAAGAGAACAAAATAGGGGCAAAATTAGTGCTCGTTAACATGCCTCCCGCGAAATGCCATCCGGTTTTCTCTGGGAATCTTTTTTGGGCTGAGATTTCTTTTCTTGCGCTATTGGTAATTGGGTTTTGGGCAATCCCAGGATGTCCTTGGCGTCCATTTTTCGTATCTCAAAATAAAATTAGGGTTTGGTTCTGACGGAGGTTATATAGTCAGTAGCTCGAATTTAGACCACATGAAGTGATCAGTTAGCGTTACTGCATGTCTGGTTTCGATACTGAATACCTCTGAATTGAGCAGTTAGGGTTTTGTTAAATTGAAATTGGGACAAATCGAAATCAGGGTTTCCACGTTCGAGCGCGAAAGAAAGGAGCTGAAGGGGTTTGTTTGGATTACAGGCGGGTGACTAAAATTCTCAACTACAAACCGGTGCCCGGTTCTCCCTGTAACCAGTTATTATCTGTAGGCCAGAGCACTAACCGGATACCGATTATATGTCAGTGTCGCCCACCATTGGGTTTCTATTGGGCTTTTCAATGCAGGCAGCCGAAGCACATTTGCTGCCAATAAAAATAAACAAGAAATTACAAATAGAGAGAGAGAGAAACAGTAGAATATCAGAGATAATATTTACAAGGAAAGATAACTGAATTCTGTTTTTTGCATGCCCATATAGTTGTTTTTTTTTTTTGGACGTTAATCAAACAAAAGAGAAAAGACAAATCAATAAAGAGGAAGCAACTAAACCCAAAGCCAACAAGCTTTACCCCATACACCCAAACCTAATCCTTCTCAGAATTAATAAAAGAAAAAAAATATTAGAAAGAATAACAGAAGAAATATTACTTGACAACAAGTGCTAAGTAAAGTGATCTGCATATAACAAAGCTATCCTTGTCAAAGAATAAGGACTCTATTAGCATTTCGAGAAGTCCACAGGAAGGACAGATGTTGGAAGTGAGTCTTCAGCTCCTGACAATTAGCAAACACTAAACCAACTTCAGAAAAATTAGAAGAACCAAAATTAATCCCAACGATTACATCTAAACAATCTGATTCTAAAATAACATTATCCAAATTAAGGCTTTTGATCCAGGTTAAAGCTTCTCTAATAGAAATGGCTTCTGCTAGAGTGGCATTACAGCAAAAGAGAATATGCCCCGAAAAACCCAAGATAAAGTTACCATGGTAGTCCCAAAGAATAGCCCCAAAACCTGACTTGTTCCCTCTTTTAACAAACGAAGCGTCAACATTACATGTGACCCAACCATTCGAAGGTTTCTTCCAACATAGAGTACGACTTAGCCCGTTAGAAACAACTTGCACTTGAGCACACGTAGTTTTCGCTTCTTTCCAATCTCTAAGATAGTCATCCGCAAATGAAACAATAGTATTCGGCGGAGTATCTTTTTGTTTCCAGCAAAAGAGATTCCGATGAAACCAAAGACTCCAGCAGATAGTGAGGGCTCTATCTT
>JAOSBP010000173.1:0-14320 GCA_027563825.1 Erythroxylum mucronatum
TGATGGGGAAATGTTTGATAGAAAGATGAGATAGAAATAAGGAACGAATAAAAGAGACTGCTTGTCCAGGATCAATTGAGAACAAAGTATAACTTGGTGATTCTAAAAAAAAAAAAATTTTGTATGCATAGCGACAATTGACGTCCCGTGAGTTGATTATTTGATAACTGACTGAAATAGCTTTGAAAACGTGGAGACACTATAGGTGTAGTGAAACATTTTGAATATATACAGATCAATAAAGTTTGAGGTATTTATTGAGTTGGAAAGAATTGAATACGATACGGAGCCAATGAATAGAAGAACTGAAGGTTTATGATTGTATTATGACTTTTGGATGTATGTATTTGAGTTAAGTTATGGAATGGTATATGATTGTGAAATTGAGTATGGAATTAGGATTGAGACTTTTGAAGTGTATAGGCTTGCGTTATTGCTGGTGTTTTGGTGGATTCCGAACGAGAGGTCCGATGATTCTAAGTTGTGTTTGGATATATAGAAGCGTATTTTTACCTTGATATGTAATACATGTGTGTGTTTGAGATTCTAAATAAGATAAATGTCAGTGTGATGTTTGATTTTGTTTGTTCTGTCTTGGGTGGTATCCATGTATCCTCCCAGGGGGTATTTGGGTGTTACAATTACAATTTCTTGTTAAATTATTATAATTTAATTTTTCTAAATTACAATAATTAAAATGCATAATTTTTTGAAATACATTTTTCGAAATTATAATAATCAAAATGTATAATTTTTTGAAAATTGTAAGTCAATTATAATTTATTTGAACGGTCAACAAATTAATTTGGAAATAGTTTTCAATTTAATAATTTAATTTTTAATTCAAATTATGTTTTAATTGGAATAGAAAAATAAATTTATTAAAAATTATTTATGAACCCGCGGGCTTTGGCGATGAGCCATATATTAGTCGATACATTTGACGTTTGTCGACCAAATACAATAAATCGTAGCAAAGTAATTAATACTACTTCCAAACAACTACAGTAAACAAGAAATGACATCGTTTACCTAAACAAGAAAAACGGCGTCGTTTTGTATTAGGTTTTCAATAACAACCACAATAAAAGGCTACTCCATTCTTGTTCAAGCCGTCAACATTTCTCAAAATCCTCTCTTCTGTTTGGGTTCTGTATTGTGGTCATCACCGTCGAAGAACCATTATTAACTGAATCGGTATTATTCTTTTGTTCTATTTTCATTAACGAAGTTGTGCTAAGTTTAACTTTTAGGTGTTTATTGTGAGTTCTTAATTATGCATTTGATTTATGGGTTGTGTTTATGGTTGTGTTTCGAACATGATTTACTATCTGTCTTTGTTATTTGTATATGAGTTGGCTTCTTTCCAATGACCTTTAACGCTTACTTCATCAAAGCTTCGTAACTATTTGAGGAAAGGTCTTCAAGAGCATTTTACTTTGATTCATTTCCATTAATAGGAATATAGCCCAATATAGATAATACTATATTTCTGTACATCAAGAACATAGTCATGTCTATTGTACTTTAAATTCTAAATTTTGCATGTGATCTAAACTACACAATAGATTTCTGAAATTTTAATAAGGGCAACTTTCATACCATTAGGCACATTGAAGATGTATAAGTGCTAAATTGGACTACTTTCACTTATCATCGAATTTGGAGTTGAACTTGTCGTCATTTTATTCGAAATCGTCATTTGCAAAATATAACTCTTAACATTATTAGTAAAGGAATGCCAACATAGCAACTAGTTCCAGATAGCCCTAATTCATTCTGTTAGGAGGAATGTAGCAAAATTGTCCTTGCTGAAAAAATAAACAATGCAGAAAAAAATCTCCACTTCATACACTAATCATCGTTTGCCTTACATGGCCAATCTTCTGCTTCAAGGTGTTTACTATCATCTGAACAATGTCACTTTCCTTATTATGTGCATCTCATTTTCTTTTATGAAGCTATTATATATATTCACATTTGATGGTATATACTATATGTTGTTTTAAGCTTCCTTAAATTTTGAAGATGACATGTATGCCTATGGAGGTGAGAGCGATGTCACAACTGTCCATAAAGGATTAGAAAAATTGGTTGTTTTCGAAAATTCGTCAATTCCACAGACTTCGTCTGGTCATTCACATATTCATGTCACTCCAATTTCGGTTCATTTAACGGTTTACTAATATGACAATATCTAAGTTCTATACTGATTATGTTTTAGGTAAACCGTTTCCTACTGGCAGTTCATCTGGAGAACTTGTCTTCTATACTAAATATAGCGACTCATTCACTGTATCCTCTACAAATTTAGCTATAACGAAAACGATGTTGCAAGAGGGTGTGAAAAACCCTACACTTGAGGGAAGAGCTATTACTGTTTCAATTGGTGTCTTCGAACGTGCAAGGACCCTTCTCGGGAATCCAGATATTGGAGACTCATTTACCTTTACCGACTCTTATGCCACTTGGAATGCAAAAAAATAATTATATCATTATCATTTATCGTTGCAATCAACTGGACTCAGCTTTAAAGTTGATTTATTGTTGTATCTGTAAGAATTTGTTAAATAATCTATCTACTCGTTATGGGTCAAGCTATGTACTATTGAGTGTGGACTATTATTGTTCTTGTTATATGACTGTATGAATTATTAAACTTCTGATTCAAAGTTCGTACTATTCCATATATCATATTACTATATTGATACAATAATTTAAATTTTTGATAACTAATTTTTGCAATGTTAGTAAATATCAATGATTAATTAATACTACTACTTAACACTTAAAATTATGTTGTGTGTGTTTTTTCAACAATACATTGTAAATATTCAAAACAAATCTCCAATAAAACATATCTTAACTATGATAGATTATAAAAATATTAGTTTAACAATTTTGAAAAATGTCAACCATTTGGTGACGATTTAGGCAAATGGTCACCAAATGTTTTGCAAATTACTGTAAAAACTTTGGTGTCGATTTCTAGATATCGTCTCCGAATGTGGCTAGAAATCGTCACCGAATGTGGACCATTTAGTGATGATTTTCAAAAATCGTCACTGAATGTAGAACATTTGGTAACAAATTTTGAAAATTCATTACCAAATGTTGATCTTTTGGTCACGCTTCCAAATATGGTCACCAAATGGTCACTTTTAACGACAATGTAAAAAATGTAGCAAAAAACCAAACATCTTTTTAGTGACGATTTTGTATAATCGTCATCAATTGTGAACCCTTTGGTGACGATTTCGGACATTAGTCACCAAATGTTTAACAAATTATGGTGACGATTTCTAAAAAGCTTCACTAAAAGTTCATTTAGCAACAAATTTATGAAATCGTCAGCCATTGTGGATCATTTTGTGACGATTTTCGGTTATCATCATTAAATGTTCACCATTTGGGGACGATTTTTGCTATTCGTCACAAAATGTTGTTCCTTTTGTGATGCTTTTTTTATTAGTCACTAAAGGCTTAGTTTTAATGATAACTTTTGTCAACGATTTTTCGAACGTCGCAAGAAAAACGTAGCTAAATGTCTATTTTGTTGTAGTGATTAAATAATTCTAGTATGATTTGTTTAATGATTATCAACTCAGAATGAAAAAAAATTTAGGATTGAGATCACATTAGTTTAAGTTGTTTAGTTCCGACTTTAGTTTCGAGTTCAGGCTCATCTTTTAAGAGCAGTTTGTTAGTTCCATCTACAAAATTCGTGAAAGGAAAAAAGGTAAGGATTTCGTACATTATAATTGAGTTGGATAAATATCATTATAGGTTAGATGGATCCATGTGTACTACATAAAAGATTCTAGTGTGTAAAGCCAAAGGCTAGCTCTTCATGGTCCATGGTTCATCTACTCAAGCTAAAGAAAGTGTAAGGATGAAATTCTTTTATCAATTGGGTGATTGGGATGCAACTTGATTCTGGCCTGATAATTAATCTATCTTTAGTTCTCCAAGTGAGGTAAATACCCTTAATCCTCTTAGGATTTTGATCCTTGATAAAGTTCTAGCCAAGGATGTATTTAGTGCCAATATATCTAGCTATATTAGTTCCCTTCTTACTAATTGTCGGTTGATTTCAAGACAAAGGGACTATATCCAACGGCAGTAGCGAAGCTACGTTGATGGGAGGGTGGGCAAATGCCCACCCTCAATTTTTTTTTTAAGAATATATATATATATATAGAGGTTGCCCACCTTAAAAAAATGTCGTTGCCCATGGTGGATTGGATTAAAAAAAACTATATATATATATCTTGCCCCCCTGAAACAAATTCCTGGCTTCGCCACTGGTGTCCATCCTTACTGGAGGAGCCATTCATGCTGTATGCAATCTTAGGTGGCCTCATAACTATGAATGGGATACCACCAAGCAGATCACAATGGTCGAAAAGGAAAAGATTGAGCTACCAGAAGCTGAGTTGAAGGAAGAAAAACTCTTGAAAACAAAATCCTGGATTGTTAAATGGGGTGTTGGCTTCACTGTTTTGATTGTTGTTTTATGGCCTCTCCTGACTCTTCCTGCAGGTAAATGCAATCACTCTATCTTGGTTAAGAAAAGTTTAAAAGTTTTTTGAAGATTCCAGGGGTTTAAAACCTTTTCAGATGTTGTGTATGTAACGACAAAGAGAGTCATAAGTTACCATATGTTTGCAGTGGTGTGTCAATAATGTTTTTTTTGAAATTGTGTGTCGATAATGTTGACTAGAACTTTGCTTGTAATTGTAGGTGAATTTAGCAAGGGCTACTTCACATTCTGGGCTATGATTGCAATAGCTTGGGGTACAGTTGGGTCTATAGTAATTATTGCTTTACCATTGATTGAAAGCTGGGAAACCATCAGCAGTGTCTTTCTAGGCATGTTTACAAATGATAGGCCGATGGCAAGATTGAGGAGCTGAACAAAGAGCTGCAAGCAATCATTTTGGCGGTTCCTGAAGCTGAAAGGTACTACTTGCTTGAGAAAGAGAAGGTCAAGAAAGACTTAGCTTAGTATCAATCCTTATAGTCGCAAATATATGTAGGAAAATTGTCAACTTTCACTGCCAAAATTTTTATTGTACACTTGCCAAGTATCCTGTATTTTAGGTAAGAACATAGGAAAAACAAATTTGAAGAAGATAACACAATTACAAATTTTGAACTAAAACCTATGTAAGATGCTGTAGCTTTTAACGGAGGAGTGAGGACAATAGAAAGAGTCAGCATATTTTGGATAGATATGCTGCCAATGATTCTAAAAATAATATTTGGGGTGAGGTAATTCTTAGTGATAGTTAACGAGTAAGTCTCACCTGAAAAGAAAAACGAGTAAGTCTCCCCTGAAAAGAAAAAACATGTCATTATAAGTCTATGCAAACAAGAAAACAAATTGTTCTAATTATAAAGTTTCATTAATAAAAGGAAAACATGCAATTATGAGTCCTATCCTACGCATAAAAGAAAACCTATAATTACAACTCCTATGCATGCAATATATGTTTCGAATACATAAAAGGAAACATTGAATTATTAAGTTCTAAACATAAAGGAACTTATTTTTAAAAAAAAGTCCCAAACATAAAGGATAAAGGAATGTACTTGGATACACTATATATATAATGTACATATACTATTCCTCTCTAATGCCCATGCCCATGCTGTACAATACACTAAAAAACGAGGACTTACTCCTATAGTTCATGCCAGCATGCCAAATATGGTCAAAGCGTGGAAGATTGTAGCGGATGGTTGTCTAGACAAGGAGTTCTGTCTTGATATAGCTGGACAAGCTCACTCATTGGCTACTTACAACGACACATTGTTTGCAGGAGCGAAGGACGGTTCAATATACGCATGGAACTTCAATTGAGAGTGTTTTTAACAAAGTCGCAACTCTCCAAGGACACACCGAACCAGTTGTGTGCTTGACAGTAGGAGCGGGAAAGTTATTCTCAAGTTCAACGGACGGTAGAATCAGAATTTGGGATACTGAAAAGTTTGCGTGCTTGGAGACGCTTGTAGGACATGATGATACAATGACTTGGCTTCTCTATTGGGCTCGTGCTCCGTTAAGCTCTTCACTAGATGGTTCTGTACGAGCATGAGGTATGTCCCAAGCGGGTAACTTGGAAACAATTTATTCCCACAAAGAAGTCAAGGAGTTGTAAATATGTTTGGTATGGAAAACGACGAAGGCGAACCAATTTTGTTCTGTTCTTGTATGGTCAAGACTGTTCGATCGTACGAGTTACCTTCATTCACAGCAAAGGGAAAGATCTTCGCAAGAAAGTATAGTATATAACAAAGGAAGGTGCTTGAACCTTTGACAAAGATTGTTTTGTTCCAGCCAACTGCTTCAACTTCCTAGTTTATGATACTGTGCAGAACTAGTATTCACAAACATGGAAATCTAATGTAAAATCTGTCCTTTCATATGCGAAACATTTTCTCCATGCTATCCAATCTAATTTTCCAAAATGGTTTTCTTATGTAAATGAAACTTTTGAAATCGAAAAGCATTATTCAGAGTACAGGGATGTTAGAGAGCATGAAAGCATGAAACGATTTAGAGTATAGCAGAGCATGCCCTTGTTGTACAGATGATCGTAAATGATCACTACCAAGATCTTCGTTTGCAATATACATAGGCAACAAGCTATAATCAAAATTAAGCTCATAAGAGGTAAAAACTGATATTAATTTCTTTATATTCCTGAGCCGCATAACAATGCCATTTACAAGGCCTGATGTTAAACTCCTTTCTATCATGGTGAATCAATGGGCGACACACCAATACAAGCCTCTCTACTAATGCACCATACGCGACTTCGACTAGGTGTAGAATTCACAGAGATTTCCCTGCCCTCGGTGTCCGAAAATTCCCATTCAGAAGCATTCAATTGTTGATCCTTTCCATCAACGTTGTTCATTTGATCAGTGAGTGAATGCCGAATTTGCTGCAGCTTTTCCTGATTCAAAGCTATGTCTTTTCCTGGAAAGTAAGCAGTTGCCACAGGGGAATTAGGATTGCTCACAATATCTTGTTTCACAATGTCTCCCATCCTAGACAATATGCTGTAAGCTAAGTTTCCAAGAACTCGGGAATAGGCTTCCAAGATCGAATGCCCCACATCCTAATGAAATAAACACACGCAATTATTCCATATCATATGAAGTGAAATATTTATGTATCGATGATTTGACTTGCAACATTCCATGAATCAATGCAAAAAAAGAAGAATAGACTCAATTTTCACTCACCTTTCCGTATTGGATTTTTATGATATCAAAAAATGATTGAGAAAGGTTTGGGTATCTCATCTTCAGCTGCCTCATAAGGGCTTCTCCTCTGTCTAATAAAGATTCTGACTTGTCAATCTCTGACAACGGGTCTTTCACAAAAGACCATGATGTCCGAACAGGTGACCATGAAGTCCGAACAGGAGATCTACCGCTAGTTTGTGCTGTAATTCTTTCTTTCCACACAAACACTGCAGATTCCAGCTTGTTAAAGACCTCTAAGGCACTGTTTTCAGATTTCAATCTAAGAGAATTTAGTATTTCCTCTGCTGTGCTCGAGCCTGCAGTCAAGGCTTTGTACAGGTTCTCACCAAGATTCAACTTGCCAGACTGTAAAAATTGACAGAAGAAAAAGCAAGACATGTCACAAGACTGTTCATCTAAAAGTATCTGAATCTAAAACTTAATCTCGTCTATCATTATTGTTTAGTTAATCAGTGAACAAAGGTATATTCCAAATATCCACCAACTTCTCATGAAAAAAAATTCTAAATCAATGTTTCATTTCATTTTAAAGAGCTGAACTATTTCACCACCAGCATATATAAAACCCAACCGCAGCAATAGTGTGCTGGCCTAAGTTTAAGATAAATCATAAGTGCATTAAACTAAATGATATAATGAAGTAAAACAGGCCCTTTATCAGCTAACGAACAAAGCGTAGGACATAGAAGTTTACAGAGCAATAAAGGTCTGTTGAGAAAATGCATACAGATTATGCAATTAAGAATAGTACTTTAGGGAAAGTACGCTTACTCTGGGAAGTGCATCCCTAATAATGTCTGGCACAGGCATTTCAAGCAAAACATGTTCATTGATGGCTTTGGCAGCTTTGAATATTTGATAAACCATCTGGATCTGATGGAGCAATTTCTTTCTTTCCAATTCAGAAAGCCCAGCTCTGGGTACTTGAGGCTGTGGTAGCCACCATTTCTTGCTCTGCTTTGCGCTCTTGCTTTTTCCTTCTGCCCGAGTTCCTACTTCCGAGTACCAAAACTCGGTATCAACCATAGAATCCAGTGTCTCCTGTAAAGATAAACGAATCCAAAGCAGTGAATATGATGGCAAATCAATGACTAATAATTAAATTGTAGGAGTGAAAAGATCGCCCACAATTAGCATAGAGTCCAACTTCTGAAGTGCTGGAAGATTCATGTGGATGTCTGAACGGGCTTTTGGAGTCATTATCTGCCTCAATATAACAAGTAACTATGAGATTTTCCGAGCCATATAAAAAACTTAAAGTTTACTCCACTGTGTCGCAATAAATAAAGAGTACCTCCAAGGTCCGGCCATTAGCACCATTTTGCTTGGCAGGAACTAACTCCACCATATAGTTTGCAGGGGACAGCAACCAGTCCATCTCTCTTCTCCATTTATTCTTTCTTTCCTCATTCAATGGCTCTAGCTTCCACAACTCCCCGAATACAGATGCTAAATTTCATCCCAAAAAAAAAGAAAAAAGAAAAACCTTTTACGAGTTAGAAGAAATGACCATAGAATTCTACTTGCAAAATAAATGAAATATCAGCAAGAATATTGTTTTGGCATACTTTTGAAGTAATATGAACATCAAAAGCTTTATGAGATAATATGGAGGACAAGATTAATATTTAACAACCATTAACAATTGATTAAGAACAGGAAATTCATGCCCAATTGGGATGGAAAATTCATCACAAAAATCAAAGAAAGTAAGAGCAATTGAAGTTTCAACACAGAAAAATGTTTACAGTATACCTGCAAGATTTATTATCGCTTTGGATAATGCTAACGCAGCAGTGATGCCTTTACGCCCTCCTGTAATATCATCACCCAGTAAGAGTCTAGCAAATTTTTCCTTCATTATTTCCTTGTCAGAATAGTGAATGGCATAAGCTGGCTTCTCCTTCACATAAAAATGTTGGGGGCTTGCTGAAAGGTCCCATTCATCCAAACTTTCATCATTCTTCATCATCAACCATTTAGAAGAAAATGATCCAAAAGCATCTTTGCTAGAAGAACAGCTTGATTCATCATCATCCAACGAGTCACTTATGCATCCATCTCCTCTGCTCGTGCCACTTTCATTTTCATACGACTGATTGTTTATAATGCAAGTCTCAAGTCCATTATAACTCATGATTCCTGTAATTTTCAGTTACAAGTTGCAGTGGTCTCATGGAAGTTTTTCAGTCTCACAAACAATGATCAAAAACATTATGTATATGAAGCAAAATTAAAAACCTTCTCATGTTAATTGGGTGTATGCCACGATATAACATCACAAAACCTTATAATTAAAACAATGGAAAGACTTAGATCACATAAGAGTTCTTGCATCAACTTGCTTGCTCCTAAAAATTTATCAAAGGGAGAGATGATCACAAGAAGTTCATGACCTTTGTGCTGTTCAATATCATAAATAGATGCATAACGTTCTCTTTTCATTTTATTATATTTTCAGTACATGAGCATTACCTCATATTTTGTTTACCTTAAATCCTCATTAGACTCAGCCTCTTGATTAAGCCTATGATTTGAAAAACAAGCTCCCTTCATAAGGAAATGTTTCTTAATACTTGATCTAAACTGCTCCACATCTAGCAGCCATAATCCAATAAGCTTCTCTCATGGAAGTGTAGCAGCTACGAGTTTCTTTTGGTCATTATTGTCTAATAAGTTGCAAGTACTTGCAAACAAATATTGATATTAGAAGTTATTTACAAGACCTATATAATATTCTCTCAAACCCTAAAATCAAGTTCTCATATTCTGACACCACAGTTGGGATAAGTATATGTAACCTGTTTCAGACGCTTAAAATAAACAAACTAGATCTTTTTCTCTTTCGCACATGCACCATTGTATCGTGATTCCATGAAATCTAAACATGTCTATGATATTTAGGCAATAACACTTTCTTTTCAGATTCTATAGAGGGCATAGGTACAAATAAGAAAGACAAGTTTCCTTGTGCATGATTATGACAGGACCACAAGATGAGAACTGAGAAGGAAGTTTCCTTCAAGAATAGGCCTATCCGTTTGCCCTTGGCAGAAGTTGCTACAAAACTTGACATGATTTGTCTTCCTTAGACCCCACGCGACTGTGGACAGGCAGTCGCTAAAGGTTGTTAAAACGTTCACACACTACACAATGACTAGAGGGGACTTCCATGGTGTGTGTCGACCAAAAGTCCTTTAGATAATGAAATTTGGGTCTCCAGTTAGTAACTCCATTTCAGCTCAAATCACATAAAAAATACAACCACACAATGTTCCCCACTTTTGCATCAACCACAGAGACTACAGTAATACAATTACTAAGCACTCAGTGGGGTGTCTGGTACGGTGATCTTTCTGTGTCACACATTATATAATGGCATAGGCCCATGATCTTTGATTTCAACTTTACCGTCTCTGAATGATACATAATGCACATACAAAAGAAAACGTTGAACATATAAGATAAACCCCCATGTGCTTAGCATGTCAATGGCCCATTTGTTGGTCCCACCTAGAAAAGGGAGCCTAATTAGACTATGAATTATAGCCATGATCACGGGGAATTTCAAGTTTAGGTAGTCCACAGTCCCCACTGCACCACTTGCTATTAGGCCCTAAAAATATTAATGGCAAACACTACGTGAGTAAGAAATGGAACCCCTTACCCTAAATTTTGAAAATGACCTCAATTTCAAAACTTAGGAATGAAGTTTGGAAATATACACAAGACTTTTCAAACAATGGAGGGAAAAGCCATGCAAAGTTCAAGGGACAAGGACATCACTCTTCTTAAGACACCATAAATGTTGTGCCCAGAATTAATTAGAGGGCACCATTGACGCATTTTAATGGCTCCCACTCTCTTTAAGGACTCTGAGATATCCCACCGGTTACCTGACACGTTATGGGCCCTACCTCATCCCTTACTTTGACCAACCAACCTGATGACCCAAGAACTAGAACACGTTACCGTTAAACGAATGAATGAAATTTATATCTGCGGAAACAAGTCAAATTTGTACATTTGCAAAATGGACCACTCCATGTGGTGGGTGCTTGTTAGATTGCAAACAACAATGTTTTGCAAGTTTTATAAAATGAATGAACTGCATCAATCACAGGGATTTAATTATTCCACATGAAACTCACTCAAACAATAG
The DNA here is from genome assembly GCA_027563825.1 of Erythroxylum mucronatum. Taxonomy (NCBI): domain Eukaryota; kingdom Viridiplantae; phylum Streptophyta; class Magnoliopsida; order Malpighiales; family Erythroxylaceae; genus Erythroxylum; species Erythroxylum mucronatum. Next base: position 11,444 of record JAOSBP010000173.1, read on the forward strand.
TACAAGAAAATGATAACAGTAGATCTTACTCTCTTGTTCATCAAAATCAATGCTAGTCTCTCTGTCCCTGGTGCAACAAGCCAACCTCCTACCCATCATCATCATCTTTTTCTTTGACAATAATCTATTCAATCGTTGCAGAGATTACTGGAAATATCAGTTCCTTTGAATGAGAATGCCAAAACCTTGCCCCTACATCACGACACACAACTTATACATTTTTTTTAGTTTAGTGCATCAAAAAGCTTCCCTTTTGGTCTTCAAGTAAACAAATAGACTAATGTATCGTTTAAGAATGACCCACTTTCATAAATCAACTGGAAATAAAGACACAAACTTTACTCAGAATAATAAACAATACGAGTCCCTTAATATATAACAGCTCGATTACTGTGTCAAAAGGTATCAGATTGAGATCAATAGGTATCAGATTGAGATCAATAATATTTAAAGCCGAACTGACAGATTAGTTCAAAGTAAATTTGACTCAAAAAATGAAACAAACATATTGATCAATCTGACTGGAAGAGACGAGAGCAAATGATACAAAAGAATGAATTTTGAACAGTTTCAAATCTTATACGAAAGGCTGATCAAGATAAAGGCAGTTGGCGTCATAGGCATAATGAAAAGCGGAAGTAAAGTTGAAATCTCTAGAATGGAACTTAGAGAAATAGGAGAAAGTTAAAAAGAAAAAGAGAAAAGAACAGTATTTAATATATTTCGGATTCGATGTCAAAAGGGCACTACATATAATAAAACTTTGGGTAGATTCCTTGAATACTTTTCACCTCTGATCTCAAACCGCAAAGTGACCAAAAGTAGCGCTTCAAAAGTAACCAAACAAGAGAGGGCAAATTGGGATGTCTTTTCAGCTTAAATCAATGTGAAATCTTAAAAAATAAAATTTCATTGCATTTTAAGTTCCAGTAAATGTATTTCTCGAGAACCACCGCACAGAAAGAGGGGAAAAAACTGTGGTTTGAAGTTCCAAAATGAAAGCAGAACAATGTCCTGTGTCATAATTAAGAAAAAGGGAAAAGAGAGAGATGTAAAGTCTAATGATTTTGACAAAGAAGAGAAAGTTATTGGGGATATTGTGTTCTCAGGAAACAATGAGTATGAAATGGGATGCAGAAACAGCTACTTTGAAATGTAGAAAAAAGAAAAAAGAACAGGTAATGAGAGAGAAAACATCATGAGATCATAACAGATATTCAACAAACCTTGAAAGAACCTGTAGAAGCACTTGATTCTTCGAAGCTGCTGTCTACAAATGACATGAAGTACAATAGACAATGGAGTTCAAGTGGGTGCGCTTATGTATCTCTCCTGTCCCTTCCTCCAACCAGCAAAAGTCCAAATTTGAAGTTTGCAACACCCAATAACTAAAATACAGGACAACAAACAAACAGTGGCATCAGGATCACACGCAGCTAGGATAAATGGGGAAGAGGAGAGAGTAAATGCAAGAATGGGAAGGGGAGTAAATATGAAACCAACCAACTAACCAGCCTGCAGGACTCCAGAACAGTAATTTGGAAGAGTAGATTAGAAAACTCTGCTGCACGCACAGAGGCTCAGAGACGGAGCAAAGCTAATGGCCAAAAGGGCAGTGGGGCAGTTATAATAAAAAAAATGAATAGATAGAGACAAAGAGAGAGATGCGCGGGCCTACTCTATTATTCTAAGTTGTCTAAGGAGCACGAGGGCCGCTTGATTTTTGGCTCCTCGGCGCCGATTGTTGATCTCGAGACCGCGTTTATTGCTAATCCAAACTCAAAAGTGTTTTAAATTATTATATCTTTATTACGTAAACATAACCCCAATTGAACGTAATCCACAAAAGTCCATTTAGTCACTACTCACTAGGATGTTTTTTGTTTTAATCTTAGACTAGGGTATTTATTGGCAGATCCAGTGACTAATTCCTTCGCTGGTTTGTAGGCACCTAACAAAATGGGACAGCTGGTTTAAAGATTTAAGGCTGCTCCATACCCAAAGTCATGGATCGAACCCCTGACCTTTGATTAAGGACAGTAGCGAAGCTACTATTTGCCCACCTTCAATTTTTTTTATTAAAGAAGATCAGAAGATATATATGTATATAGAGGTTGCCCACCTAAAAAAATGTCGTTGCCTATGGTGGATTGGATACATTGCCCTCCCTGAAACAAATTCCTGGCTTCGTCACTGGTTAAAAATGGACGAGTCCCTGCCACTCAACCACACCCCTTAAGTTCAAGTAAGGTTTTTTTTTAGTGTTTAGTCACTACCACGATTATCTAATTAAGTTCAACTACATTTAGAGAATGTCCGTACCATTTGTAATTTGTTTAATTTCCATTTTCGAAATTTAAACTAACTTTACAACAAAAAAGAAAAATTGGGCTAGGCATTAATGTGATGTGGATAGTTGCATATAGATAAATGAATATTACTTAACTACAATGGGCATGGGCCAGGCAAAAGAAAGGAGCGGAGTCATGAGAGTGAAGGGGAATTTTTGAAAGGCTTGATTGTTTTGGTTGAGGTCTTGTCACTTTAGCCTCTGTCCCACTGTGGATTGGTGGCGGTGGATCCAATTCCCATTTCTATCTTGTCTCTACTTCCATCAACTCTCTTCTCTGGTGCAGTTCATTGTCGATAATCTTTACCTTTTTTTTAACAGTTTTTTATTTTCTATCTTAATTTTTTTCATTTGTTTTCAATTTTTATTTTTTGTAAAAAATTGTTAAAAACATGTTTACTAATTAATATTGAAAAAATTATTTTCTAAAATTGAAAATTGCAAAACATATTTACTAAAATTGTGTTTTGATTTCAAAAGAATTAGAAATACAAACTGCCCAGAGCCAGGAACGGGAATAGCAGGTT
>JAOSBP010000173.1:16442-33762 GCA_027563825.1 Erythroxylum mucronatum
AACAAACTTTTCTTGAAAAATTGATCTATTTTTTTATTAATAAACATGTTTTCTAATTATTTTCTATTTCATGAAAAAAATTTCTAAAAAACTAGAGAATTTTCAGAAAGTAAAGGCACCCTAGACATTTTTAAATATATTATCCCAAAAAATCATTTTGTGTTATTATTTTTTTCTTTCCACATTGTTTGTATTTTTTTTGGTATTGGACATAAAGTCCTTTTACGTTATACATAAATATTTAGATTTATTATGCCTTTTCTTTTCTACTTTGGTCTTTTATGTTAGTTGTTCGTCACTAGATTAAGACTAATTTTCTTTTTTCAAAAGACACTTTAAAATTTTTTAAGCTCAAGTTTATTTCTGTTATAATTGAAGTATTTAAAATCAACTAATATGTTATTATTTTTAGTTTAGTAGAAGTGCTCAAGTTTCTTTTCTATCATATTTAATATTTTTAATTAGTTGTAAGTTTATACTGGTATGAACTAATAAGAAGAATGTGGATCAATGACAGAGACCAGTGGGGGCAATTAAATGATTTTGATAAATAATTACCAAAAACTATGAGGGAACAATTGCCCCCTTACATGTGGCACAGCTGGGTCAGCTAGATATCCTTTAACCTTGGTCTTATCAAAGCTACAACTTTAGGGAGAAAGATAGCTACCAAGATATCCTATGGCTATCATGGTGTCTGAGCAGAAGGGTGATTTGTCTGTTTGTTTTTTTTTTAAAGTAGATAAATAATCCAGCAAGTTTACAAGCCAATTTCAATCCCAATATACACAAACGACAGTTACTTTAGGGAAGGCTGGACCGGAAGGGCAATAATCGATATGACCAACTCCAATGAGGGCAAAATAATTGAATAACGGTTGAATTGGAATTTGGAAGCAGGAAAAGGGAAACAATAAACAGACAGTCAAAAAAGTAAATTATTGCAACCTGACGAAACAAAACAAAGACGACAGACATGCCTTGACAATTTAGGTGCTGACCACTGACATTAAGGACTAAATAGCGCTTCGTCACATGATTTCAGCTAAGGTACACAGAGCTACATCATATCACTCATTCACTACAAATACAGAGAGAGGCATAACAGTCGTGCTATTTCACTATGTCCCCCACTGAAGAAGGCGAAGGCGTTATATTTCCCCATAAGCTATGAAAGAAGTTCTTTAGGGGTAACAGGCACAAACAATGATCAGAAAGCAGTGCCATACAGGAAACCAGTAGAGAAATTGTCATAAAGCCCAGTACAGTAGCACCAGCAATAAAAACAATTTCATCGGTAGAAGACCTGACGTACAAAAATCCTTCAAAGTTTTATTACAACGCATAGTTTTAACCTTTAAAGCTCAGAAAGATACATTTAAATCTCTAATATTAATCGAATTGAACTATTTAACGTTCATCTAAATTGTGAAGATTAATTGAATAAAAATTGTAATTTATAATTTATTATCTTAACTAAAGTCATATTTTCTTCAAGTCACTGGCATACAACTCTCATGTTTACATGTGATGCATTATATATAAATTTACGCGTTCTACTTTGCATGCCAATTATATGCCTATCCATAAATGCATTAAAATGCGTTAGGAGTTTAGTTGTCTGATCTTTTAGCAAAAAAGTGACAAGTAAACTGTATTATACAAGCTGCAAAGTGAAGAAAACAACCGTCAGGTAAATCACAATTAGTAACAATATAAGAGACAAGACATGACTCGTTCATTTCTTCAGAGTCAGTCCAGGGCCAAGCGTTCAAGACAATGACACATTAAATTCATTTGTTTAAAAGGCAACCTACGAGCATTTGAAATATGGTGTCTATTAATATTCCACCTGAATGCGTGGAACAAGAATAAAGAGGGAACTCGATTATCATATAAGAGTGCATTCCAATATGTTAGTATTTCACAAGACAAATACAATAGCATACAAATCACAGCAACAGGATAGAGACAAAAGAAACTAATCTACAAAACAAATTGACAAAAAAAAAAAAGAAAAAAACAATATTTGAAGATAAGAGAAATAACAAACATAGATGGAGTGACAAATAAGGTCACAGTTTAAGTCATGTAAACAACTTCATTGTAAAAATACAAAAAAAGACTGCATACATTATGATCCTCTTCAGATCCCGCAAAGCAGGGAGCCTTGTGTACCAAATATGTTAACTTCGACTTTTTAGATAGAGTGACAAATAAGGCATGAATATTTCTGCAGGCTACTTAATGACATCATATACTTCATTAATCAAATATGATGAAAGAGTTATCCAACTGCACATGCACAGGCGTCTAGGGTAGCTGGGTAGGTAAATACCAGCTAGCATCGGTGCTTAATCTTATATTCTTAATCGTTTGTCTATTTTGTAATACTTCAAATGATAAATGTAGAAGACAAACGACTACCGAAGCATAACTAGGCAGCCAGAAGATTCACAACAAAGATGAAACCAAAGTGATGCTCTACGCTGAATTTCAAGTTAATAACGACAAATCATTTTTCTAATCTAAGTAACACACAGAAACTGGTTACTACAGAGATTAAAAGAAAATGAAAATTCATAACATCCAACCCCATATAAAGCCAGTCATTGCTAACTTCCATACCAATATCTATCTCCGTGGCAGGTCCAGAATTATGGTTTAGTGGCGCCAAATATTTAGTGACAGATTGAGCGAGGGCAAAATGACAATCGATACGCTGATGGAGGCAAATTAAAATCCTCTTATTGGGAGCATTTCCCCTATTAGGCATTAACTAGATCTGCCCGGTATTTCTCTAACCTCGAGCTTTCAAAATTCAGATCAGATGCTTTTATCAGCTGCAGTCTTTATGATGAACGATATGAAAACAATTTGCGAAGTTCAGTTACCCCTACGACAACCATTCGACGTAGATCAAGTTACCTTAAATTAGTAATAACATCAACAATCATGTACATTAGTCTAATGACTACAACTCAACAAAATTATGTCTATGGGTTGAACCGAACAGTGAATTGTGTGATATGTATTGACATATCACCGAATATATTTTAGGTTTTTCCTTCTCGTTGCGAAGAAATTAACAGAAAAAATAACCCTCAAGGAAAAAACGGCAGAGGTTTAAGGTTCCGATTCTGAATTAATAACTCTAGTTATACAGAAATACGGCAATGGCGATAGATTATGAGATAAATCTGGAGCTGGTTAATCAGCAATAATACATTCGCTTAAAGAGAACCATACTAAAACGGGAACAAAATTAGTTGAATAACGACACCGTCAGAAAATCATATTTATTGGCTCAGTATTACTGCAATGAAGTTCAATCGCGCGGGAGCACACATATTTAATCAGTCATACATAAATACTACACCAACTTCACCAAAATCGAAGCTCGCAGGCTAGAAGTTCAATTAAAGTGGATAAGAAAATAACGGAAGCTAGTACTTATAAGATCTAATATACATCAAAACTCCACCAGATCTAAAAAAACTAGTGCAGTCAGATCAATAACGAACAATCCAGAAGCTATATAAACATAAAAAATATATAAGTTTGGTTGGAAACCAATAAAGCAAAGTGGGAACCTGAGAGATCTAAATGTCGCCGGAGAGACAAGCCCCCGTCATTTACTTTTACCGCGGCCTCCGATTCAGTTGATGCAAGGCGGGATCCGATTTGCTTCCACAATATCTTATCTAATCACATCTCGCCATTTGGCGAAGAAGTCAAGCAGTTCCCGACCTGCACCAAGCGAATGAGAGAACGCCGGTAAATAACAACATAAGCGCGTCTCTTTCTTTCTCTCTCTCAAACAAAAAATGTGGGAATTTTTAAGTTTGGGAAGGGTCGGCATTGAAGAGGATTGAGGGTGATTTTATAGCGAGCACAGACGAACTTGATGCTGACACGTGACATTGCACCGCCTACCGTTATCAGATCATGCGTAGACAGCCAGCGGCAAGTGGCTTTCATTTGGTCATTGTGAGGATTTTTCATTTATGGAGGTTAGATCTGGACAGTTAGGAAAGAGTTTGGGCTTGACGTTCTTTGCAAATTACGATCTGCCATTTGGAATCCAACGTGGAGCTAACTGACTATGCACGTGGCCGTGACGTCCACCAGCAACGCGTGTTTCCTTTGCCGATTGATTCTCTATAACACGCACATGCTTTTTTTTTTTTTTTATAAATAAAAGAGCTAACAACTAGCTAAAGTTAAGAATAGGATTAATGTGCCGAGTGCGACTAACACCCATGCGATCATTATTGAGAGTTCGTCCTATAACATCTGGGGGCTGTTGAAAAATCACCATACCCAAAGACACATGCCTTTTCAATACATAAGAACTTTGGTAAATGAGATATTGTTCTTAATATCATTCTAATCATTAGACTAAGTTTAGAGTGGTCCTCCATACCTAAACAAGAATTGATCATTTTTTTTTCTAATTTTTGTTCTTAAACAAGTTTTATTTAAACATATTTTTTGGACATTTAATTTTTTCTGAGTCAATTTGCCAAGATGAAAATTTTAAATTAGAATGATAGCAATTAATTTTTTATGATAATTTTACTAGTGAATTCACATAAATTTTTTAATAATTATTTCCCAAAATTTGAGTGAAGGTTTGGCTTGGCCTAAAGTCCCTTCATTTGTAAGTTGTAACAAGTCAAGAAGGTAATTTGAGTGAAGGTTTGGCTTGGCCTAAAATCCCTTCATTTGTAAGTTGACAAGTCAAGAAGATAATTTGACTGAAGGTTTGGCTTGGCCTAAAATCCCTTCGTTCGTAAGTTGAAGAAAGTAAACTTAGTTTTGAGGAAAAAAAAGTTTTAAGGTTAGTCCTAGTCCTAAGCACGTAGATGAATTGGACGAGATGCTTTGATGTTCCCAGTAATTAGGCCATGTGTGATGCGAAACCAACAAATAGGTTGTTAAGGAGACAAAAGTCTTATTATTGATGTTATTTTACAACTTTAGCATTTAGTCATTGTCTTAACCGTGAAGTACAAGGTACTTGGGGTCACCATCGGAGCGAAAAGTTTGACAGAAAGGAGTATTGAAGTGTGAGTTCACACATTGAACAAGTTCGACTAAAAGCCCAAAGTAGACGAACCGTTAAGGCGATGCCAGATGCCGATATTTCAACTCTTATGAAAGACAGGAAAGTGAAAAAGTAACGACCTGAAACACCCTAACCCAATATCTAGTGTCGTATAAACTAAGATTTTTAACCGATTGCTTGTAACTATTTTAAAGAGGAGTTTTATAGAGTATTATAACTTTTGTGGCATTATTATATATGTTTTTAAAAGTTTCCTGTAATTTAAAATTATAAAAGAAAATAGGGACAAAATAACTTATTTTATTAATTAATTTATGGAATAATTGTTTAAATTTTGTAATTTTTAAAATATTTATCAGATTTATGGAATGTTCAAAATGGTAATGTTTCTTTATGTGGGGTGTTAATATGTTATGAATCTTATGATGGTGATGGGGTGGGATTGACGTGGAAGGTGGCGGTGGTGGAATGATCGAGGCTTTTGTAATAAAAATAAAATTGAGGAACCAGTTGAAAATATCATATCTTTCTTAAAAACATTGACGAGTTCCCATTGATTATAGGAAAAGTTTACGAGAACAAACTAATATTACAAAAGTTCGGAGTTCTGGGAACGGATTGATAAGATATACAGTAGATGGTGAGAAAAGTTATCAACTTATCAAACATACGTTTTGTATCTCCACTTTGAAGCCAGGGCTATTTTTTTTCTATATTTTCATTGATAAAAAAAAGAATTAGAAGGAACATATAAAAAAAGCATTGTTGTAGATTTGTAGTCTAATTTGGCATCAACATGAAATTTTCATCAGTTATTAGGCTCTAGTCATTTTTATGGAAATTCAATTTTGAAATAAAATATATTGTTTATTGGTATATATATATATATTGTAAGAAAGTGAAGGAAGCTTTGTATTTTTGTGTGTGCAACTATTATACAAAGGACTATTTATACATGAATTTATACAATAATATACAAAAATACTTTATAATTATTACATAAATGTAAAATGTATATAATTTATACGTTTTACATTTATGTAACAATTATAAAGTATTTTTATACGTTATACATTATTAACATCTCTCCTTACACTCAAGGTAGTAAGGAGTTGGATATCATGAGTTTGAAAATAAATTCTTGAAATTATCAAGATAAATGAGATTTGGTGAAAAATATCCGCAATTTGTGATTTTAATAAAGTAAGGATAAGTTGAACAGTTCCTTGAATAACATGATGCCACACAAGATAACAATCAATCTTAATATGTTTAATATGCTTATAATAGAAATCATTATTAGCAATTTGTATGACATTGTGATTATCACAAAATAAAGGAGTTGTGGAAGAAGAGGAAAATTCATATCATGAAGTAACCATCATAGCCATGGGAGTTTAGAAGTTATGTCTGCTAAAGCTCTGTACTTTGCTTCCATGCTAGATTGAGGATAACTATTTCTTTCTTATTGCACCTTGAAATGAGGATGTACCAAAAAAGAAACAATAGACAGTAGTTGAGTGTTGATCATTTAGATTTCCAGCCCAGTTAACATCATAGTATATTCGTAACTCCAGTAGAGATTAATGACAAAAGTGAAGACTGTGAAAGAGAGTACCTTTGATATACCAAAGGATATGGAGAACATTAAAGAAGTAAGCAGTACAAGGTGCTGATATGAATTGATTAACAATGTGAACAGTATAAGCAATATCATATCAGGAAACAGTGAGATATATAAGACTGCCAACTAATTAGTAATAAAGAGTACCATCATTGAGGAAAGTCCCATCAATAGCAGAAAGATGAACATTGGATTTACGAGGAGTGGTAGTAGGCTTGGGGTCAATGATGTCTGACAAGGGGTAAGATCTATGACATATTTTGCTTGTGAGAGATAATAGCTAGGTCCATCATATGAAACTTTGAGACTTAGAAAATAACTCAAATTATCCAAATCCTTCATCTCAAACTATTGATGTAAAAATGATTTAAAAGTTGAAATACCATGAGTATCATCACCATTAATTGTCATTTCATCGACATAAAAAAGAAGACGAAGAGTGTATCTTTGAGCCATTTTACAAATAAACAAGGCATTATCATAGGATATAGACTGAAAACTAAGGAGGTTAATAGTGGAACTAAATTTGGAAAATCAGACTTGAGGAGATTGTTTCAGTCCATACAAGGCTTTACGAAGTTAACAAACCTTATTAAATGGACGATCATAACTAGGTGGAGTTTGTAAGTACAATTATTTTGTAAGATTACTGTTAAAGAAGGTATTCTTAACATCCATTTGGAATAATGGCCAACACTTACTAGCAACAACTTTTATAAGAATACAGAAGCAAATATTTTCTCATAGCCAATACCATACTCTTGTATAAATCATCTAGCAACTAGTTAGGCTTTGTACTGCTCAATTGTTATATGAAATTGCGTCTTAATTTTATAAACCCATTTGTAGCCAATAATAGACTTTCCTGATGGTAAGTTGACCATGTCCCAAGTATTAGTGCTTGTAAGGGCCTATGATTTTTATGTCATTATTTGCTGCTATAGAGGGTCCAAATTTTCCTTGCAATACATTTAAGGTTTATATAGGAAAATAAAAGTAGAATAAACATGAAAATATTGAATGCAAACAGAAGGTTGACTTACTCAATTGGTACGACGAAGAGCAAGTTGAGATATAAGAGGTTTGGATGAATGAATGGATAGAGAGGAATCATTTGAAAGAGGTGATAGATCTACAGTTGGTGGAGATAACGATGGGATTAGATGTAGTTTATGTCAATTATTAGAACTATAAAATGATACTATAAGAGAAATGTCAAGAAATAAGGATATAGAGGGCTCAGAGAAAAATTAAAGAGAAGATTCATTGACACGAAATTTTACAAGGGATGAGAACATCTTATATTCCTAAAAGGCTACATATCGAGAAATGTGAAGTCTTTGCGACAATGGATCATAGCACTTATGTCCTTTGTGTTCTATCCCATACTTTAGGAAATAATATCATGTGATTAAGAAATGGATAGTGAATCTTTTTGCCTTAAAAATTGATTTGGCGAATTAAATTATTGATTTAGAATTTTTTGTGAAGTTTGTGAATTTTATGAGAATTCAGGGTATTTTTGGACTAGAAAAAATGTCAAGTGGTAGAACAATTGATGAATAGTAGTAAAAATAAGAGTCTAATGGTAGTGGAAATTTTTATAAGTGACATTAAGATTTAATGACAACTGTCATTGAAAATTTGGAGACAATTAAATTAGAAATTGAGAGATTAATGGAATGATTTTTAAGAGTCATGTGTTGGCTTAAGTAAAAATGCAAGTAGCATAATTCTTTAAGTGGTAAATGTCATGACAAGTGTCATGACACCTACCAAGCTTTTAAACCACTTTATTTACATTTGAAAGACCATCCTTGCTTTGTCTTTCACGTCTATGCTCTCTCTTCAATTTTGTTCATCTTTTTTATTTGTCTTTATCCTCGAAACTCACTTCTTAACCATCCACGTTGAAACATGCTTTCACCTTTCATTTTCTGCTACTATTTCGTTGTCTTCTTCATTTCTTACTAAAGACCCTACCCTATCATGCTTGAATGATGATTCATGAGTGAGAGAAGAAAGCTATGGTAAAAAGAAAATGTGAAGAGTTTGAAGATCTTGAAGCTTAAGCAAGTAAGTCTTAAGCACTACTCTTCTTTATTTGTCGAATGAAGCATTTTTGTTGATAGTTAACTATTAAATGAATATAAAATGTTGATAAGTATATGTTGAAACGTGACTGAGAAAACCTGGCTATGTTCATCTGTTGCTTTTACACATTTGATGATGATCAATGATTTGAGTTATAATGATCGTTAAAGACGGTGTAAAAAGAGTGCAGAAAAATGCGTTAGGTAAATGGGTGTTCATGCTTTGTTTTCACTGTTGATATACGTGAATCCTTTTAGGTGTTTAGAGATGAATTGAAATGAGTATAGAGTTAAGGAAAAAGGATTAGGTGAGATCGTGATATAGAGAGGATTAAAATGATAAGTTTAAGATGAAGTGAAAGTGTTGATGGAGAGGAAAAGAATGCAGAAAAGATGAAAAAGTGCAGCAATGAAGAAATGCAAAAAATGATGAATATGCGTAAATGATGTCCTGTTTTTGATGTCTGTGTTTAATTATATATTTTGATTTGTTTGTGATCAAGTTGAGCTAAATGGAAGAGGAAATAAGTTAGAAATGATAGATTAAGCTAAAGAGAGGAAAAAGAGAAGAAAATTATGTAGTTTGTGAACTTGGAGAAAAAATGAGGTAGTGCACGATCGTGTTTGTTGAGGCATTTTGCAGTGCACGATCGTGACAGTGAAGGCTTACCGAAAAGTGACAGTTTCGAACATCCTTCATTCTTTTGGGTATAGCTTCTTCCCCTGACCTTTAAATGACATGAAATTTAAACCAACAAACTCCTTACACTGTTCTTTCTCTCCACCAAAATTTATAGCCATATGAATTCATTCAGAAAAGATTAAGTGATAAGTTTAGGATGAAAATGATGAAGTGAGCTAGAATTTCTTAAATGAGTGATTTCATTGAACAATCATCAATGTTTTGGCCATATATTGATATGTAGATATCCAATTGAGATGATTTGTCATTTAGATTAAACTAGAGACATATTAATACAAATATCTTAAGAAATCCAATTTTAATTCTGTCCCTAAGAGTTTCAAAATCTGGCTTGAAGTTGAGTATAGAGTACTGTTATAGTTTAAGAACAGTCCGAAGTATTTGGAGTATAATTTTCAGAATACTAAATCTAATTGTACGATCTTAGTGTAATTAGAAACTTAAGACATAGAGGAACATATGTTTAGAAGAAAGTATTGCCTAAATACTCCATTTTCCTTGTCTTAATGACGATGAAAAATTGATCCAAAACTATAAGAAAAGCTGGAATGATTGATTAATGATGTTATAACTTAGTGAATGAATTGTTGACATCAAAGTACTATAGGTATGAGTATAATGGAAATGAAGTTGTTCATATGATAATAGTTGTGATTTGAAAGAGAAGAAATTTACGTATTAAGTAAAGGTGAATGAAAAATTGATATTATGAGAGCATATGCTGCTAGAAAGAAATGCTGAGTAATTGAATTATGATATTAGAATAATCGAGTGTTCTTAAGGTGTAAACCTAAGAATAAGTTATACACATACAGATGATAATATTGGATTGATCAAGAGAAGTGATTAAGGAAACATACCTGGAATAGTCAAATTGAGCATGCATTATACATGACACATATACATATGTGTACAATTGAATGTTTATGTAATTGTGCAATTAATAATGTGTGTGCAATGATATACAAGATAAAATGTCCACATCCAGACGTTTTCAAACCATGAAAGCTAATGTTAATCTGAAGCATACTGTGAGTTGACCTAGATTGTCTTACTTTAAATTATTGCACTGTTTAAATTTATGAAATGAATTATAAGCAATGTGAATGTGTTGATTCCAGACATTGAATGTCCGAGGCATTTGATGCATGAATATCATAATGGAAGTGCTCCTTGTATGTGAATTTGACAAAATAAGTAATACTCAACTTGATTGTTGAATGTCAGACCAAGTTCTGAAGAAAAATGTGAGTGTGCATATGAATGAAATAAGTGATTCTCAACATATATGTTGAATGCCGGACCAAGGTCTGATGAAATTTGTGAATGATAGTGCGATAGTGAATATGACTATACAATATTGAGCACTTTTGATTGAATGAATAAATGCGATGCATTTCATTACATGAACGCATGAAAGATAAAGGCAGTTATGACTGGAGTCACAAGTAAAAAGAGCTTAAAGCTCAGAATGTGATAAGAGTCTTTGGCTCAGTTGTTAATGTACCCAGCATCCATAAGGGATATGAGACATTGACCTTGTTTGGCAATCAGCTGATTGCATTAGCTGTTAGCTGATTCTATCAGCTGATTTGACTAGCGGATTGTATTAGCTGTTTGTAATTTAATATTTGGTAAAAGTAGTTATTTAGTATTAGCTATTTATGTGTAAAATAATTTATGAGGACATGACTTTAAAAAAATTTTAAGGATATAAATATTATATATCTTAGTATTTCGTTAAATATGCTTATAGAAATTTGGATTTTATATATTTAATTCTATAAAAATTAAGTTTATAACTCTAATAAAAATATAGAACATACAACAACAACAGCAACAGCAACAACAGCAACAGCAACAGCAACAGCAACAACAGCAACAGCAATAACAACAACAGCAGCAACAACAACAACAATAATAGCAACAGCAACAATCCAACGTTAAATTTTCTATTAATATGAATGAAGCAGCAAGTTACATCATATTAGCATTTTTCATATAATATGTATGAGTTTTATTATTTAATAAATTAAAAATGACTTATAAGGACATGACTTTAAAAAAATTTATAATGTCACGATTAAATATTTAATTTTACAAAAATTAAAATTAAAATTTTGACTTTGATAATAATAAAAATAGAATAAAAATTAAATTTTACAAAAAAATTACAAATGTTTCTAACCTATAAATACATAAAGGGTAAATTTAACTCTTAATACTTAACATTTTAGCTGATTGATGAATAGTTGTTTATGTTAAATAAGCTATTGAAAAAGCTAAGAAACCAAACATCTTTCATAGCTGTTTGAAAAGTCAAACAACTATGCTAATCAATCAGCTAAATTTTTAGCTGATTGGTTGTCCACCAAACGAGCCCATTCTCTGATACAAGCTCAGTATCCCCAAAAGATATGGGCTAGTAAAAAGGCACTCGATCACAACAATAACAATTGGAAGTGAGTCTCATAAGCATTGCATATAAAATTGATATGTATGTTTTGAATGACTAAAATAAATTGTATGACTGCTCTGAATGTGAAACATGAAATAAGTGATCAAAGTGATATATGATGCTATACGATTATTAGTGAAATGATGCGAATTACATGATTGCACGAACAATATGTGTTATGTGATATGAGTGAGTTATTAAGGATGGTCCACTCACTGAGTTCACAAAACTTAACCCAAAATTTGTAATATTTTTTCAAGCTTAGAAAAGATCTCCAATTAGACAAATTGGAATCTAGCCACTGCATTCGAGTAAGCGATAGAGGTTGGGATCAGTTCGCATCTGCACTTGTATTTTCTTTATTTTTATATCAAATTGTATATTTCGTAATTATTGTACCTCGGTTATTTGAATAAATATGCTTTGTAAAAACTTTCCAAATCGGAAATGTTTGTAAATGAGATTGATTAATGAGTGTAGTAACACCTATGAATGAAAATGTTTATGAATAAAATGAGCCCAATTTGATTGTGATTTTCTGTAATGTGTGCGACATTTAAAAGAAAGATTTGTAACGAATTTCGATTGTTTGACTATTCTAACATGCCACCCTTGCGAGGTTCATACTCGGATATCACTCAGGATGTCAGGTACGTACCTTACGAGAGTGGGGTGTTACAGATAGAGGTCATATGGATACAACAAATAGAATCAAGGTACCATGAAGAAGAAGTATATGGTGTGATAGATAGAGCAGGAGAGGAAATAATATTAGAATCCATTTGAAGTTGCTATAGAAAAGCTTTAAGATATTTTAAAGAGAATTTAGGAGATGTAGATATATTTTTTATTGTAACCTTTGTGGCAACATCAGTGGAAATAGGCTGTGAGAACTTAGAAGAGTTACTTTGTTTGGCATTTTCTATAGTCAGATATTTGATATATAAGAATAATGTCTATAGATAAAATATATTTCTCCATTCAAAGGGTGTTTAATCGATTTTCTTCCATAGTTAATTTTTTGCTTACTGTATCAAGATTTGACAGAGGTCCTCGATGTGTAAGAGAGCTAAAAGTGATTTAAAACTCATCTTTAAGAGCTATCAAGAGATGCTTAATATGCTTTTGATCATGAAGATTAACATAGATTGTGGTAGCATGGGTACTAGGCTAAGTGGATCTCTAAGAGCCAAATGATCCTTAAGCTTTTATAATTTAGGCACATAACTATACATGTTTTGACTAGATTATTATTGCATGCAATAAATTCATCTATAAAGAAAAAATTTATTGACGTCATCAGATACAGAAGTTTCTATACCTCTTTGGTAGTATCAAACTACTGAAAATAAAGCTTGATTATTTTGTTTAAAATTGATGATTTATACCATGTCAAGATATTATATGTTCTATGAATATATTCTCTGCTTCATCTGGCCTTTAAGTAGCTTTGAGTATCTCACATGTAACTATATGCCAAAGAAGTCTTCCTTTAAGAAAGCTACACATTTCTTCACCCTACAAAACATAATTAGATCCATCAAAGATGATATTAATTAGTTAAGGAATGTTTAGATGAAGTGTAGAAGTATTTATAGTGCAGGCAAGACAAAAATAAATCCTTAACAATGAGGTTTAAAAACACACAAAAAAGAAACATGTCTTTAAAGCTAAAATTTGATAAATTTAACCTTAAAAGTGATTTTAAAAAACCAAAAATATTAGGAACTGGTTTAACTTTTAAAAATTGGTAAGAAAATAGTTGAACCAATCAATCAAAGTTTGGTTAACATATTTGAACTATATCGACTAAACTAGTGATGAAGTAGGATGCTAACTGATGGATGACATAGTAGTCATATAGGACCAAATGTTGATGTGGTCGCGAAGTAAGGCTACGAATAATATGGCACGATGTGGTAGTTGATGATGACATGGTGCTATATGGCAATGATGTGGAGATGGTGTCTGGAGATATGAACCACTTAGAGATTAACATGTGTCACCTTTGCTGACTGGGTATTATTGTTGCTTTAGTTAAAATGACATTATTTTGACTATGAAATGATCCAAACTATGTCGTTTTATGTTGTCTTCAACCTTTGAAAGTTGAAATCTCGAAAATGGAAGTTGATCTTTTTGAGGCCCAAAAACGCGTACGGGGTAGCCTTTTAAGGTGGAGTTTGCATTGTTGTGATCATCGTAAAAAGTAAAAAAGTTTGGTATATATCAAACACCACTTAAACAACAAAATTAACTTCGAAAGTTAAGAATTAGAAGGCTGCTATCTTTTTTATAAAAGAAGCTCTCATACCATATAAGAAGGTGAAGAAAACTTTATATTTGTGTGTGTGTAAAACTAACATATAAGGAGATATTTATACAAGAATATTCAAAAAAATATAGTTTATACTTATTATACAAATATATAACGTATATAATGTATACATTAGACATTAACATTTCTCAAGCCAAATTGGTTTATTATACTAATTAAGTAATTCATTTATAAATAAATTCTTAAAAAAAGAATATAGAATGATCAAATAGAAAGCAAACGAGAATTTCAATCATTAACTTATAAGTAAACATGATGGTCAATCTTGATGTAGAAAGATCGTCCGATCAGGGGCCGATTGGCATGTGGCTCGGCCTCCAGCCAGACGGACCCAATGTGGGCAGGGCTTGATTTATTATTTTTTAAAAAAAACGTCGTTTTAATGCTCTCAGTCAGGTCTTGCGCCAAAACAGGCTTAACCCGAGCTAGGTTTGTGGATCAGTCAGGCCTCGAGCTGGAATAGCCCTGGCCCAAGCCCAACCTATAGCTCAGTCGAGCCTAGAAATCCTTACCTGTGGTCCGGTTAACTCGAACCTCACCTGTTGACTTCAGGACATACTTGGACCCAATTGTCATGCCTACTTTTCTCTTAAAAACTCATTACTTTAGATGTAGTGGAAGCCAAAGCCTAGCCCACACTATATAAAAATTAGAAATATCTTGATTGGTCGCAAATAAAATAAATTTTTTTTGAAGAAATTGCAGACAGCCAACCGTGATAAGTCTGTTGCAATAGAGAATTACAGGAAGTGAGTGGACTTTAAGTCTGAAGAAAGTGACAGTTGAAGAATTGGAAATACACATGATTCATCTGTATGATTAAATTATACAGATCGTAGCAAAAGACAAATGGGGTTTGTATATTTTAAAGTTAGATGAGAAAGTAAAAGATGATCGTGGGACCAATTCTTTGATTCCGAGAATATTAAGATGATACTTTATTAGATTGCCCTGCACACGCACCAAGAGAAAGCTCTGTGCTACCCATTCTCTATTTTTTGCTGAACATCAGTTGAATTGGTTATTCCAATATATACAAAACAGCTATGTTCCTTATGAAATTTCTTCCCATGCAAAGGCATATCTTTTAGAAAGTATAAGTGCATTGCATTGTAACTAAAATAAGAAAAATATAATATAACATGGTATATTTTCCATTTTTTAAAGTAAATTTTAAAATTTTATCTAACTTATAATATTATATTTAATTATTAAAATTAAATATTTTAAATATAATTTGCTCAAAATTACATGCCATGTGACAAGGTGATAATGACTTGAGAAGGTGTTGATGTATTTCGTTCATTTGAGGGTGTTCTAGTACGGTTTATATAATACCGACGACTTGTTTTTTTATTTTTAATGCTTTGTTAGAGTTATTAGGAAAAACAAAAACCTTTGGCCTAATCTTTTATATCTTATGGTAAGGGCTAGCTTGCATTGAGTTATAGGAAAAACAAAAACCTTTCCCTTTCTTCTGCTCTTGTTGTCGTAGGGTTAATAGTTTTGGTGACTTTCTTGCTTGTTTGGATTTCTCGGAATGAAGTGTCTATCCCTTTCTCTTCAAAGACAATTGTTTTTCAGACTGTTGCACCTAGCTTTCTTCTCTGTGAGAAATCGTCTTAACTTTCAATGATTCATCTGACGATTTCTTCATTTCTTCTATAGACATTCTTCCAATGGATTGAGGTTTTGCCTTTCTTGTGAGAGTAACCTTTTCACTCAAACCTCATTTGATACGCTCCCCCTCAATCTTTGCTTTCGCCATAGAATCTGTATCCCCCTTTTCTTGATTCTTCAAGCCCATTCTACTGACGATTGTTGAGTTAATGACGTTTTTAATGTTCATCTTCATTCTGTTTCCTCTCTCAAGAAAAATTCTAGAATCTCTGAAGATTGTTGTCAGTAGCATACCATACGGTAGGGCATTGAGTCTCTTTTTGACTTCATTATGTAATTGAGAATTAGGTGTGAAAGATCTATGGGCTGATGGTTGAGTAGATGGAACAGGCATTGTTCATCTATCTTCGTCACAAAATTCTTCTATCCTATTCTTGATAAAATACAATGGAAGAGTAGCGCATGTAGAACCCTAGCCTTCGGAATAAGAGTTGAGGCCTTCTTTTCTACACTGGCGTGAGTCATCCATCTTGTTTTATGAGCCACCTTTGCTCCAACACATGGACATTCACTAGCTTTCTCAATTGACTCCAGTGTTACAATGACAGACAATCTATCTACCACTGATACTAAAGTATCGTCTACTACTTTTGCATTCTTCCAAAACTCATATACTTCATTCAGATAAACTGTTTCACGGACCTAAAAGAAGTTTTTCCAACCCACTGCTTCAATCTCTAGTTCGATGTTCCTCTAGTTCTTTTTCAAGGAATCGAAATCAACATGTATTCTGTAAATCATCGATTGCTCCATTTAACAAAAACTAAACACACAAATGTATTTCTCAAGAAAATGATGTTAGTATTTGAAGTTGAGAATGTGAGCAAAAGGAACTTGATATCAAGAACAGAGTAATGAAATGTGTTGTTGAGAGTTATGCAAAAGTCGATTTCAGAGTACTTCAAGAGTATTCTAGAGTAGGTGATATTCTTAAGGCTTTGAGAAGATTTCCCTCCAAAACTTTCTCTTGAAGGAAATTACCGTCTGTAACTTACTGTTACAGTTATCTTGAAAACTTACGACTTTTTATCTTCTTAACTAAGAAGATCATCTGGGTCATGACGTGTCAGACGATTGGTCACTCAACACTACCATATTCAAGTTTCGTCTGATTTCTTTAAATCTCTCTTCATTTAAAGGTTTAGTGAATATATCTGCCCACTGATGATTCGTCTCAACAAATTGTAGACTCACGATCTTCCTCTGTACGTAGTCTAGTAGGAAATGATGTCTAACTTCAATATGCTTTACCCTCAAGTGTTGTATTGGATTCTTTGATAGGTTGATAGCACTTGTGTTGTCACAGAAGATTGGGATTTGTTCTTCTTGTATTGAATAATCTTCTAACTGGTA
>JAOSBP010000175.1:0-14758 GCA_027563825.1 Erythroxylum mucronatum
TAGCAAAAAATTGGGTCTTCGTCGAAAAGTTGCATCTGCATATCATAAAGAATTATACGCCATAGTAGAAGATGTTCACAAGTGGCGTCAATACTTGTTGGGACGTGAATTCGTCATAAGGACTGATCAAAAGAGCCTTAAGGAGCTCTTATTTCAGGTGGTGCAAACGTCGAATCAACAATTTTATGTCCGGAAACTCATGGGTTTTAAATATCGCATTGAATACAAAATGAGTATTTCTAATCATGTTGCCGACGCATTATCACGTCATGAAGCTCATGATGATTCGGTGACTCTATTTCAGCAGTTTGCTTAGCCTTTGCCAAATATCTTGGACCGCATTCGAGCTGAAAATGGGACTTTACCAGATCTGATTGCATTTCATAATGCAGCGGCTAATGGGACACTTCTGAAACCTTATTCTATCCATGCAGGTATGGTATATTATCATCATCGTATTTGTCTGGGCTCTTCATCATCTTTGAAGACTGATATTTTGAATGAATTTCACTCTTCGCTGAGTGCGGGACATCCCGGGGTGGATAGGATTTTCAGGAGTGTGGCCGAGGTTTTTTATTGGTCCGGTATGCGGAAGGATGTCAAATTATTCGTCGACGCTTGCTTGACATGTCAATCTACAAAATATGTGATGCAAAAATCTGGTGAGTTATTGCAGCCCTTACCCGTTCCAACTAGATCTGGGATGACATTTCTATGGATTTCATTGTTAGGCTACCGGTGTCGCGTGCTTCACTTCTATTATGGTGGTGGTTAACAGGCTTACTAAGTACGCTCATTTTGGCACATTGCCAACATCGTTTGATGCGCCCAAAGTGGCGTCCTTATTCCTAGAGGTTGTCGTCAAGGATCATGACTTCCCTACATCTATAGTATCCGATTGTGATACTATCTTTTTGAACAATTTTTGGAATGAATTATTTGTGTTGAGTGGCACTACGCTCAAAAGAAGCACTGCCTATCATCTCCAGACCGATGGCTAAACAGAAGTTCGTAACAGGGGTCTAGAACAATATTTGCGAGCTTTTTGCCATGCTCGCCCGAAGCAGTGGTCACTATTTTTACCTTGGGTGGAGTTAGCTTTGAATTCGACGTATTACGAAGGCATTAAAATGACACCGTTCAAAGCTTTATATGGTAGAGACCCTCCATTATTAATTCCTTACACGGCTGGAACAAGCAAGGTGCAAAGTGTGGATAATATGCTTGTAGAACGGACTGCATTGATCAAGGTGTTGTAACATAATTTAATTAAAATGCAACAGAGGATGATGTCCCAGGCCAACAAGCATAGGCGTGACCTTGAGTTCAATATGGGGGATTGGGTTTTACTCAAATTTCAACCCCATCGGCAATTTTCAGTCTCAAAACCTCAGTCCGCAAAGTTGGCAAGGCGCTTCTATGGACCGTTTTAAATTCTATCTCGAGTTGGCAAAGTTGCCTACCAGTTGAAGTTGCCCGTAGGGTCTAAGATCTATGATATATTTCATGTGTCTTTACTAAGACCATATATTACAACGAGTAATGCACCCCCACTGTCATCCTTTCCTGCAGAATTCTGAGATGGTGCACCTTTATCTTTTCCAGTCCGAGTTGTGCGTTTTCGGTCAGTTTTGGTTGATGGCATTGTTCAAGAACAATGGTTGGTAGTGTGGTCAGATGGTGGTTTAGATGACGCGATGTGGGAACCTGTTGATCATATGCGACGTGTTTATCCTAGTTTAGCCCTTGAGGACAAGGACATTTCTGATGGCGGGGTAAATGATATGCTACAGGAGGTTGAGGTCACTGCTCCGAGAAGATCATATCAAACTACCTCAAAGCCGACTAGGTTCAAGGATTATATTTGAGTTGTTTTTAATTATTCATTTGTTTTAATTTTATTTTTACGTTGAGTGGAATTATAACACTCCTTCAAGGGTTTTCTTTTCGGTTCTTTCCCTTGACGCTTTTATTTGAACCGACAGGATAGGTAATTCTTTTTCTATAAATATTGATGTAACTCGACTTGTCACACATCAATAAGAAAAATTACCTCTTTCCTAAACCCTAAAAGTCTACGTCTGAAATTCACCTTTGCCTCTAGCTGTCTACAATACGGTGTTTTGTTCTTCTTCTCTGACATCATGTTGATTCATCAATTCAACGAAGGGTGCTTAGGGCATTAGTTTGTGATTACGGGACCTATCATATGGTATTACAGCAACGATCTTGGATACAGACCATAATTCAGGTTGCTGGAAAACGAATGGAAACTAGGGTTGAAGAAATAGAGGAAAAGCTTAGCTCCATAGAAACCCGTTTGGCTAAATTGGATAGTATGGATACCGAGAAGCTCACCAAAGTTAGTGACCGCTTACCTTTCATCGAAGATACTCTCATAAACATCCTCCAACAACTTAACATAAATAACCATCAAGAAGAATCAATCACCAAAGAGCCTACACCTGAGATTATGAACCTTAAATTTGTGATTTTGGCTGGTGATAAAGGAAAAGCCGTTAGTGGGTCAAAACCCCTCGAAATTGGGGAAACCTCCCAACTAATCTCTGCATTGCGCCACCATGATTCTCTACCTTGCAAACTTAAGTTACCCATATTCGATGGGCAGGATCCCGATGCATGGCTCTTACAAATTGAAAGATACTTTGAGTTGAATGGATTTGGACTTGAAGAGAAGCTTCACGAGACAATAGTTTGTTTAGAGGGTGACGCTCTTGCCTGGTTTTATTGTGAAGAGAGTTGAAGATCCTTCCAAGGATGGCAGCAATTTAAGAAGCTGCTGCTGGAATGTTTTCGCTCCACCCAGGTTGGCACTTTGATGGAAAAGCTTTTTGCCCTGCGCTAGACGTCAACAGTGACAGAGTACCACCGTAACTTTAAAGTGATGTCCTCTCCTTTCCCTGATCTTCCAGAATCAGTGATTGAAAATACCTTTATCAATGGGCTACAAGACCACATTAAGGCTGATTTGAAATTATGAGAACCTACAGGAATAGGTCGGATCATGAAGGTGGCCTAAAGGCTTGAAGACAAAAATGACTTTACTAAAAATCACCGTATGGGAAATACTTCAGCCAGCCTCTTTCACAAATCTCGAGGAATCTCTTCTTCACCAGGTACGATGACTCTCCCAAGACCCCTCTCTTCATCTCTATTTTCTAAATCAACCCTTTCTGCTCCTGCTATCGCTTTTCCCACCTCGGCATAGCAAACCTTCTCCACCAACACAACTACCTCAAGCATAACCATTCCACCTAAGTTCTGCCAGCTCATTGAAGTAGAGATGAAGGCCAAAAGGGAGAAGGACCTTTTCTTTAAATGTGATGGGCAATACGGCCCAGGTCACCGATGCAAGAATAAGGAACTCCAGATCATATGGATGGAGGATGACATGCCGGAGGTATTAGAGGAAGACCCTCAACAGATTTCTGTCGATTCCAACTCTTTAAGTGAACCGGAAAATATGGCATTGTCACTTTCTTCCTTAGTTGGGCTTACGGCTCCTCACTCTTGAAAACTTCGGGGATTTATGAATCAAAAGGGGATTGTGGTTTTGATAGATTGTGGAGCTTCCCACAACTTCATCTCCTCCACTCTCATTGTCGATATGAATTTGCCAGTCACTCTTACTACCAACTTCGGAGTCACCCTTAGCACTAGATAACAGATCCACTCTACAGGTATATGACGCCAACTTTGCCTCCATCTACCAAGGGTTGATGTCATTGCGGACTTCTTCCCTCTCCCTCTTGGGGATACTGATTTGATTTTAGGATACCATTCGCTTCTCTCCTTGGGAGCATCATACATGAATTGGGCTAACCTGTCCATGGAGTTTATGGTTGGTAATCGTAAGCTATAGTTGCAAGGAGACCCCACTCTATGTAAAACTCAGGTCTTTCTCCATGCCATGCACTGCATAATTAAAAAAGAGGGACACAAGTACTTATTGGAATTCCAGCAACTGAGCTTAAATGAACCCGAGCCTCCACAAGACACTACCCACATATTGTCCCTTAGCCATTCAGCATTACTCCAGGAATTTCAGGATATTTTCCATCCGCCTTCTGGACTGCCACCAACAAGGAGTAATGATCACACTATAATTTTGAAAGAAGGAACTTCTCCGATATTTGTCCGTCCTTACAGATACCCTCATGTGTAGAAAGATGAAATTGAAAAGCTTGTCACTGAGATATTGGCAGCCAACATTATTCAGCCAAGTAACAACCCATTTTTTAGTCCAACTTTATTGGTAAAAAAAGAAAGATGGCAGTTGGCGTTTCTATGTGGATTACATAGCTTTGAATCAAGCTACTGTACCGGACAAATTTCCATTCCTGTCATTGAAGAACTGCTTGATGAACTCCATGGTGCAGTCACATTTACAAAAATTTACCTGAAGTCTGGGTACTTTCAGATTTGAATTTGTCGTGAAGATATTCCTAAAACTGCCTTCCGAACTCACCACGGGCATTATGAGTTCTTAGTCACACCCTTTGGCTTAAAAAATGCCCCATTCACATTCCAATCCTTGATGAATGAAGTGTTTTAACCATTCTTGAGAAAGTTCGTCCTTGTCTTCTTCGACGACATTCTCATCTACAGTAAATCAGAAGCTGAGCATTTGGACCATCTCCAACATGTATTCATAGTCTTCGGTCCCGTTAATTGTTTGCTAATACAAAAAATAATATGTCTTTTGCCAACCCAAGATTGAGTATCTGGGGCTTATAATTGATGCCAATGGAGTTTCAGCCGATCCATCAAAAGTACAAGCTATGATTGACTGGCCTATTCCTACCACCCTCCGAGCCTTGCGAGGGTTCCTTGGCCTCACCAGATATTATCGATGCTTTGTCAAAGACTATGGCAAGATTGCTTGGCCCTTTACTCAGCAGCTGCGAAAAGACGCTTTCCACTGGGACTCTTCCGCCAAATCATCCTTTGAACAGTTCAAGCAAGTTATGACAGGCCTTTCGGTGCTTGCCTTACCAGATTTTACGAAGCTATTTGTTGTTGAAACTGATGCCTCGGGATTCGGTCTAGGGGCTGTTCTGATGCAAGATAACCGACTTATGGCCTTCTATAGTCAAAAACTTAGCTCTTCAACGCAATCCAAATCTGTGTATGAAAGGGAACTTATTGCCATTGTTTTTGCTATTAAAAAATGGCGAGCTTATTTAGTGGGGCAACAATTTGTGGTCCGAGCAGATCATTGCAGCTTGAAATGTTTGCTAGAGCAGCGAGTGGTAGATGGGGAGCATTCTAAATGGCTTCATAAATTGATAGGCTATGACTTTGAAATCCAATGCAAGCCCGATTCTACAAATTCAACAGAATATGCCTTATTTTGCCTACTGGATCACATGACTCTCTCTACCATTTCAGCCCCGGTCTTGCTAGACTTTCATGATCTGCCAACACAAGTTGCTGTCGATATTGTTCTTGCTAATATTGTGAAAGCTATCAATCAAAATCCAGCTTCTTTTCCTTACTACAAATTGGATGGTGGGCACCTTCGTTACAAGGGTCGTTTAGCATTACCTTCATATTCACCTTATATCCCATTGTTGCTACAGGAGTTCCATTGTAGTTCTGTTGGGGGACATGCGGGTATTCGACGCACTTATGCCAGATTATCTGCAGAATTTCATTGGAAAGGAATCCAAGTCCAGGATTATGTTCTTGCTTGTGATGTTTGTCAACGTAACAAGTATCAAGTCATAGCTAGATTATTACAACCTTTACCCATACCCGATAAAGTGTGGGATGATCTCACTATGGACTTTGTGGAAGGTCTTCCTAAATCTCATGGCTTTGATTCTATTATGGTGGTAATCGATCCACTTTCCAAGGATGCCCACTTTATGGCCCTTAGGCATCCATTTACAACACCCACAGTCGCTCAAATATTTTTGCAGGAAGTGGTTCGGCTTCATGACATTCCCTGTAGCATCATCTCCGGCAGGGATAAAATATTCATGAGCTTGCTCTGGCGTGAGTTCCGACAGGGATAAAATATTCATGAGCTTGCTCTGGCGTGAGTTGTTCACATTGCAAGGATCTGAACTCAATCGAAGCACGACCTACCATCCACAAATTGATAGCCAATTTGAGATGGTCAACCGTGGGTTGAAACTTTATCTTCGCTTTCAACACCATCGGCACTTCTCTTGTACAAAAATAAATGAACAAAATAAAATAGTTTTATTTTATTTCATTTTATAAATAATAATAATTATTTAAAAAAGGGTGTTAGATGGCGTTTTGTCCATTGGGTGGTTTTGTTTTGGTTTTACATTTTAAAACCAAAACGAAAAGATGCAATGTGTTGTGGTTTTCAAGTTTTAAAACAAAACGTTATAATAAGACTTAAAAAGTGCTGTGTTGTGTGTAAAAAAAAAATCGTTTTTAGTACGTGAACAAACAACGAAGAGAAGAGTGATATATAGGTACACTCTTGCATTTTCATTTTTTATACGTGAAAATAAACAAGAGAAAAAGATTAGAAAATTGTTTTCTCTATTTTTGAAGAAAGAGTTCTTCAAATTTAACCATAGTCATATCAAGTGTCAAAAGCGAGACTTATTTTTTAATGTGAAGTACATAGAGATTTTGTATTTTCGAAATTCAGTATCGATTAATCCTCACAAATTGTAGATATTTATTTTTGTCTGTTCTTACTATGAATATGATTATTAAATATAATAGATGAATATAAGATTGCATTTTTATTTCCGTGATCCTCCAATCAAATCTTTCTCCTGGAACCATTTCATGCATCTCCACCATTTGCCACAAAGTGTACAGAGTGATGATCCATGGTAAGACCATTACAGCCACACCAGGACGCCTAACATAAATTCATAGACAACCCCATTTCACAGGTCACATTAAACAGAACAGAAATATATGTTTTTTCTTAACTCATGATCCTGGTAAACAAGACATCTCGATAATTGTTATGCAAGTTTTTCACCAGTGAAACCGACATACCAGCCAAGGAGAGACATAGCGTAAGGAAGGCCCAAAACGCCAGCACCAACCATGGCGGTGACATTGTGAAAAGCAGAGTACCACCATTTTGCGTTCCTGGACCTGGTGACTGGAAGTCAGTCATTGAGATCTTTCACGTTGTCAGCTTTTCTTACTTTAATTTCTTCCATACTGGTCGGGCAAGCCAAGAAAATGTGAACTTTTTACCTGAATTCGATATATCAGATTAAGATTATATTCCGTGCGGCAGAATGATAAATTATTCAGAAACTATAATTAGAAACTACAACGCTAATTTTGTATAGACACGAGTTTTGTCCAAAGGTCAGTCTGATCAACTTGTTCATCGGTCAGGAAATAAGTGGACTTGGCGTTAACTAAGTCCCTTACAAACTTGGAAGATATTTGATTAAAGCGGACTTTCAATTAACAATAAGATTTGAGATGTTTATCTTTAGATTCTGAGCAATCCATTCTAGTAAAGATCGGAGGAATGTAGTTAGAACAGATTCACCTGATCATTGGACTTCCAATTTTCGAGGAACAGAAATACCTTTCATATACTTCATAGTAAGCCGTCATTCAAGAAGATATCTCCTGAATGACCGTTAACAGCAAGAAGCGATCTAAAGAAAAGATATGAGTGTGGTTTACAAAACGGAAACGAAGTTCAAACTATAAAAACATTTGGTTACAGAGCAGAAGATTGCCGGAATGAATTCTCTGTTGTTGATTCCATCTCTCAAAGAGAAAGTCTTCATCATTTTGACGATTCAGGTACTCGGTGATGTCCAACTTCGACCTTGTCCCTTGCAATGAGAATTCAATGTGGTAATTTTCATTGTCTCCTGATTTATTTTCTGAATTCTGAACAATGCTTGCAGAATGGTTATCTGTCATTCCTGGTCTCCAATTAACACGGCTGCTGACAGATAGATTACACAAATCTTCTGAGTCCTGCAGGAGGAACTTAATTTTACTAACAGATCTAAAAATGAAAAACTAGATAGGAAAGAGGGAAACAGTAAGACTTCCCAGATTTCATATACAATAAACTAAGCAAGGTTAATATAAGAGAAAGGATTGATGAATGAAAAAGACTATAGATGTGATAACTAGTATCAATCGAGACAGGCCAACCTGATTCTTTTAAGGTCTCACATTTTTAAAGAAGGAAACAGAAGTTAAAGGTTACCTGTGCCGTATTCCAAAAATTTTTAGCATTTGGAGTAGCTTTTGGCTCCTTACTGTTGCATGATAAAGGTGAAGAATCACTAGAAGTTTCCCATTTTAACCATGGAAGGAAAACTCCATCTGTATGAACAGGAACAGATTTGGAAGTTGCTGGCCTTTGCAGTGTTTCAGTCTTAGTAGATCCTCCCAAAGTTGAACTTGTATCACTCCGTTCCCCATCCAAGGATGAAATATCAGTATCTTCAACATTCGAAATGAAATCCTCAATATATCTCTCTGCTTCCTCAGTTAATCGCTTAGACATCCTCTTTCTATCATTACTCCGCTATAAATTGATTCATGAAGAAGTATAAGTAGATAAAAAAAATTGTAGTAAATTTTTCTGAAAATACAACAATGTGCAACATTAGAAGAAAAACTGTAGGAACCAAAGAAATTGACATTATGCGCAAATTTCAACTCTTACCTTTCTGGTATGCAATGACTTCTCAACAGCAGTGTTCTTTGCATCAGGAACTAGTTCCTTGATAATTTGAGAGAGTCCCCTACCACGTTGCTCCTGCAACACTATTTCCGCTAACAAATCTTGCTTCCTCTTCTCAGACTGTATATTGAGTGACTAGTGTTGATTAACAGATAATACTTTCTAATCAATTTGAAACCAAATATCATGCTCAACAGCCTACTTCAAGTAATGGATTCACTCTTACAAGCTGTTCAGAGATGAAAGCAAACTTAGTAACAAAGCATTGACTCATTGGTTTCATTTTAAACCATACCATACCACATTATCATCAAACTGTAAAACTTGACAACTTGGGCCGAGTGAAAGAGATGGCAAGAAAAGTGAGTTCAGTGCTCTCTATGCATCAAAACTCTGGAAATATAAGAAAATGGAGTCTTGGGTGGGTTAAAGGTATTATGTTGATTCATCAATAGCAAAATTATACTTGCATGAAGCTCCATTTTGAGCAAATTTTGATGAATCCAGAGAAATAATAATATATTGGCAAACAAAAGCTGCAATTGCACTGACAGAAGTAAAAGATCCTCCAGCGATCACGCTAAAAAAAGATATCCAATAGATATATCTCTTCACATCTTCACAGACTGATACTACTAAACTATCAGACCATAAAGTAAAAATACACTAGAATAAGTTCATAATTTGACTTTCGATACCTGCTCCATCTGTGATACATAACTCCTTCTGACAGTAGAATTTCTGGAT
Source organism: Erythroxylum mucronatum (assembly GCA_027563825.1). Taxonomy (NCBI): domain Eukaryota; kingdom Viridiplantae; phylum Streptophyta; class Magnoliopsida; order Malpighiales; family Erythroxylaceae; genus Erythroxylum; species Erythroxylum mucronatum. The sequence goes on from JAOSBP010000175.1 coordinate 9,446, forward strand.
TGCAGTCCATCGTCGACTGCTAAAACAGGATCATTTGTTTTCCCCATGGTCTACATAAGTTGGAAGGAGTTACAGTAGGTTTCAAAAACAGAAAGAATGTGCAAAATCGTGCACATGCAAGGAAGAGCATGTAAATAATAAATCACTCACATAGTTACATACCTGCTCAAGTTCCATTGTTATCTCTTTGACAGCATGTCTAAGTTCTTTCCGCGTTGCTTCATAAAGCCCATTCTTCATTATGTCACCATTTAGATGCTCTGGCTGAAAAATAAAAAGCAGGCAATGAGTAAGGGGGAGAGAGAAAGAGAAGGGGGCAGGCATTGAGCCATGCATATGCATACCAACGCACAAGTGGATTATACCAATGATGCTCACAGAAAACACTTGATTCTGAAAATTAAAACCAACCTTTTTCTGTGCATAAACAGCCCGAATTGTTCTCTCAATCACATTATTTTTAGAATAAGCATCCCTCCCTTCATCATCAGTTAGGACTGATGAATGGCTCTAAAAGGAAAAAGGACATTCAATTTAGTCTAGCAACTAAGACAAGAAAGTCTCTATTCCAAAATGTCACTGTAGCTACAGACTCTTATATGAACGCACAAATATTTGTTCCCTAAATAAAAAATAAACAGCATAGTTTCAGTGATATTAGTAAAGAAATGGTGAGGCTCACAGAGTATCCATCACGATACTTCAAATCTTTTTGGCTCATAGATCTCTTAAGTCTCTGTCCATGATTCGATGACGTTGTCTTATTCACAAGGCGCTGCTTATTTCCAGCAGCAGAACCCTTTACATTTGCGTGCTTGCTGGAGTTTTGGATCTGATCAGCGTCACTCTGCAATTTTGGAAATAAATAAAAGGATTGGTATTTTTTTTCCAATATAACAAGAATAAAAGATATATAGTAATTGATCTGCATACAAATTTCAGAACATTTATTCCTGAGAAAAGTTGATGAAGAGAATTTAGGTTCTTGAACTAAAATCTAGCATCTAATTGCAAAAGCTCATACCTACTAAGAAAGTAAACGGTACTAATTAAAGCATTAATCAAACATAGAAAACCCTCCAGCAGCTAAATTACAGAAAATAAATCAGCAGCAAGGAAACTTCACATAAAGTTTCTAGTACAAGTACCCAAGATAAGTTTCAGAAAGTGCATGATGTCAAACACGGTCATCAAATTTCCGGAATGTTTATTAATTAATTTCTGGAGACAAACTATTTCAAGGTGCAACTATTAAAAATCTATCTAAGATATGCAGAAATACAAAGTGCAAAAACAAAACAGAGACAAACACAAAATCAAAAGCATCCAGGTCAACATCTTTAAAATTAAAATGATGGATGGATGCTTTTGGTGATAAATTATCCAACAACCTTTACGTTCTTTCATCATGAAGCATATATAGCTGAGTCCCATAAAAGGTAAACTACCTTTTCACCAAAACCAGCAACTTTTTCACAAATAAAGGTAAAACAATTTGCAACAACTTTAGAACATCTCATAATGCCCTTTCGATCACAGTTAATGTCTAGCCCAAATTTCCTAACTTTAGGGCTGAAATTTATGAAAAGTGCAAAACCACCATTACTTTATGCTTCAAATGGAACTTCAAAAACCATGAAGTAAAACTCTAACCTCAGAATCACTTATTTGGTAGCGCACCACGGAAACTGACCTCCTCCTTCTCAAATTACTTTCCGAATTTACCCTTTCTCCACCACCAAAATTCCCAGCACTACCTTGTCTCGACACCGACCTCCCTCTCCTCTGCGACATGGTGGGTCTGTCACTAGAAACGCGGCCGTTAAACTTCGAAACCGGCCCGCCTCGATCAGCGGAGCCAAAGAACTTGACAGCGAGATCGTCGAGGCTGACGTCGGATACACCGGATCCCCTCGTCTCATTGACGAACTTTCCTCTGGGCGGAGCCTCGTCGGAGAAGTCCTCGAAGTTGACCGGAAAAGGGCGGGAGAACCGGCTCAGACTTCGAGACCGACGGTGACCAGAGCTGCTACGGGTGGACGGAGAGGAGTCGTCGGAGCCGGTGGACGACTTCCCGACGGGGGTCCTCCCGGTCGTGGATTTAAAAGCGGAGGTAGCCATATTTGAACATATACAGCCAAAATGGTTACTAAAAACAGCGTTAAAGGATGATTAAAAGTATTTGGAGATGTACATACATAGAAAGCGAATCAAGAGACTGATGTGCAAAAGATATGACATTTCAGGCGAGTTCGGAGAAGGAGAGGAGAGGAGGTTTTGTTCTATTTTATGGCGGATACTTCGAAAAGTAGGCCGAATTTGAAATTTGGGCCTTTTTAAGCCCTTCAGATTCTCTGTCTTGTTACCCTGACCTAACTCTGTCTCATTCTATCTTAACCATCTAATTTTGTAGTCTTTCATATAAATCGATGATTCCATATAAATAAATGACTAAGATAGAATAGAACAGGAATAGTAGAACATCCCATATAAATGAATAGCTAATATGGAATGAGATAGGATTAGGACAGGAGTAATGAGACAGAAGATTACGTCCCCCATATAAATAAATGACTACGATGGAATGGGACAGAAGATCACATCCTCTTTTTAAGAGGATAACATAAAAATGCCAAAAGGGAGTGGGGGAGGCTTAGCAGCTGGGTCTGGCCAAAATCATTGAGCTAGGCCCAAAAAATTGAACTAAGGCTTGACGAACAATTTATAATCAATGTCGCTTTTGCAAAAACATTGTAGTTTTTGAATATTTTATAAAAAAACATAAAGTCAGGTCAGACCAATCCAGCTAACTAGCATCTGATAAGGCCAGCAACCTCTGGTCTGATCGGGCCTCAGCCCGAGCCCTAGTTATCATGGGTTGGGTTCATTGTCATCCCTATCAAACAGGTAATTTTCATATTTGTTAAATATTAAATATATTTTTATATAATTAAAACTATTTTAAATTTTGATTTACTAACTTCTTTTATTATAATTAATATAGTAATATTTACTTTTTAAACATAATAACTATTTTAAAAATAACTTATATATTTTAAAATTAAATCCTTTAATTTTAATTTTAATATTTTATTATTTTAGTACATGATAATAGGCATGAAATTATTTGAAATTTAAGAAACTTAAAAAATTGTTAATATTCTTTAATATTTTCTTCATAATTTTTAAATTTTTAGATTAATTTCTTCTCATAAAATTTGTTTAAAAAATAACAATGAAATATATGTCACGTGCAAACTAATTAAATGTTGCTTATATAAATATTGAAATCAGCTATTAGAATCAAATTAATTATAATAAATTATTAATTTAAATAGTTTATCAAATTTAAGAATTAAGTTAGATTATTATATTAATATTTTATAATTTTAAAAATTAGAATTTTTGTAAATTTCTTAAATTATATGAGTATAATGTATATCTTTTATTCTTAAAATTTGTAATATATAATAGAAAATGCAAAACCTAGATGAGAGGTCTCTGAAAATTGTAAGAAAAAAAAGGTTTAAAAGCGAAAAATGAAAAATGAAACAAAGAAAAACAAGACTGCTTTAGAGTCAGAATCTGCAACTCCAAATATAAAATAGTAATACACAAGCCAAATGTATCCTGTCAAAATCTCAACTTCTGTTCTCCTCTTTTGCCCAAGAAAAGTAAATTTTGTTTTCTGTTATAAATTATTTATTTATTAAAAATATTTAATTGATAAACTATTTAAATACTCTTAACATTTGTTCAAAATTTAACCAAAAAGTAATTATTATAAATTTTCTATTAAAAATAAAAATAAATGTAATGATATCTTTAATATAAAAATAAAATTTTTAGACCATGGTGTAATATTTTTAATAATAGAAATTCATTTTAGTGAATAAAATTGTAATTAATAAAATAAATTATTATATACATTTATTTAAAGATTTAATATAATGAAAATCTAAATGATCGTTCAATTTCAAAAGATAACTAAATTCTTAAGGTCTCATTTGGTAACTAGTAATGAAAGAATTGAAATAAAAAAATAGAAATGAGAAGGAAAAGTGAAAATCAGAATAGGAATAAAATTACTGATAATGTGTATTTAGTATGCAAGTACTAAAAATGAGATTATAGAAGCTAATAATTATATTAGTGTTTGGTATTAAATATTAAGAATGGTAAAACAATTTTTTATTTTTATTTTATTATTATGTGATTAATTTTGTAAATAAATACTGTAATTAATAAAAAATTGTATTTAATAAATAATTAATTAAAAATATTTTTAATGATTCAATAAATTATTAATTTCTAAACAATTATGTATGATTTTTCTTATAATAATAAAATTAAAAACATAATGAACTTATTTTATGATAAAAATCATAGAAATAAAATAAACTAATTATTAAATAAAGTAATGTGCAATGTTAATAATAATATATTAATAAGAATCGATCAAAATGATATATTATCTAAATAAATTAATTAATCTTAAATTTTCAAGTAAATACTATAATATCATGTGATCATTGGGATAACTCGAGTATGTCTCAAGCAAACAAAATTTTGTAATCATCGTGCATACTGAAAACGATTTTAACACTGTTATCATCTTCACCGATCAGTCTTGTTGCTTTAACCAACTCTATTGATGAAAGTCCTCCAACTTCTTTCAATACGGCAAATATTTGAGTTCTTTTCTCACTAATACTGTAACACCCAAATATCCTTTGGGATGATACATGGATGCTACCCAAGACAGAAATATCCCCTGGGAGGATACATGGATGCCACTCAAGACAGAACAAACAAAACCAAACATAACACTGATATTTATTTTATTTAGTAACTCAAACCCACACACACATATTACATATCGTAAATCTCAGAACAGAAATTCAAAGAATATTTACAAGTCCAAACAAAGGAAACAAAATACATTTTCAAATTTTATGAACAGACTCCTTTGGCCAGTGCAGTAGACTTGTCCCAGTTTTTAAACTCTTCGCTCCGAACCTACACGGGGCAAATCCACCGTGCTAAGTATATAGCTTAGTGAGTAATAACTAATCTATATTAACCGATTTTAGTAAACAGGAAGAATGCATTTCAGAACAGATTTTTATTCTAAACAAAATGGCAGAACACAGGAGATTATAAATCTTTCAACAGAACATAATTCAGCTTAAATCAGAAACAAACATTTATCAAAAATACAAAACCAGATGACTGCTAAATCCATTTACAGAAGCGGGTAACGGGACTTATACAGAAGAGACCGAAGTCTCGACACCAAAGTGTCACAGAAGA
>JAOSBP010000177.1:18561-30844 GCA_027563825.1 Erythroxylum mucronatum
AATTGAAAAGTCAAAGTAACATGGGCACTTGAATAAATAAATTTGAGCACTAGCTTTTGATTCCCATTATTGTCAAGTATCTTTTGATTGTTTTTAACTTTTCTGCAACTTTATCATAAACAAATTCCCTTTGTTAGCTTTTGTTGGTGTACCAACCAACATTTGCTTATGTGCCAACCAACATAATCATTTGTCAAGATTACTCATTAGCTGGATGTATTCAAAAAGGGAGAAGAGCTAAGTTAAAAGGCTCATCTTCTTCTTCATTTTTATGCTGAAAAATAAGAAATTCATGTTCATGTTCATGTTCATCTTATCATTTCATTTTATTCTGATTTCCAGTAGCAAGTTCAGAGGTTGAGTTGTTGTAGTAGTGATTGAAAATTCTGTTTTGTTGTTGAAAAATCTGAAGCAAGTTGAGTGTTGGATTTGAGTACAAAAATTTCCAGCAATACACAAATTTTTAGATTTTCAATTTCAGTCTTCATTTCATCCCTTTTGTTCTGTCCATTTTCATATGTTAGGTAGAATAGCTGAAGCAAAACAAAACTCAAAGATTGCAAATCTGCAGTAGCTTCATTTAATTCCCATTGAGAGTTACATCCATTTTCATGTGAGTGAGTTGAGTCACAATCAATTTTCATAGATTATACATTCAGCAGAAATTACAAAGTCAAGAACAGAGGAGGAGATTAAGGAGTGTAGTGCAGCAGAGTTACCTCTTGTATTGGTTGAGGTAAAATATCAAACACCTTCAGAGGGGCTTTCTTCAATCCTTGGAGGGAGCACTTTCAACAAAAACATGGTTGGTGTCTTTGCCATTGTTTGTTTCGTTGAACAAACCAAGATACTGGCCTGGAAGAGAACCTGGTAGGCTTCTAGTAGGAGCTATTACAAAAGCAAGTCCATGAGCAGCAAGTTTAGGATATTCAGATACAATAGCAAACACAAGAGGTTGAGAAAGAGAAAGCAGAACTGTTAGAAGAGGCCTTGAAGGTTACTGGTTTTGGATAAAAGGCGTGACCTTGCTCTCGCTTGGTTTCATTTGTGAGCATCAAAAGGCCATTGGGGTGAAACTAGCTACACCATCAAGGCTTAGGTTGGCTGATGACTTGAAGCCATTATAGATGAAGCTGAGGTCTTGAGCAACAGCCACCAAGGTAATGTGAGACAACAGAAGAATTAAAAGCTTGGACAACATAGCCAATCTCTTCCAGTATATACAAGTTTTAAAGTTTTGAAGCTGCCTTTCTAGATAAAGGAGCCAGTGTGATCAGTTTAGTAATTCAATGCATACAGAACATTTCTGCATGTAAAAACAAAACTCTTCGACATTTCTAGTTGAGCCTTGGAAGTCAATGCGAAAAGTAGTCTACTTTCTAAGTACTGTTGTTTATCGCATGTTTATGACTACGAGACATCTTATACTTTTATTTATTTTAAAAAGATTATTACTATTTTAAATAATTTTAGAAAAATATCTTATAGTATTAAAAGATATAAAGGATTTTCGCTGAATTTTTATTATTTTAATATTAATTATCATATAATTAATAATAAAATTATGATAATAAGTTATACTTGCGTATGATCCAATGGTTACATGGGTTAGATATTTTGTGAATTGGATGTACTTCAGACAATCGTTGAGCAATTTCAACTTGATTAGGTTTAACTCTGACGGTTATAAATGATTTCGGGATTAAGTTAACTAATTCGTTGAAAAAACAACTCCTAGTTAGCCTTATATCTTTTACCTAATCAATTGGATCATTAAATTTCTAGTTAATTAAATTTCAGACTTAATTTAAATTTAAAAGTCTGTTTAAAAAGTATTAGAAGTCGAGTCATTAAAATGATATTACTTTTTAAATTTATATATTAAAAATTTTCAATATAGTATTATTTTAAAAATATTTAATAATAATTAAACTATATTGCAAACAAATAAGCATTAATTTTTAAAATATAAAAATAAAAATTCAACATTTTCAATACAACACATTTCCTTTCTCTTTATCGTACCTGTGACATTCTTTATTGCAAAACCATAGTATTTAAAAATTAAAAACATTATTTTAAATGGTCGCCATAAGTTTGTATTACACAAATTAAAATTGACTGAATTTGAAATCAATCCCAAACTACTATTGAAAGGTTGAACTGAATTAGTCGAATGATTGAATTCGAACTCCTTTCGAAGGGTTGAGCTGAATTAACGGGACGACGCATCCCATCCACGTATCTATACACAAACAGAGAATCTGAACATCGAAAAGCATTGTTTTGTTCAATCCGACGAAGCCTGACTTCAGAAGAAGTTGGCTTTAGACAACAACTCCCTGGACTTAGTCCAAGATTAATTTTCCAATAATGAGGTCAACATAGAAGAACAAAGTCCAGTCCTCTGTGTAACGTGGGATGAGCATGTGTCCAAGCTTTCTTGTTTATTCTTCGGATTGGAACATTTACGGGCGATAATGCAACAGTGATTGTCACTTTATTATAACTTATACTCTTGCTTATCTTTTATCAACACTTCAAAGCCACAAGAACTCTCTATTCAAGGTCTAACATTGTGCAGAGAAAAACTTACATATTTCACTTTAGAGATGATGATGACCCTAATCATGTCTAAGTTAACCTATTTTTTCTTTACTCAAATCGACATGGACTTTATTTTTGAAAGCCTATTTATAATAAAGAGTTTATGCCATTTGTATTACCTGGGATGACAAAAAAGGCTTTGATTTTATATTATTGTATAAACAACAAATTTTCAAAAAGGGGTTTGTGTTCGATTAGACAACAAAAGAGAAAGACAGTTAACTTTGAAATTAATGTATTTAAATATACCAAAAACTGATAATTTTAAATTCAAAAATGAAATTAAAAAAGTGAATGGGTTAAATTTGAGCATAATGATGCCGTTTTGATATAATTGATTAAAATGATGTCATCTGATCAACGTGTTGAAGAATTTATAAGATCAAATAATCTTGTTTATATCAATATGTCAAAACAATGATGTTTTTTACTAAAACGAAATTATTTGAGTCAGGTTTAGTTGACTCCCTAAATATGAGCTCGTCTATATTCTAATAAACTTAAATCTAATTTGTTAACTTCGGATTAAATCAGACTAATTTTGGTAACCTTAACCAATACTAACTTTGCTTAGTTAAATTTTTAATCTCTATAATTTTCGTACCATAAAGTCTTTAAGAAATATGTATTTGAATATACCAAAAAATGAAAATTTTTAATTCAAAAATTAAATTGTTTTTTTTAATGAGTAAAATTTAAGCATATATCAAAATGACGTTGTTTTGATATAATGGATTAAAATGATATCATCTACGTACGAAAACAATGATGTTTTTTCTTACTAAAATGACTTAACTATTTGAGTCAGGTTTAGCCAACTCTCTAAATTTGAGCCCGTCCAAATTCTAATAAACTTAAATCTAATTTGTTAACTTCGGATTAAAGTAGACTAATTTTGATAGCCTTAACCAATACCAACCTTGATTACTTAAATTTTTAATCTCTATAATTCCATACCATAAAATTTATAGGAAATATGATATTTTCAATTATTACAAAATTGGGTATTGAATAGTATCCTTTTGCAAAAAAAATCAGAGTTTTATGAGTTCCCATTTGGGCCAAATTCAGGAGCAAGAATCATATAGCCTAATCTTGTTGGTTGATGAAATTGAAGAGAAGAGAGAGATAAAGAAGGACTTGCCATGAGCTGAAAATTTAAGTTCGTTCTACCTTATTCCTTTGCTATTATAGACTTTAGGGATAAAAGGATTAGATTTGTAAACAACAAAAATTACAAGAGCTCCAATGATTGGCTAATGGGGCTGGTTCATGTAGGAAGTTTCTAAAGCTTGTAAATTTATTATGTAATGTTGATTATTATTTGATCCTTCTGCTTAACAGTGATGTGTCCACTTAATAGTGTTTAGCGATTTCTTTCCAAGGGTTATTTGATACTACTTTATTTTCAAACCCACCATAATTTAAATAATTAAACCAATTTAAAAAATTATATTAAAATTTTTGCTTCATTTACAAGAAAAAAATTACTTCTGAAATCTATTAATGACAAATACTTTGATGACATTACTTCAGCATAACTTTGTAGCTGATGTTTAGGTCATATTTTTAGTGATATCCACTCAGATACATATTTTATTCATAATTAATTATATAATACTTTTGTATTAAAATAATTAAAAATTTAGCAAAAATCCTTTATATATATCAATTTTATAAGATATTTTTAAAGAATTAAAAATACTAAATTTTTACAAAATAAATTAAATTATAAGAGTCTCATGATCATAAACACATTTAAAATAACAAAAAATTAGTGATTTTTATAACTAAAATTTAATATTTTAAATAAAATAATTATTAAATTTAAAATTAATTTTAGATATAATAATTATTTGACAAATATATTTAAAAATTAAAATATATGAATTTAAAATTTTAAAAATAATTATTTCTAAAACCAATCGTCCTAAAGTATCAAATATTTATTTATAAATAATAAAATTAGTTTTAAAAACTAAGATATATCAATAAATAAATATTAGTTTACAAAATTTTCCTTATATGATTATTTATTTTATCAATTTATTAATTATTGATAATAAAAGTGTAACAATATTAATAAATACATAAAATTTTATTTTGTTTAAAAAATATATAAACTAAAATTAATAATAGAAGGTGTATCCAAATATTTTTAAAAAATTGTGATATGTAAATTAAGTCATACTCTCAACTTTGGATTCCAAGTCCCACCAACAACATCACGAATGCGAGTTAGACAAATTGGGTCGAGAGGATCTTGCCCATTTGTATACTTTCACTATTATTTATTGTTGGACTCTTCAACTAGATGAAAGCCTCCAGAAAATTAAAATAAAAAATTTTAATTATAAATATTTTTCTTAATTATCTAAAAAATATTTTCTTAATTTTGTTCTAAACGATTAAATGGTATCTCCCATCTGTTTTGATTATTTTTCTTTGTTTCATCTTTGATTTACGGTGCTTAGTATCTTTCCTTTTATGGGCACACTGTACGTTTGTATTTTCGGATTTTGGTCCTTCGTAGGACTAGTAGTATGATATTAGAGGAATTTATATTACAAATAGTTACAAATGTGGACTCTATAGCGTATTATGGTCTTTTTGCATATCAAGTAGGTACTAAGAGCCAATTGGCTGCCTATAGGAAGCTTTGACGAATAGATAAGAATTTGGAGTATGTCACCAAACTAAACCACATCTATACTTAAACTCATCGAGTTCATAATATGATTGATGATTATGTACTCACAACATGCAGTAGTCTCAATGTATGAAATTAGTCTAATTAGTGAAGTTTTAACTGGAACAATGCTTGAGAAAAGAAGGTTATGTTTTTGAATCATACAGTAAATATTACCATATAATTCTAATAACTTGTTTATATTACTAGGTGCATTGTTGTGCAGAACCCTTAAATATTTGGTTTGGAAAGCATTGTCTTATCTCATAAAGTAGTTTAAGTTAAAACTATCCTAATTTCAGACTTCGAATGTTATGTATAAGAAACTATTTGGTTCATTATAAGCATAAAGTTTAATAAAAAGATATAAATATCATGAGCTTAATGATGTAATTTCTAATAGAAATTGGACTATAGCATGCATGTGCATGCACTCTCACACCCTTGTAAGAAAACTACAAAAGAACTAAATAATAATAACAACAATAAGAACACGAGAAAGAGATACAACTTAAAAGCCAACCTTTATTACTTTTCTCAAAGTATACAAAAGAATATTCTCTCAAACTTTAAGTGTCCCCCACACTCACTATTCAGAGTGTCTCTCTCACGTTCCTTTTTCTGATAAGAGCAAGACTCAAATGAGCTATTTATAAACATCTCTAGATGATTAAGTTAGAATCCTAATAGAACTCTACTAGTTAAGATCGCAATCTTATTTTATCTTATCCTTATCAGATTACATCATACTAACCAATAGATGACATTCTCATCTAATATCTAGTAGAATTATGCTACATCACAATAAAAAGATAAAAGATTATACTATCTAGGAATGATTATCCATATCTACAAAAATCTCCTCTACCTTCAAATAATCCTTCCACATGATCTTTATCTTTTAGAGTTGATGTCCATGATCTTATCCACCACATCATCCAAGATCTCCTTATCTCTATCCGCTGATGATGAGTCATCCAAGCCAATAGCGCATTGGTCCGTCTAATGCTTACCCATGCCAACTCCATTAGCCATGGTCCGTCCACTTGAGCACACACTAAGTCCTTAGTCCAACAAGAACTTAGCCTTGGCCAAGTCAACTCGTACAAGGTTCGAAACTCTCCCAAAACTCACACCATGCTTGATCTACTTGCTAAGTCATCTTGGAACTCTCGCATATTCCCACCATATGTGTGATCCAGCTAACCTTCTACCTAATGTCCGTCTCAAGCCTTCTTTTGGTCTCGCATCTGAATCTTGCATCTTGTTGAAGATTTTCGCCAATGCACTCTAATGAATGCCAATGCTTAACATTGCCCCTTTTCGTCCTTGCCTCCTAGCAAGTCCTTGCCTTATTTCGTTATTCTACATGTCGAATACTGGTTAAGGCTTGCCAATGCCTGCATAATTCTACTATCTCAAACTTAGGGGTCTAACAGTAGGCCTCTTATATGAGCGATTACAAAAGCAAGTCCATTAATGGCGAGTTTACAATATTCAGATACAATACCAAACACAAAAGAGGTTGAGAAAGAGCAAGCAGAAATGTTAGAAGAGGTCTTGAAGGTTACTGGTTTTGGATAAAAGGCGTGACCTTGCTCTAGCTTGGTTTCATTGGTGAGCATCAAAAGGCCATTGGAGGTGAACTAGCTACGCCATCAAGGCTTAGATTGCTGATGACTTGACGCCATTATAGATGAAATTTGTTGACTTGTGTTGCTTCATGCAGCCTGCCATGTTGAAGTTTATGGAGGAATTTACATAATCCGTGAGAGTGAAGAAGAGAAGTATAATGAAAACCAGGATTTCTGTGTTTAAAAGGAAGCTAGAGATGTTGATTTTGGCTGCAATTCAAAAATGTTTGGATCCAAAGAACAGAATCCGAATGGTTGAAAACCAGAGTTAGGATGAAGATCAATGCAAGACAAGTGAGAAGAATGGAGCTACAAGCAATGAAAGGTTGAAGAACAAAGAATCAGTAGAGGTGCAACAAGTGAAATCACATCAGTTGGAAACAACCTGAAGCAGAGTTTGACATTTTTTTGAAGCATGTTATGAATTAACTCCTGAAGCAACTTAAAGAGAAGTTTTACAAGTTAATGAAGCAAAAAAATTTAAAGTCAAAGCAAAAATAGGCATTGGAGAAATCAAGCTATTAAAGTCGAGCATCAGTTTTTGTTCTTACAGCTTTTAAGCATCTTTTGTCTTTTTACTTTTTGCGGCTTTAAATCATTAGGAGATCACAATGTCAGTTTTTGTTGATGTATCATACAACAACTTTACTTTTGTTCTTGCTAAACCTATGAGAGTATGAAACTTGTCAAAATCATATTCATTAGCTGTTTTTTATCTTTCATTTTGAGCCATTGATGTAAGCAAGCAAGGAAGGTGTGAGAGCTAACTTGAAAAGCTCCAAAATCACCTTTAAAGCAATGTAACAGTGCAGCAGTTTTTATGAAAAAAAACCATCATCTTCTCTTCATCTCCTACATATGAATTTTTCCCTTTTGTGTTGAGTTGCTATAAATGTGTGTGCATAGAGAGCTATGTTTAAAAATTTCTTGAGTGGAAAGAAGCTAATCTGAAAGTGAAAATTTTCCATTTATGAAGGAATGAAAATCTCATAGTTTTTGCACATCAAAACCTTACATACACTGAAAACCAAAAGCCATACAAACACTTGTGAGATACATTAGAGTGACTTTCTTATATTCTTACATATAACACATTTAGTATACAAGTACAATTGCTAATTTTCTGAAAATCATCTTGTGAAGCAAACCATCTTGTTCAGAAGTTACTGCTGGAGATTTTAATCATCTTCCCTCGAATAAACTGAAAGTTTTGTTTTTCACAGAGGCTTGAGTTTGGAGCAGCCTTGAAGTTTAAGTTTTGTCGAAGTGCAAAGGTATCCTGCTCTCACTTTCCACAGTGGTATCAGAGCTACACGGTTCACCAACCTGGGTTGAACCAAAACCATAGTAGGTACAAGCTTTCCCATGATGAATCTGCAAAGTGTGCAAACTAATATATCTATTTTAACTGGTGAAAATTACAGAGCTTGGGCTCTTAGAGTTGAGGAATGTCTTAGAATGTGTGAGTGTTAGAATGTGGTGAATGAAGGAGTGATGGATGTTGAAGGATTGACAGAGCTAACAGATCAACAATTAACAAGAGTTAGGCAGGATAGAGATAAAGATTTTAAAGCTCTTGTTTTCCTAAGATCAGTAGTGAGTGAGGCTATTTTATTGAGACATGCAAGCTGAAAAAGTGCTAAAGAATTGTGGGAAACTTTGAAACTTGAATATGTGGGCTCGACTCAGTCTTTGAGGTTGAAGAAGCAAGCTGTGATAAGGAGTTTTGAGAATTTCTCGATGAAGGATGACGAAAATGTGGGAGCTGCAAAAACCAGATTCATGAACTTGGTTCAACAACTGAAGGAGTTTGGAGAAAATACAAACACTGACAAATTAGTGGACAAGTTTTTGAGCAGATTACCTTTGAGGTTTGAAGCAAGCATTGCACCTGTAGAATGGCAATTTACCAATGATCCAAATCCTGTGACATTGGAGCAAGTGTTCAATGTGTTGGAGATGCATGAAGAGAGGCATGGAGTTTGAAGGGAAGGAGAAAAATATGCTCTGAAAGTTGAAAGGTTTAAAGTGCCTGAAAATCCACCCATTCTTATCCAAACCTCAAATCTAACTCAAAACTACCTTGATTCAAATGTTGTCCAACCTCAGATGCCTTTACATTTACAGAACCAACCTCAAAACACTCAAAATCCTTACCAGTCTTCATATCCTCAAAATCAGACTTATCACCAAAACCAAATGCAATATTAGTTACATCCGATATACCCTCAAACACCATTCCCTAATCAATTGCCTTACTTGAATCATCCCCAAAACTACCAAGCTACAAACCAATATGCTGGGAACAATTCAAACCGAGTGCAGAGTGGATCTAGAACTTCAAGGTGGGGAATGTTTCCAAGTTGCAAGTTCTGTGGGAAGACAAATCATGCTGCTGAAGAATGTTTTTGAAATGAAAATGTGGATTGTATACATTGTAGAAAAAGAGGACATTCAAAGAGGGTATGTTATGAGAAATGGTTTAATGAGCAACAAAATCCTCAAAGTCCCATCTTTAGCAAACCACCACCAATCCATCCCTTACAAAAGCAAGCTACTTCATTAAGTCAAATTCCAATTCCACCTTAGCCTTACCACAATGTTCCTAGATCACAAATTTTCCAAGCTCATTATGTTGCAAATTCTGAAAATGCATCATATCCACCACAATTTACCTCTCAGCCTTCAATGACTCAAGCCTATACACCTCAACTACAAATAACTCAACCATATGCATCTCAATCAGCCTATACCCACCAAATGCCATACCATTCAATCCATACATAAACATTGAGCCAACAATCACAAAATGCCTTTCCTGTGAACAACTCATAATCTCAACAACCATCAGGAATTAGTCTAAACCTCCAAACTAACCCACATAACACTTCAAACAATCAACCTAGTTCATCTCAGACTAGCAAAGTAATAGAAAACTAGTGATAGAAGAAAGTGTTTTTGTGGTAGAAGCTTGTCATAAAACCAAAAATAATGACCCTGATGCAGAGATATGCATAGTTGAAGCAAAGAAAGAGAAAGAAGGGGAATGGCTAGTGGACAGTGGATGTTCAAACCACATGATAAGAAGAAGAGAAGCATTTGTGAACAAAGAAACAAACATAAACACAACGGTGAAGATTGGAAATGGTGAGATCATACCAGTATCGTGGCAAGGGGCTGTGGAACTAGCTACAAAGGCTAGAAATACGATCCTTAATGAAATGTATTACATCCCTGAACTTGATCAAAACTTGATCAGTGTTGGTCAGCTATTGAAAAGGAAGTACAAGGTGTATTTCAAAGATGGAATGTGCAGGATTTTCAATGAGAAAGGTGAACTAGTGCATAAAGTTCCAATGATTAATAGAGTCTTCAAGATTAAAATGCAAGAAGTGGATGGAGCATTTGCTGCTCTCTCATTGACAGAGATGACTCAACTATGGCATCGAAGATAAGGACATGCAAACTTGGATTATATCATTGATATGCAGAAGAAAGGTTTGGTTTACGGAATACCTTCATTGAGCAGCAAGTTGAAATCCGTGTGTAAGGCTTATGCAAAAGGGAAGAGCCATGGTTTACCTTATCCAACAAGTGATTGGAGAGCTACAGAGAAATTGCAATTGGTGCACACTGATGTTTGTGGACTAATAGAGACACCATCTGTTAGAGGAAATAGATATTATGTAGAATTCATTGATGATGTATCAAGGTATTCGTGGATCTACTTCATGAAGAGTAAAGATCAAGCATTTGGCATGCTTAAAGTATGGAGGGCTGAAGCTGAAGCTCAATGTAGAAATAAGTTGAGATGTTTGAGAAGTGATAGAGGAGGGGAGTACATTTCAAATGAAATGAAGAATTACTTCAAAAAAGAATGAATTTTCCATCAGCTGTCAGTTGCTTATTCACCTCAGCAGAATGGAGTTTCAGAGAGGAAGAATAGATTAATTGTGGAAATGGCCAAGGCTATGACGTTTGGGATGAAGGTTCCAAGGAGTTTTTGGCCCGAAGTATGTTTTATTGCTGTTTATGTGCAAAACAGATTGAAGACTAGAGCCTTGAAAGAGAAAACACCATTTGAAGCTTGGTTTGGAGTTAAACCAAAGGTAAATCAGTTAAGACTATTCGGATGTGTTGCCTACATGCACATTCCTGAGCCAAAAAGAACAAAGTTAGATGAGAAAGCAATGAAAAGAGTAATGATGGGATATAGTGTAGAATCCAAAGGTTATAGAATTTACAATCCTGAAACTAAGAAAATGTTTGTGTCTAGAGATGTAAAATTTGACGAGAGTGAAGGATGGAAATGGGATGAGTATTCAATGAAGAAGTCAGGAGGAGTGAGCATTGAGATACCAATGAATGAACCACTTGTTGAAGAAGTTGTAAGAGAAGAACCACATGATGAAGTGATAGCAGCTGGAGATTTTGACAATTTTGAAGAGGAAGGGAATCGAAGAGATGATGAAGTGATAGCAGCTAGAGATTTCAATAATTCTGAAGAGGAAGGGAATCAAGAGGAGGCATTACCTAGTTCAGGAAGTGATGACTCAAGCTCTGAAATTCAAGAGGAGACTTCAAGCTCAGATAGTGCCCACAAAACAAGAGACCTGGCCTCGATTTATAATGAAACTAACCCCATTTTTGATTTCAGGTACAATGTTGCAGATGAAGAACTAGAAGATGCACACATGGTATCCGAATATGCCATGTCTGCAGAAGCTGAACCGAAGACATACAACCAAGCAATTAAACAAGGAGTTTGGCAAGTTCTAATGGATGAAGAGATGAAAACAATAGAAGAAAATGGCACTTGGCTATTGATGGATCTCCCTTCTCCAGAAACTAAAGTAGTGGACTCGAAGTGGATTTATAAAACAAAGCTCAACCCAGATGGATCTATTAACAAGCATAAAGCTAGATTGGCTGTGTGGGGATACAAACAAGAATATGGAGGGGATTACACTGAGACTTATACACCAGTAGCTAGGCTTGACACTGTGAGATTGTTGTTGGCGTTGGGAGCAAATAATGGATGAAAAGTGCATCAAATAGATGTGAAGAGTGCATTCCCTAATGGGATATTGGATGAAGATGTATATTTGAAACAACCCGAAGGCTATGTGAAAGAGGGGCAGGAGCAGAAGGTTTACCAGTTGGTGAAGGCCCTTTATGGTTTGAAACAAGATCCAGGAGCTTGGTATTCAAGAATTAATAGTTACTTGCTACAGAATGGATTCATAAGAAGTAAAAGTGAGGCTACATTGTATGTGAAGGGAGATAAAGAAGGAAAATTGATCTGCTCACTTTATGTAGATGATTTGCTTATAATTGGAACTAAAGAGAAGCT
>JAOSBP010000177.1:73424-86161 GCA_027563825.1 Erythroxylum mucronatum
TATTGGTATTGTATATGGCTTGGAATGCCATTAGTGATTTATAAGCATTTATTTCATGATGTATATGAATTGTGAACGTGTGTATTGAATTGAGATATGAATGTGACTTAGATATGATTGATTGTGATAGAATGTGATATAGATTCCGGACAGGAGGTCCGATGATATTGGATGTTTGAGAATTATTGAAGTGCTTTAGTTATGTATGAGATTAATTGTATTGGGATTCCAGACAGGAGGTCTGATGAATTGTGTTGATTGAGCTGGAATTATTGAAGTGTATATTATGTATAGATTGGGGATATGTAGATATGTGTGTTAAGTGTCTTTTAACAAAAGAAAGGATTAGTAAGTTTTTGCGTAAATTGATGGTTAAGATTTGAATATAAAGAATCAAATAAATTGAGATATTGGTTGAGGATGATTTTCCAAATAAGAAATTGAAGTGCTTTGTATGATATTGAATAAAGACGAATAAGAATGAAGAATTTTTTTTTACCGATATGGATTAGTTTAGACCGAGACTGCTTTAGGGTTTCCAACGCGATGTTTTTCTTTTGTTTGCGTTCTCGGATGTCGGACTTTGTCTTAAGTTTGATTTGCGATCTTTGTTTCTGTTTTGTAAATCCGTTTTTGCTTTTCGCTTTTTGTTTGCTTCCGCTTATCGATTTGTGTTTCACGTTTTTGCTTCGGCCCACTTTTCGTTTCCTGTTTCGTTTTTCTGGTTGGGGTCCGGTTCCGAAATTGGGTTCCAACAAACAACCACATACGATGCGTTATTTACCCTAGGTCATGTTATCTCTGATGATTGTGAATCATTAGTTGCTACATCTAAATTTTAACATAACAATTATGGAGTATATCGAAATTCTAGCAATGGGTTTGAAATTAACGATTCAATGAACGCATTAAAATCATCAATTCACAATACCCAACGGGTTCATACACAAATAACAACAATAACGAAAATCTGATTATCCATACCCAAAACCCAAATCAATTAACATAGGATAACACAATCAATTCCTAATGAGAGAAGGAAATAACAAAATAATAATAAAATTACTTAACCCGGGTCATCGGCGTCGATTTCATCTCTAAACCAGCGTCAAGATGTTTAGCCGTTCATAGGTATTTCCCGAAAAATTGCTTCAACTCCCATCTTAATCCCTTAATTTTTGTTCAACAAGCTTCTCTCAATTTCTTTCACTATTCATTGATTTGACAAATAAGCATGGGAGTGTTTTTGGTCCTGTTCACACCTCCAGCTGCATCCAACGCCAGCCTCCACGCCGCCAGCCACAGTACCTCGTTGCTTCACACCCACGTAGTGCCCTCTGTAGCGTCGCGTCCTCTACTGATTTATTCCTCCAGCCCGCTACTATCGAATTTTTTCTGACAATTAAAATTGCAACCCCTTAAAACCTCACTGCTCACGCCTCTTGTGCTATGGGATGCAGCATTAAACGCATGCGTTAAACGCTTCTGTTGCTTTGTGTTTTGCATAAAACGCACAGCAACAGCACACAACCTTCTTTAGCGTGGATGTCTTGCGTTTTGCCATTTTGTCTTCCTTCCCAGCTGCTTGTATGTCGTTTTGGCCCTGGCTTCCAGCTGCTATGGTTCCACTTCTTTTGGGCTAAATTTGTTCATTTCTTGCTTTGATTTTCTTCTTCTTGCTTCATGAAGACAAGTAAAAATTAATATTTGAAAAATGACCCATATATTGCACTTTCGGCTCACTTTAATTTATTTGCTTCCAAATTGTACCTAAAATTATATATAAATTAAAATGAGTATCTTAAGCATTTTTGTATCATTAATCGCTAAGTGTAAATAATTAAAAATATCAACAATTAAACACATATCAATTTCAGGTCGATTTTTCTCGCTCCCGGGCTCGTTTCCACCCCTTTTATCAAGGCTAAACATATGTATACTACTTTCATGCAATAAAAAACAAGATAAAGCCAGGAAACAAAAGTTAAATCTCTGAAAATCTTATGGAGAGAAAATCGAAAAAATTGCATTTTTAACCACTCGATCACGTCACTGCTCTGATACCATGTGTAATACATAACGGTACCTTGGTTACGTATCCTTGATTGAAAGTGCAAGGGCAATAAACGAAGAAATGAGGAAAATACCTAATTTTGATCTCCATAACTTCAAACGAGCTTTCCGAAGCTGAAACAAGCTCGAATCCACCGCCGCCTTCACAAGAACTACTCTTCGGAACACGAGTAAGGTCTTTCTACAGTTTTCTCAAAACTTAATATATTTTAATGGGTCAGAGAATCCTTATACTTACGATTGATATCAGTAATTACAAGAGACCTTAACCTTTATATATCGCTTCCATATCGGGTTTCCCCATCATAGGCCTGATATGAGTCCGATCTTGATTGGGATCCAATTTCTACCCGAACTTCGACCTGTTGATTTAGATCATTTATTAGGTCACTTTATTATCTTTATCTGGATCAAATTACATAACTTAATCAATAAGTTATTAAAAAAATCAAAAAATGCAATTAATAGATGTCCAACTTTATGAGATAGGACAAAATGGTCCAGCACATCAATGACATGAACCTTTAGTGGTCCTATTGAATGCTATAGAACAAGATAAGATAACCTGTCAAGGTAGGCATTAGATTATTTCATTTCACTGGATGGGGGATCGGTGAATTATTAGGCCGAGCTACAACCAACTTCCTTAGTCCTCACTCTTGGGACTTCAAACTCCTCAGTCTAGTGTGTTTCATGGTTTTTATGAACTCAGGTTTTTGTTAAAATTTGAGCCTGACAAGAATTGTGTCCGAATCTACTACAAGCCTATGATTAGGGTCATTGCCAAGGTTCGTTCTGCAAGATGTGGATATTATTTCCTCCTTATCTCAAAAGTCTAAGCGCTTAGTTTAAATTGAGTAATGGTAACAAGAATATAATGAGAAATGAAAATAGATATAATCATTATAATTATGATAGTTGGTTAAAACTAATGAATGACTATCATTACTATTACCATTGATAGTAGTTGGTTTGTTAAAACTATTAAGAAATAAAAATTTGTTAAATTTTTGTTTTACATCAAATTTTAATATATTTTAATTAACTATATTTAATTGCTAAAAAGAGGGAAGATATAATTAACTAATTATATTTAATTATAAAAAGATATTTTTTAAAAAAAGATGAAGAGGGTGCTACTTAGGAATGATTAACATTCCTTTCATGCTTGAGAAGTATGAAACAATACTTGAAAGTTGAATATCATAATACTATCCTGATAATAAATAACCAACCACTCCTTTTTCATTCCATATCCATTGAACCATTCCTAAACTTATTAGCCGAGCACCCTAATTCTTATCAAGTGCAGGAGTAGAAGAAATATAGTCTTTCCTAATCCATGCTCCTTGGCGTGATTATGCTGGTTGGAGCTAAGCCTGTACTAAGCATATCGATTAGTTCGTATAATGCAGACTAAATTTATTATGGATCAAGTTTAACTTTGGTATAAGAGTCTTTAAACTGAGTCGTTTTAAAAGGAAAATTTGTACAATTTAAATTAATTAGGCCAAAATTTAAATTAAAACAAAATAAATTTGTCAAGTCTAGATACATCCAAGTGATATTTAAACCTTTTAAAATATCTTTAAGCACTTAAAATTTTTAATTATATCCTTTTAATTAAAAGCTGCTAAAAATAAAGAGTTTATTTTTAATTTAATTTCATGAGTTTGGTGATTGACTTATTTGTAAAACAAAGTAATTAGTAACTAATTATTGGTGGTCACTTATGACTAACTTTGCTAAACAAGAAAATTTAATTTTATTGAAATATTATTTTTATTATCTATGATAAATTTAGATGATGAACTTCTTTTTCAATAAAAATATCCTATCTTCTATTATTAATTTCGTTAAATTATCTCTAAAAGCTTCACTAGATAATCGAAAAGCACATTACTAGAATTAGAGCGAATAATGAAAGAATAAAGAATGTCATTCCCTAATGAAATTATAGAAACATAGGCAAAGGAACGAAGACAATGAAGAAGAAGAAGAAGAAGCCTAAGGGTGGCCAAGAGAAGTTTGGACCATTTTCTCTAACCAAAGGCCTCCACTTCCACAAACTATCATCACCTACACATTCTTCGCCGTTTCTCATACCGATATATACAACTCAACCCCACCAAAACCTCTGCAACTGCAGCCTCCGTTTTCTCCAAATCCGAGAAGTACAAGGTCTGAAACTTCAACACCATCGAATCGCTTTCAAACTTTTGATTCTCCAAGTTCCTGTCTGTGTGCCACTGCACTGTGTCATGTGCCATGGGAGCCAACCACCTCAATATCTCCTCCACCGCCACCCTCCACCCCTCCGCCAGCTCACGGTCATCTCCCTCCTCCTCCTCCCTATCCCACCTGCTTCTCAACTTGTTTCTAACCATCGCTTTTAAGCTTGCAGGCAAAATATCGTACATAAACTCGCGACCATCTTCGTCTACACTTGTTTGTGAATCAGAGTACCTCTCTGCCAGAATAATTATGTTCGCATAACGTAAAGCGAGACCTGCGTCGCCAACTGTGTTAGGTGGTGAAGATAGAATCTGTTTCAGGGTCTTTCCTGTTTCACCCAGAATTGTATTCTCCTTGAGGTTAACCAATTCCAACTTTTCACTGAAGAAACGTGTAGGGATAGGATATGATCTTCGTGGCGATTTTGGCAGCGAACCGGATTTGAACCCACGAAATAGACTGAACAAATTCTTTTCGTCATTAACAAGGACAAGTTCTCTGTCTGGATGGACTTTGAAGGGTTGTGATTTGGTGTTTGCACCGCAATACTTACTGATGTTAGGCAACCAGGAGACAAAATTACCAAAAAGCTCGCAAATTCTGGTGTATGTGATGCATATGATTGACGCCATAAGAGACGCGCTTTGTTCAAAGGTCTTGTCCCAAAGGGAGGTTTCTTTGTAGTGCTTAACTCGTTTTCTCTGAAATGCAAGTTTCTCTTCTAAGGAGGTTTGGTTGTTCGTGATTTGAGATACCTTGTGATCGCAAGTTAGCTTCATTAGCTTTAGCTTCCTCTCTGATAAGTCCATTTCGGCTAGAACTTCCAAAGCTGCGAATAAACATGACGTTGCAGAGACATACTTCTCCATCTTCTCAACAATCTTCTGCGCATATCGAGAGTTGTATTCCAGATTCATGTCTCCGTCTGTGATCCCTTCTTTCAAATTTCCAAACACGACATCGAAGCGCTTGAGCCCAATGTTGGAACATTTTTGGCCCAGACGAGAGACTGTAATAGCAGCACAATCAAGCTCTTCAAGCTTTTCAGCGCAGACAAGATTAAGAAGAAATCTCTCGTCATCAGAATTCAAGTAACTAACACCCCGCGATTTCATGACCCCATTTCGTAGCTCGGAGAATTCACCGTCCGACAGCAACTTGTAGAGACCAACAAGGCGAGACATTGTTCTGGCGGTCTCAAAAGAAAGAATCTGGAGATTTTCACAAGGAGACGATGATTTGTCGGGCCAGAAACGAGAGAAGGTACGTGGACTGCTATTATTAGCCTTGTTTGCACCTGAAAGCCAAGCCATGGTGACCACAGCCATGGCCTGTGCTTATCTCTCGTTTATTGCCCTCCTCCTTATCCTACTTGTTGTTAGTTCTTGTGCACGCCTGTCTCAGGTTGGAAAATACGAGGTTGACGATGATTATTTGAGTTGTTCAAGCAAGGCTTTTGGGTACGAGAATTGGAGAAGATTGAAGCCTGATGGCAAATATAAAGGGTCGATTGTGCCTTCATTAATGAAGGTTCCAAGCTTCTTCCAGGATTTTAAAAAGAACATATAGATATTTTGGCGAGAGATATGGGGAGGGTAAGTTTTGGAGTATCCTAGGATCCTGCTCTTACTTCCACGTTTAATACAGTTTCACCGATTACATTGCAAGGTAGTCAAAAAAAAAAGAACAAAGTCGTTTCTCTTCTGTCATGTAATCGATGCTCTCCTTGGAATCTAGTCCGTTAAATTAGTTCCGGGTCCAAGCCGGAACTCCTCCAAAAGACAAAAGATGATGTGTAGGCATAGGTGTTGAGCATTTTAAAGAAGATAATAATTGGTATCCTTGACGACTCTTGACCTGGCTTGTGTTCATATTTGACTGTTTTTCATTCTTTGCCAAAAGAAGAATAATTGCTTTGTTCATATTATATTTTTCTATAAAATACATACGAAATCCAATTAACGTATTAGTGTAAATATATTAAATTACTTATTTTAATTTTTTCTAATATTTTTAATAATAAAAATCCGTGATTAAAAAATTCAACTAATTCAACCATAAAATTTTTGAACTGTCTAACTTTCTAGTTCGGTTTTCAATTTCAGGTTCGATTTATATTAACAACTCTTGTTGTTAAAAATTGATTAGTTAATTAATTAATCGGTCAATTTTTGTAAACTAATAAGTATTTATAAACTTAAATAAATCAAAATTTTTATGGATAAGGACACTTATATTTCAAATTCTTTAATTTTATTTAATCTTTAGTCAGTTTTATAGCGGCATAATATCGGTTCGACCTTTTAAAGCTTAAATCTCTTGTCTGGTTTAATTTCTGATCCAATTTTTAAAACATCGATAAAAACTTGTAATTGTAAATTTTAAGGTTATTAAATAAATTTTTAGATGTATATATTAAAACTGTAAATTTTGTTATTTTTAATAATGAAAATTTTACAGAATTTATTTTTAAAATATTTATTGATTAATAATTCTTAAAATATCATCATAATTTATAAATTACATATTTTAAATAAACAATTTACTAAATAAAAATTTTAGAATTAAATAAAAATTTTATTTACATATTGTGAATAAATTAAAGTCAAATAAATATTTAAGAGTTCTAAATTTTTTTAAAATATGCACGATGAATTAAAATTTAATATTAAATCATTTCATGTACTAGGATATACTAAAACACGTTGTTAGTTGTTACCCTTGACCATTTCCAACCTTGTAATATTTAACCTTGACGTCAAACTTTTTGCTTTTTTACTCAGAGCGCCAGCCAATTACTTACCGTTAGATGTGTACACTATACCATGTGAATGAGAACGCAAGAACCGCCAAAACTAAGCAGCGATTAACTCTCGTACAGATCGATCACCATCATCTTTTTTCCAAGTCGACATGTTCAATACTAGAAAGTCCAACAAAATGAAACCATTAAATAGTTTTTCCTACTTTTACCCTTTTTTGATATAGACGAAAGAAACCAAGTCAAAGGCGAACAATTGTTGAACCGTGTGGTGTGATTAGATTCGTTAACTCTTACCAAAATTCCAAGTTTTCACATTACATACGGTGATGAAGCCTATGCATTCATCGTCAGCACTTATCTGCATCCGCGTTATGTGGGCATGTTTTTGTTAGTGTTGGACTGATTGCTATACAGATGAAGAAGTTCGACTCTCGTTCTGGTGGTCAAGAACAAGACTTTGACGTCTTTAAAACTATTATAGGAAGGTGAGAAAATATGAATGCAAGAGTCAAAACGAAAAGGAAAGATAATAGTAATGCAAGAGTCAAAACCAAAAAGAAAGATTTAATCGTTCACACATAATTGTTAGAATTGCATGATAGTTTCCTTTAATTAAGGTTAACTTTTTTCTTTTTTGACAAATTAATGAGGCATATACTATAGACAAAACTATAATAGAACAAGTTAAAGGTTCCATCTAATCTGCATATCAAGAGAATGGGTGAGATGAGGATTTTTTGTGAGTAGAGCAGATCTAACCCAGTTGATGATCCTGTCAACTAGTTGATATTTCCTTTCATCGTGGTTGGTGAATCGACGCAAGTTTCTCTCCTTCCAGAAACAATAAGCTGATATTTCCTTTCTTAGTAGTTAGTGAATCGACACAAGTTTCTCTCCTTCTGGAGACAATAAATAGTAGAGATAAATGCACCTTTGTACAGATTTGCATTAGTCGTACGGTACCTTTCCGACAGTTGCTAATAGCCCAGTTAAGAGCATGAAGCTAGGTGTATGGAGTCCCAGTCCCAGGAAGCAAATGTAAGATCTGACTCCAGACCGCTGTCGAATAGGGGCAAAGGAAAAATCGATGATCCCGATCCTCTCTATCCAATTTACATAACAAACAGGTAGAGTCAACATTACCATACCATTAACTTTTTGTCCAAAGCCTATTTTTTTTCGCCAACTAAGAGATAAAAGAGGCCTTTGGGTGGATTGAATTATGCCATAATAAAGAGAACCATGGTACCTTAGATAATCCTCGATTCAGGACTTGATGGCAAGATTTATTAGAGAAGCTTCCATACGGATTAGAAGTCCAAATAATGGAGTCCTCCAAGTGCACATTACCCAGAGGGGACAAAAGTACTGGCCAGAGTATCAAAACCTCTTAAGTGACCTCATCATTGGCCATTGCAAATCAAAGAGGAAACCTTGAGATGAAGAGGGAGTTTATTTCTCAAGTGACTGACCTGAGGATTGAGAATAAGAGGGCTCGAGTCTAACCAGTTATCAAACCAAAGCCAGGTTTTAACACCATTACCAATCTTGTGTTTAATACAAGGGTAAACCAAGTGGTGAAGTTTTAACATCTGAATCATAATATAGGAAAAGTCCTCTCGACAAGAAACTTGTCAAAATTTCTCATTCTTTAAGTGATACTCATGAATCCACTTAATCCATAGCCCATTGTGATCAGTTTATAAATATCAAAGTCTTTTGCAAATAAGGACTTTCTGTTTGGTAGAGATTGATTTAATCCTAAGTCCACCTAGTCTCTTTATGATAGTCACCTCACTCCACTTTACCTTAACATTAGAAGGGTTGTCTAAACTACCAGACCAAAGGAAGGCTTTCATAATCATGTCAATTTCCTTGAGTATTTTCTTTGACAAAGCTTTATGAGTTGCCCAATAAAGGTGTGAGCTGCTTAAAACGGAGATATTAAGCGTAAGTTTGGCAGCATATGAAAGAAATCTATTCTGCCAAGCATTCACCCGAGACTTAATTATTTCCAAAAGAGGAAGACAGTCCTACAGCTTAGGTTTAGTAAAAGAGATGGGAACACCCTAATAACTGAATGGACCATAATGAATATTCAATCTGACTTAATTTTGTACAATATCAACATTTCTAACATCCTTTGAGAGATAAAGACAACTCTTAGCGGTATTAAGCTTTAGCCCAGATCAATCCACAAACAAATTTAATGCATGCATCATTATGGAGATGGAGTGAGAATTAGTAACACAAAGAAGTAATAGGTCATCAGCATACATAAGATGGGTAAGTTGAAGGGCTTGACATTTATTATGAAATCGGAATCTCCTATTTCGAGAGATTAACTTACTAAGCAACCTCGAGAATCCTTCTACAACTAATGTGAATAAGTAAGACGATAGAGGGTTACCTTGACGAATACTTTGGCAATCTGAACCTGTTTGGTGGGGACTTCGGTGATAAAGATACTCAAAGTAGGAGTTTGGATGCAAGCCATGGTCTAATTGATAAAACGAGATGGCAACTGGAGAGCTTCAAGACAAACTCAAATAAATCTCCAACTAATAGTATCAAATGCCTTGAAGAAGTCTACTTTTATTAAACAACTCTTAACTTGTTTTCCCGAGTTGTATTTCCTTCAAAAATTCTTGCAATAGGAGTATTTTATCTCCAATATGCCTATCCGAGATAAAAAGCCGCCTGAGCAGAGTTGATGCTGCTAGAGATAGTTGATTTAAGTCTCTCCGCTAAGATCGACGAGATGACTTTATAAGCTACGTTGCAACAAGAGATCGGTTTGAAGTCACTCATATACTGTGGGCTACAATTTTTGGGAATAAAGCAAATGTAAGTATGATTTAGTTCCTTTAGCATTTTACCAGAAGTGAAGAATTCAAGCACAACTGCAGAGAATAAATCTCCTGTGATCTCCCTGATAAGATCTCATCTTGACTAATTATTTGATATTATCTCTTTTTTTTAAAATTTATTTTTATGTTTAAATGTTAAAATTAATGTTTGTTTTATTTTAGGAGATAAAAAGTAGATATTACATCAAATTGAGACTCTATTGATGATAATGACAAATTTTGGATAAAGTGAAGAGATTGTTACAGTGGATAAGGCTGATCACTTGAAGAGTTGGAGTTTGATTGGATGACTTCACCTTATCCTTATCATGTAAGAATTTGAATTCGTTTTAGATAGACATCTTTACAAGTTATAGTTAGATTAGGATTATATTAGAAAACAATATAAAAGGGACATTCCTCGCAACAAAGAAAGGTTCTCGATTATAAAGTTTTTCACAATTCTTAGTCTTTCTTCTATTTTTGTTATTGGAGTAAAAGCTATATATGGCTAAATTCAATCGTTCTGATTCATAAAGATCTCGCCTTATGTGATTTAATGTTCTGGAATGAGGATCTTAAAATTTCAGATTACTAAATGCTTGTTTGGTTTAGCTTTTGGAGGTTCCAAAATTACTTTTTTCTACCACAAAAGCTATTTTAAGGAAAAGATGAGTGTTTAGCTGTAAACTTCTTAGATTGGCTACGAAATTTGAGAATTGTTCTCAAATATGAGAAACGAGGATATGTCCTAAATGAGCCACTTCCCGATACCCCTGCTATCGATGCTTCTGATGAGGATCAGAAAGCTTACAAGAAGCTATTGGATGATAGTGAGTTGGCTGGCTGTATTATGTTGGCTTCTATGTCACCAAAACTGCAAAAGTAGTATGAGGCTATAGATGCACATACCATAGACTATCATCTAAGGGAACTGTTTGATGAGCAAGCTTGGTCTGAAAGGTTCAAGATCTTGAGGTTGCTTTTCCACTCTAAGGTGGTTGAGGGATCATCTCCAGTGTAGTATGCACTGAAGATGAATAGATACATTGAGAGGTTAGCCAGTTTGGGTTTCATAATGGATTATAAATTAAGTATAGACTTAATTCTGACTAGTTTGACCAATAGTTATTTACAGTTTATGCTTAACTATCAGATGAACCAAATATCCACCTCGATACCTAAGCTGATTAATCTACTCAAAATAGCTGAGCAAACTGTCAAGAACGACAATAAAGCTATGATGTTGATGGACTCTCCTTCTGGTTTTCGCAAGAGGATCCAAAAGAAGAAGAAGAAGTTTAAGAAGCCAGTGGGAGGTCTAGCCAAAAAGAAGGCAAATGAGACTACATCAAAGGGGATATGCTTCCATTGCAACAAGGAAGGACATTGGAAGAGGAACTGCAAAGCCTATTTAGAGTGGCTGAAGCAAAAGAAGGCATTAGATGCTCCACCGTCGACTTTAAATATGTTATTTATCATTGAAGTTAATACTATTTCTTATCATAACATTTGGATATTAGATACCAGATGTGACTCACACATATGTGTTGATATGTAGGGTCTCAGGGATAGTAGACTGCTGTTAAGTCGATTAAAATGCATATTTGTTGGACTTAATATTTATTGATTTGTGAAATTGTGTTCATAAATTGATGGAATTAATTGTTGAATGTTCACAGGTGGTTGTCAATACCAAAAAGACGAAAAAGGATTGAAAAGAGGAAGAATATGGAAGAAATCTCAAATCTGCAAAATTCAAGAATTTGTCTCCAATTAGAACACAACCATCTAAGATCTGATGGATTTCTTTGCAAGATGTTTCCCACCAAAATTGAAAGACCAACCTAATCTGGACAAAGCAAAATCAAGATAATGGAGAGATTGAATTTAAGAAGGAAGTGAAGTATATTGCCGTATAGGAGAGATTTAGGGTTGCTAGAGGAGGATCATCAGATATTCTATATTTCTCCAGCAAAACTGCCGCACCTGGGTCGACGTCCTTCTTGTTTTCTCCATTAGCATCATCGTTTACTTTTCCTTTTTATTGGCTGCCGAATTTATTGACTCTTCTTTGGGCTGGCACGTTGCTGACTCTTTTCAAACATAATCATCGCATACTCTTCTCTTGAATTGCCGAAACCCACGTCCCCTTGATTTTTCGATTTATTTCCTCTATACTTCTCAATACCATCATCGCATAGCCTTTTCTTTATTCCTTGGCTGCCGAAAACCTTGACTTTTCTTCTTGATTTTATTTCATCAGCAAGACCATCGCACATCCCAAGGCTGCTGCACCTTTGTTCTTTATTCTGTCAAAATTCAATTTTCTTCTTTGTTCTCTGGGCTGCCGCGTCATTCCTTTGGTTCAATTTCCTGGTCCACGTTTCTGAAGTCACCAACAACACATCATCGCACGTCATTCTCCTTGGCTGCTCCTGGGTCCACGTCCTAGAGTCCTCAAGCAGTGATCATCGACGCACCATCCCTTGTTCTGCCGCAATTCAATTAATTAGCTTTTATGATTTGATTGTTCTGAACATTCCAATTAGTTTAATCGTAGGATTATAAACTTTAGTTTATTTAATTTCTGATTTCCTTGCTTTTAATTTTGCCAGAGTTTCAATTAGGGATTTAAAGATTGTTTCAATTTTCTGGTTTTCTTGTTTTAATTTTCTGCACAATTACACTTGTTATTTTTGTTCCTTTTATTAAAAGACTAGTTATGGAGTTTGTTTATTTTATTATTTCTTTTGATTTTAATTTAATTATGAGTAGCTAAATTTTCTTGTCTTGGTTGAGGGATCCATGTTCCA
>JAOSBP010000177.1:86261-102477 GCA_027563825.1 Erythroxylum mucronatum
CCATGCAAACGTAAAGACCTACGTAAAGACCTAAACCTAGCATGTATTCCATATATAAGGTACTATTTCGCCATGATGCAGGTACGAAATTACAATCCAAATCTTCTCTGTTCTTAGCAACCTAAACCCTCTCACAAAGGCTAACTTGAGCGTCGGAGGGGCCAGCCGGCAGTCAACTCCCGGCGTGTCTTCTATTGTTTTGCAGGTTTTCTACAAGAAGATTTGTCAGAATTATGGATCCAAGCAATAACGTTCAGCCCCAGCAGATTCAGGCAGAACCAAGTATGAAATTAATTATTTATCATTTGTATACATATTATATACTGCAAATTAATTATCTTGTTTATATATATATAAAAGCGTTTTAGATATAGTTAAATAATTGTTCCAATAGTTACGATCAAATGGTAACAAAGAATAGGAAATGATAATATTTATTAATTTATTTTAATATCTTATATAATATTTATTAATAAGTTATTAATTAAAATTATTTTATTTATTAAAATAAATAATTTAAAATTCAAATTTAATTATAAATTAATATTTATTTTTTAGTATATTTAACTATTAAATAACATTTTATTTAAAACTTATATATTTTGAAGATATTGTAAATTTAATTATATTTATTCAATTTAATTTATTTACAAAAATTAAATTAAATTAAATTAAATTATCTGTAATTCATATCAATAATTAACTTTAGTTAATTAAATATATAATATTAAATTAAATTATTTTTATTAATAATTAATAAATTAAATGATTAAATAATATTTATTTAGTTTATAGTAAATCAAATTATAAAAGAAGGTAAAAAAATCATTTTGACGGTTTTCATAATGGGGTCATAGTCGCGTTCTTACAACCTAAAGAAAATCATAAATTAAATGTTTATTGCAACTATAACATTTAGTAAAGTGAAATTACATTTTGAATTTCAGAATCATCGGATTATATCAAACATTTCAATGGTATAGATTCTATTATTAGTTCTAACTCATACTCTAAATTGACTGTCGGAATTTGGTAGGAATTCTCTGTGGCGGAGTCACAGTTTCGTAATCGTTACAGCCTCTAATCTTGACGCGTACAAGCCCCTTCTCCTTTCTCGCCGTCATTACCTCGCAACACTGTCTACGTGGTGCCTGCATCAATTGTCCAGATCAGACTCATTAGTATACTACACGGCACGAGTTCCACGAATTAATGTAGTATATAATAATACCCCAAACACACGACACCTTCTCTCCTATCGTCCAATAATTGCGGAGAACTGACATAAACTATGTATTGTGTCTTTCCTTTGTTCTTGTCGTAACGACATTCGTTTCGCAATGTGTTTCGGAACCTGAAAAGTCTTAACTAAAAGGTTCGTGAAACATACGCAACCCAATTTAGGCTTACTAAACGATGTCTGTCCTACGCTCTCTTGACAAGTAACCATGACGGTCCGGTGATATTCATCAACTACCTTAACGTGTTCCTATTCCTATGACCTATACAGCTTTTGATTAGGTCGTCTGATGATTAGAAGTATCGTATTAGACTTAGCAAAATGGCTAGTGCCTTAATTAGTACACACTCTTTGACAATTAACCATGACGGTCCGATGATATTCTTTAACTACCTTAATGTGTTCCTGTTCCTCTGACGTATACAGCTTTTGAGTAGGTCGTCTGATTGATTAGAAGTATCGTATTAGACAACCGAGTTGAATTTTCATTTAAAATTTAACTAACTCAAATTTATAAATCAGATTTCAAAATTTTATGAAACTTAATCAATTATCATTTTTATATATAATTCATAAAGTTGTATTACTAGAAAATAAAGTTAACCCATTATTTTTCTTCAAAAATTTAGGAATTTTGACAATAGAGAGAACTATGGGTATGGGCAAATTAACTTAAATTTAGACTTAAACTCATAATTTCAGGAGACCTAACTTAATCTATTATGCTTCTCATATCTAATCCAATAGGCTATGTTACTAAAAAATAAAGTTAACCCATTATTTTTCTTCAGAAAAATAGGAAAATCAAAGTCATAATGGGCATAGACGCCAATGGAATGTGGACAAATAGGAACAACCTGAATAGCCACACTAAGTCAACTTTTCCAAGAACCAATTACTCTTATGTTGAATGAGAGCACGAAAGTGAGACGAGATTGAGAGGAGAGTTAGACTAGCTTACCTTATTCCAGGTGTCAGGTTTCAGAGTGGAAGCTGTCACATCGACGAATTGGACGGCCTCAATAGCCTTATACTCTGGTTGGTCACAAGTTTGATTTATATCCACGGCATGCCTCTTGTACCTCGTCAAGGTCTCTTCCTGACCCGAAGTCTCGATACCGTCCAAGAAATACACAACCGGTTTCTCACACGGGTCGGAGCTTACCATCTGGGTATTGAACGTAAATGGACCATTTCTCCGAGTCTTCCATGTTTGGAATGTCTGAAACGCTGTCTCCAGCTGCTTTGCCGTCTTCAGAGATGGGTACAACTGAACAGTATAACCCCAAGAAACCGAAACCGACCAATTACGGGTCAAATCGTAGCAGAAACTGTGTTGTAGGGTCCGACCAGGGTCCATTTTATAAGGTTTGTTTAGCTTCTTAAGTGAGAAAATCGGGTTCAGTTCGGGAAATATTGGCTTCACGTAGTCTAGATGGTGGAGTGAGACCAAAGGCGCTAGTGGGTGAGCAGCTAGTAAACCATATGGATCTCCTCTGATGTCAAGCTGAAATTTAAACAATTTTCATATACATTAACAATGGAAGCTAAGAACAAGCTGTAGAATTCCTGAAATAGAAAAGTAATGAACGGTTGAAACCTGATGGAAACCAAGTTCTCTGGTGATAGGAACACCAATCTCACTTAGACAACCCTGAACCTTCTGATCAGACCCGTAAAATGATGCATATCGATCAATGCAACCATCTAAAATCATTACAAGCTCTTTCGCTAGGGGATAACTAATTGCAAAACCACCGCCACCATAAGCCATTGTGTAGGAATGTACCACATCCTGTTCGACACTCTCCGAATTCCCACCGATGTAATACATTTCGTTATGATCGTACTTTCCTAGGACCGTAACTAAGTTCTCGACGAAAAACATCGTGTCATCATCTCCCATAACGAACCACCTCACGTTCTCTAACCCCAACTCGAAGCTCTCCTTAACAATACGTGCAAGTCTCACCGCAGAGCGATGCCCGTACCAGCAAGTGTACCTAAACCTCCACGTGTCACCGGAGACTGCATACGGGGGCGATTTCTCAGGCCACGTGTCTTTCTCCGATGGCTTCTCGTCCAGCCAGACGTAACCACGAGTCACGTTTGGCCTCCACCACAAGTCGCTGTAGTGCCGGCGTTTGTTCCATGTTTTAGCTGAACCGCCGATGCCAAACAAAATATGGGATATGTTAGTTTTTCCCTGGAATATTTCTGGGGGAACACCGTCGCTTGTCAATTTTCTCTGGTCTGAGATGGAAGCTTGATCGCATTCCGGGCAGCCTGTGAACTGAGGTTGAGCGGATAAAGCAGAGTAGAAGACGAGAGAAATTGAGACGACGGTACAGATAGCTAAAGCTGCTTTAATGAATAGAGAAAAGGCATCACTTGCTTTGACTGCTGACAAAACGAAGGTATTCCAAGCTTTGAAAGGGTCCTGAACTCTGTCTCTCGGGGAAGCCATATACCTTCAAGAGAAAGATTTTAACTTTCGTCCCTGATTTTCAGAGATAGATACAGGTTCGCGAGCTAATGGCGGAGAAAGCAGAGCATAGTCCAAGGCTTTTAGTGCTAGAAACACCTTCGATTTTGGTAGGCAGATAACCTTCTTGTGACTTACCAAAAGGTTTTGAAAATTTAACAACAAGATTAAGCTTTTATAGGCCCGACGTGTGCTCAAATTAGTAATTAGAAGGAATTCTTCACATTTTGATTTTTATAAAATATTATTATTAAAAGGAGTTCTTCAAATTTTTATTTTATCTTCACATTTTTATTTTATTTATTTTAAAAATTGCCTTGTATTTGACGATTCAAAACGAGCATGCAACTCATTAAACGACAATGTAATATTTATTAATAAAATAAAATACATGATATTATTATTATTATTTAATGACTTACTAATTATAAATATCGAATCTCTTCAAACTCCGAGTGCTAATATGTTACGAGAATTACTAAATAACTATAAGTGACCATAAATTGTATTCGTCTCCTTTATTTTATTACAACAATTGATCTTATGTTTTATTTAACTAAAAGATTTTGTTTGAATTTAGGTATCTTCATTTCACATGTTTTATATTTTTTTTAACCCAGTCAAAGATTTTGATACAAAATTTTAAAATTAAAAATACGGATATCCTCCCCTCCTTTAATAAGAGCTATTATTATAATTTAAGGTATATTTCATTTGAAATGTTCTTGAATGGGAATTTTATACATGCTTCATGATCTCATTGGTACCAAATCAACATATCCCATGTAAGATTTCGAGTTTAAATAATATAAGAGCTACCCACAACATAAGTTGTAAAAAAAGAACATTTTGTTATAATTGAACTATTTTTTCTTTTTTTTTATTACAATTGATCTTATTTTCGGTTTAACCAAAAGATTTTGCTTGAATTTACCTATCTTCATTTCACATGTTTTTTTTTTGAAACAAAGTAAATATCAATAACATTAATTAGAGAGTTAGGGAGAAATTTCAACTACAACGGCTAGCATATAAATGTGAGACCCTTGCTAAGTTATGAGCCTCAACATTGACTTGCCTACGAACCCAACAGGCCTTGATATGAGGTCTGGCGAATTTAAGACATTTTTCATATGAATTCTTTTAAATGAGTATATATTAAAACGATGTTGTTTTAAATTAAAATATTAAAACGATGTTGCTTTATCATTATTTGTTTAGTTTGTCTGTTGACTCCTGGCCAGGCCGAGGGTAGGTATATTAGTACGAACTCAACATACCTCGTATAAGGAAGGGGGTTTAGTTGACGTATATTAGTACGAACTCAACATACCTCGTATAAGGAAGGGGGTTTAGACGTTTAGTTGACCTAATAGCCAACCACTCCATAGGTGTAACAAAGAATATAAATTGTCTTATAATTGAACTCTTTTTATTTTCTTTTTTTTTCTTAAACTAGGGTATCCACCGGCGGACCCAGTGATTAATCCCCTCGTTGGTTTGTAGGCACCTCACAGGGTGGGACAGCTGGCCCAAGAATTTAAAGCTGCTTCATACCTTTTTTAGTACAATTTATCATTTATTTCACTTTAACTAAAAAATTTTGTTTGACTTAACTTATTTTCATTTCACATATTATATACTTTTTTTTAAATAAGTCAAGATTAATATTTTCACACAATTTTATCGGTATTGATACTTTATTACTTTGCTTTTTATAAGATGACATGTAGAAATTACAAAGTTGAATCATATAATTTTTCTTTCTTTCTTTAACCTTTTCATTAAGGATAACATTTTAATTCGGAATCTATCCTATTCGATTTGAAATTAGCAAGTTTGATTCAAATTGATTAAGTTGCGGGATGAATTCAAGTATATATTTTTAATTTTCGAGATTTGAATTGGATCTGGGCTTAAGTTACCTGACTCAACCCGGCTCGAAACTAAAAAATATTATATATAAATAATAACATTTTAAGTAAAATAATTTTATTTTTAATTTTAAATTAAAAAAGAAAACAGTCAAATTTAACCCGAATTTGATTTAGCTTTGAACCACCTAAACCCAATCAGGCCCAAGCCGAACTAAAAGCTTCAAGCCCGTTTAGGCTTAGACGTGGACCAGTACTAATCTCTTTAGTATCTACTCCAACATCTAGAATTAATGGATCTTATTACTTCAAGCAGGATCAATACAAGTTTACTATATAGTAGAGGTTATTAGCTTGTAGAAATTTTACTATACTTTTATTTAAAATAATATTGTTTTTATTTTCAATAAAATTACAAATACACATGACTTCAAGTGAAAAATCACTGAAGTTTATACTTTAATTAAGAAGAATATAGAACAGTTTCAAAGGTAAAGTAATTCATATGATTTGTTCTTGCACAGGCTCCGGTTTTAATGTCCAGCCCAAGCTTGTAAGCTATATTTGATCTTTAAAGGCCCAGAGTTATATGTAGCTTCAGTTTCTCTTCATAGTTCATGCTCATTTTTTCCTGTAAATGGAACATAATAAGTATATTCAATCCTTTTTTCTTTCTTATACTAGAAAATACTTTTAAAAGAAAATTTTAATTAAAATGGAGATTTAATTTCAAATTTAAACCTTGGAAAGATATGATTTTTCCTTAGTTGGTAACTCATCAAGTTAATAAATTTATATTTAAATTTAACCCGTCTTGAAATTAATTAGCCAAATTAACTTTAAATTTAAAGGATATCAAACATATGCGACATGGGGTTAGACAATTGACCCCATTTTGTTAACTTTATATATATATATTATTGTATTGAATTTGAACTCTTTTATTTTTCTTTATCACTAAAATTTAGGAAAAATAAGATTGATTTTTTTGTTTGAATTAACTTGTCTACTTCTCACATCTTATATGCTTTTTTTAAATAAATCAAAATTAAGATTTTGACAACAAATTTTAAAGTTAAAAATATGAATATCCTCCTTTCTCTTAATAAAAATTATTATTGGGAGCAAAAGAAAAAGCGAAAAAAATAACTCTAGCTTTGAGATCCATAAGCTCGAACTCTATGCCATTAATTCCAATTTTCTAAGGAAAAACTTATCAATTTTGGAGCAATCAAATGGAGACTTTGCTTAAGTCTCAAGATTTTTGAGATTTTGTAGAAACGTGGTATGAAGATCTATATGAAGAAAATCGGTTGAGAGAGAATCGGAAGAAGGATTCAGAGGCATTTGTGATAATCCAACAAGCTGTTCATGATAACATTTTTTTAGAATTGCAACGACTACTACTTCCAAAGAAGCTTGAAAAATTTTAGAGAAAGAATTTTAAGGTGATCAGAAAATAATTAATCTAAAACTTCAATTTCTCTGTCGAGAATTTGAAACCTTGAGCATGAATGGAGGAGAATTAGTGCAAGATTTCCTTTCTAGAGTAGCTATAATTACTAGCAAAATGTGTTCATTTGGTGAAAATATTACTGACTAAACTATTACTGCAAAAGTGTTGAGGAGTTTAACTCTTAGATTTGATCATATAGTAGTAGCTATTAAGGAGTTTAAGAACCTTAATATATTTTCATTTAATGAACTAATGGGCTCTTCGCAAGCTTATAACTTAAGAATAAACAGATCACTAAAAAAGAATGATGAAAAGGTATTTCAAGTGAAAGAGAAGTCATCAAATAAAGTTGATTAGTATGAAAAATCAGCTGGAAGAGGTCGTGAAGGAGGAGGTTTTTGAGGCAGAGATCATGGCCGAGGATGAGGCCGAGGTTGACGTGGACAAGCGAGGTAGTCTTACGGTAAAAACAAAGGCAACAAAAATAGTATTCAATGTCATCATTGCAAAAAATTTGGGCACATAAAAATTGATTATTAATACCAGGATAAGCAAATGAATTTTATAGCAGCTGAAAATGTTGAGGAAAGTAAACTTTTTATTGCTTATTATGATGAAGTTCATTAATAGTGATTACTATAACCATATGACGGGAACAAAATCTATTTTTAAGGAGCTTGATGATACTTAAAAGCTTAATGTTAAGCTTGGTGATAACAAAAGTATTAAAGTTGAAGAAAAAGGCACTGTGGCAATCAACACTATGCCACAACACTAACAATGGTAAAATTAAGCTTCTTGACAATGTACAACTTGTTCCTAGTCTGACACATAATTTACTAATAATGTTAATGGATTCCTAATAAAAATTCAACTTTCACGATCTTCTAGCTACAACAGTTACTCTAATAAAGTTGTGAAGAAGCTTATTAACAGGAATATCAATTCTTATAAAAAGCATCAGCAGATTAAGAGTGATCTTCATCAAGTCAAAAATAAATGCTTTAGGCAGAAACATAAAAGAAGAAGGCATTACTCGGAAACATGTCCCGAATTCTGATAATTAAGATGTACCAACTTTTCCATTTTCATCGGAAGCTTATAGACTTTATGAACCAATAACAAAGTTTAAAATCTCAGGGGACTTTGTAAGCAATTTCCACAGTTACTTCGTTGCTGCCTTTCTCAAAGTCACATTTCCATGTGCATTAACGGTAAAGATCCAAATTTTCAGTTGATGAGAAGCACTTGCACTGCGGGAAACTTTCACTGAAACTGTTTGTTTTCAGGATCTACATCGAACTGAGCAAAACAAACCGGTGCATATACACTGGTCAACAATGTACAGAAAAAACAAAAAAAAGCTAAACGCATTGTCCAATGTCATTTGATCCTTATTCTGTAGTGGCATTGTTTAGATATAGAAAGAATGTTTTGATCTGGATCGTGTTTAAAAGCTATCAATATAAAGTGATATTAACTTTCCATGCATCTAAGCTTCCATATTATTGCAGAAGCTATTTCTTCATGAATCAAAGTTATTTATATAACGATTCATCTTCATTCGGAAGCAGTAATTCCTTTTTCTCATCTAAGTAGTATGAAAAGCTTCATGGATTTGAAAAAGAAGTTCAAAACCTGACTGAAAACTAAGTAAGCTGGATGATGGGAGGAATATCTAGATTCATTCCATCTTTTGTCAAGTTCCAAGCTTATAGTTCTGAAACTGTGTCATATAACTATAGATAATCAGGCAATTTCTAGCTTGATGAAGCCTTGAAAAATCGAAATTATGTAGAACTATATATGTTCAAGTAATCATCATTCTCCAAACCAAAGTTGGGAACAACTTTAAGAAGGAAATAAAACCCATTTTTCATCTAATGATTTTAACGTTGAAGTTGCACAAACTATGAAGAAGAAGTGAAATTAAAAGGAAAACCATCTCTGTTACCTTCCATTTCCAACAGATATTGTTCGTCAAAAGCTCAGAAGAATTCTCTGATACTGTTACTTTGCGTCGATGTATCATGTGGTTCAGGCCCTAACCGAAGTTCCAGGTCCACTTCTTCTTCCCTGAACGAGCCACGACCTAAGTTTATCATTTCTTCATTTCCATCTGATTTCTTCCTGTCCAAAAAAAGAGGCAGTTGTTGAAGCTCTTCACTACCTTTGTTTCTTTTAGCTGCATCATCTTGTGCAGACAAAGAGACTTCTGGCTTTTTAGAGATGTGACCTTTTTCTTGACTAGATTCACCAAAACCTAAATTTTTCTCCTCAGAAACATCAGCTGGGTTCTTTGATCTACTGATGTCTAAAGAGAGCAAGTTTTCGTTGGAGGCTTCTCTAAGCTTTGCCCTATCTCTTCTATGGATGTTCATATGACCTCCTAATGCCTGAGCGTTAGAGAAACCTCTTCTGCAAAAAGCACAAGTGTAAGACTTACTAACATGGCTTGAACTCCACACAAACTCAGATTTTCTTATGCTTGGCTTATTAATCTCCATATTCAAGCAAACAAGTCTTAAAGGAAGTGTAAGGAAAAAAAACAAAGGGACAGAGGCAAACAAATCAGAGGTTGTCGACAAGTTGTTGTCACAAAAAGTTTTTCAAGTGCAAATATATGGCAGGCTCATATGAAAAAACAAATTATGGTCTATTTCTGGTTCTGCACATGTTTCTTCTTTTATTTTGACCAAAATGCCCATCAAAGCTGGTCAAGTTTTAGCTATCAATCAGAAGAACCATTTCTGAGATGAATTTAAATATTTAAGAATTAAGTCGGTAATGGCATGCAGGACTGACGACTGTGTCATCCCACAAGCAAAGCCAAGCAAAGCAAAGCAATGCCTGGGGAAACGTAGGATTAACAGTAATACCGTATAAGTTTGAAAATAAATAAAAAGAATAAACACATGAGACTCTCATGTGGTTTAATGTATGGTATTAATTATTTTAACAAAATTCTTATATAAACAAATCAAAAGTGTAAAGAGTGTTTTTAATAAATTTATATTAAATCACAAAAAATCTCATTACTTTAAAAGGCGAAACTTAATTAAGACAAAAACTCGTATATGTACAACATTCAGAGACTGAAAAGTTACAGTTGGAGCATCTAGAAGTCTGGCATACGGGGTTGGTGCATGATAGGACAGTTGGACTTGTTCATTCATCAGCAGTAGTAGAGGTGTCTATACAGAGTATGGTACATCAAAACAAAGTTGGAAACATCTACAACAACCTCA
The DNA here is from genome assembly GCA_027563825.1 of Erythroxylum mucronatum. Lineage (NCBI taxonomy): Eukaryota > Viridiplantae > Streptophyta > Magnoliopsida > Malpighiales > Erythroxylaceae > Erythroxylum > Erythroxylum mucronatum. The sequence goes on from JAOSBP010000177.1 coordinate 96,565, forward strand.
GAATACCCCGGATAGCTCGTCTAATGTCTTTGTATGTGCTTGACTTTTTTTATGTTTTTCTTCAGTTGAATGTGTGCGCACGCTGGATTTGAACTTCTTACAGGAGTCAAGAGCCTCCATAGTTCCGTGCCCTCTTGAGATTGTTAAGCATTTTTGAAAAAATAAAACTAAAAAAGGGAAAGGCAATTACTAATTAACTCTATGAAATTTAATTAGAACTCTAATTACTTCCTTAATTTGAAAGGGTTAATTAGTAATTGCCTTTCCCTTTTGTAATTTGAAAGGTTGTTGTTTATTTTACTTGACAACAACCTTTCTATTAGTTTAGGATAATGTTGCGTTAATACTAGACTTTATCAGACTCCGCGTGTCAATAAGATTTTAACTGCTTTTGTTGTTGTTAGATTAAGCATGAGAAGGGGGATTCCAAACAATGTTATTAACTTGCTCTTAAATGTGTTGCTTCACCAAAGAGCAACAAAGATGATGGTTTTTTTTAGTTTTCTAGGACGTGTCCTAGGAGGGATTCAACTATGAGAAGGCACCTTTAAGTCTTCCATACTCAGACTAATCCCCGCTTAAACCGGGTAGGTTTCTTGCAGGGGACAAAGCTCTGGTCTCAAGTTTTAAACGGCTGGATACATGAGAGCGGTTCGAATTTGCGACCTCACATAGGCCAAGAGTTTTATTATTTCAACGTGATTAACTGCAAATATTAGATAAGCTTACCATATGTGGTTAAAGACCAACTCGAAATCTGACCCAAGTATCAAAAGTAAATGGTTAGAAAAATATAACCTTGTGACATCAATACCTCTATCTAGTACTTACCTTTTTACTATTGGAAGATTAGATGCAATGTACCTTCACAATTCATATGGCTTCCACAAGTGTTGTGATCGAATAATATATGAGATTCTTAGATGTGTAGCTAGTTGACTTATACAGTAGTAAGTAATCCTACGAAAGAAAACTCTTGTTTTTTTAATTTCAAGTCAACTCAATTAAGAATAGGGTTTAGAAGCGAAGCATTTACAAAAAGATTAAAAAAAAATCTTGTTGAGTCAAGACTAAAACAGGTTTTACTCGATAAACTTTAGTAGCTAAGCTGTTGGCTTCATCCTGGGGGCCGGGTATACAATGGCAAGTGCTTGTACATAACATTACAAATCCTATTAAGGATTTGTTTTGGTTTCATTTTGATACAACTGATTTGGCCGTCTTTGGACACAATAGGACGTATGTGTCTTGTCCAATAGCCACTCCCTAAATTTTTCTAATAAATGAAAAGCACCCCTTGTCTCCTCCTATCTGTCTATACTATAATTAGCTTTCCTCCTCTTTTTGCCTAATCAATTTTCAAAAGAAACAAACAAAATATTATATATAAATGTTCTTCATTGTCACGATCAATTTGGCCGGAGTTTCAAATTATTTTGATTTCAACTGCGTCTAATCTTTGACCAAATATGGCCATGATTTATGATGTGAGTAAGGGAGAAATGCATTAATTTTGATTAGACGTGAACTTGTCTCGTTAATTAATTGATTATGTCGGGATCTGATTAATTAAATTTGGGTTTTGATAAATCAATTAGTATGTTTTATATCAGTTTTGTGCTTGTCAATTATGAGTAATTAAGAGGAAATCATAATCTCCTTTTTCAGGTTTTTGTAAGTGTTTATAGGATCCATATATTGCGTTGTTAGAATGGTGATGATAGGACTGAAATCCGATTGAAAAAAATGCTTAAATTATACATGATCATGAAATGAAATAGATAAGTTTGATGAATTGACCTTGATTGATTTGTTCTTTGTTTCTTCTAATTTTATATTCCCGACATCACCGTCCGCTAGAGCTTAGGTGGGGTTCAACAGCTCTCCTTGATGTGGCTTTTCTCGATCAAACTAGGCATGATGCTATGACAACATGCACGAAAATGACACTTCCCGGTGATATGTATCGATCGGTAATCAAAATAATGTTGTTATCATACGGAAATTGTAAGAGTGGTAACGATAACCTATAATTTTGAAGAAGATGATCCAATCCGTACTAACATATGTTAGAATCTATCAATATTATTTACATCGATTTTATAATTTAATTTTAAATTATTTGTTTAAAATATATAATATATTTCATATACTTAGTAAATTGTTTGGTATATTTTTTAAAAAACTAATTATTATAAATTTTACTGATAAAAAAAGAGTATCAACAATATAGAATTAAACAATATAGAAGTAATGAGGCTAGAATTTTGAATCTTTTGACAGATTTATGAGAATGGAAATTATGGAAATGATTTACGAGTGTGGAAGTTATGGAAGATGAGTGTCAGGTAAATTAAAAATGCGCAGCCCTATTTACCGTCCAAGTTATCATGATAAAAAGTCTAAAACAGGGATATGTAGGTGTGAGGAGCTAGTTGTGATCACGTTTGATCTTGAGGCAAACATTGATGTATTAACCGACTATTTCATCATCACTTACACAAATTCATTTGCAAAAATCAATGTTTTGAAGAAAGAAATGTGAGACACGTGGAGACACTATGTGCCTGACCAACCGACAGTCACATTAGTTTTATTTAAAAACTGTCCAGTCTATGTCGTTTTAATTAACTATATGTCTTTCATAGAATTAGGGGATATCTTTCATGTCTTATCATGGGTTTGGAGCACTAATTTTTGTTAGAAATCTCAGTGTAGGGATCTTCGATTCAGCCCATGAAAATGAACACTCTCTAATTCTTTCTATCTTGGCCAACAGAATGTGCAAGCACTTGCAGAGGATAGGATTATTCTAAAAACTGCTTGGTGTTGTTCTATCTATTCTATATAGAAAGGAAAAAAACAAAAGGCTTTACAGAGGTCAAATGAGGGAAGTTGCAGTACTTGAAGATGCTATCATCCATTGGATTAGAAAAATCTTATAGGCACACAATGTTCAATCCAAGATTAGCTAAAGAATAAAAAACTTACGGAGGATTTAAAATCTGAATGATGTAATATTGTTACTAACACTTGTTCTAGCATAGACTTGCTTAATCTATTGTATGGCTTTCCGCCTGGATAGTTCTTGTACTTTTACCCTGCGTTTGGTTCTTGTCCAAAGGGGTGAGGACAGTGGACAAGGACACAAAAGTTCTGTCCTTAACCGTGTTTGGTTGCTGTCCGCATGAATTTTTGTCCTGTCCTCACTGGACAAAGACAAAATATTATGTCCAATCCAAAACTGTTGGACTGTCCAACGGACAAGAAACATTTTGACAAAGCAGTCCCTAGTTTGTCCGAAACCAACGGACAGATCTGTCTTCGTCTTCCTCCATCTGCCTCTTCCTCCATCGCACCTCGTGTTCTTCCTTCTGCCTAAGTCACTCTCCCTTCAAGCGACCCCAGAGTTCGACAGTCGAGCCTCCGTTCTCGGTAAGACGATGTTCATCCCATCGTGTATTTCTTTTGTAATACGTATGGGTTTTGGTAGATGAGGTTTCTGTGTTATGGAGATAATAATGGGTCGATTTTGCAAGCAGAAAACCGATAGTCTTGAAAGGCCATTTGAGATTAATCTGTCGTCCTCTTCTCTGCTTCCACAAAAGTTAGTCTTTCTCCCCTTTTGCTTGTTATTTTTCTAGTGTTCGTTCTGGCTTATTCCTTTTCTTTTTGCTGGTTCTTTTATCAATCCATTGGATTGGATCTGGTTATTCATTTTATTTGTTCCAATAATAAAAATTGAGGACTACCTTTACAATGACCGTGAATGTAAACTGATGAGAGTTTTTCTGCCGATGTTGATTTGATGCTTGGAGTTGTCTCGTATGTAATGTTTTGCAAATTCCTTTTTGGAAAATGAATAATTTTTGGTTTTCAGCCTGTTTTTAATAAGCCACCAGGTGCTTGTAGACCCCTTAGGATTAAAGGAGTTCTTCCATAACAGATCATACCAGGGAACTCTCTCTGAGTTACCCAGGAGTAATTTATAGTAGGAGTTGTTAGAAAACACCCTTTTTAGGTCTGCAATCCATATGAAACCATCTTTGTGTAAGTTAAGGAAAGTATTGGAGTGTAGAATTAAAGCCTCTGAAGCTATCAGACCTCATTCCATTCTAAAAAGGTGAAGAGGCTCTTACATTTTGGGGAATTCTGTTGTTCATCTAAGCAATCTCTCTTCTCTGCACTAATGGACTGAAATCGATGCAACTGGGGAACCAAATCTATATATTTTCCCTATTCACTAGTCTATGTTTTAACCAAGGATACTAACTAGAGAAAGACTAGTGACAATGTAACCTCCTACTATATAATCAATGAGAATAGCAATATGTATGTTAGTTCCCAGAATTTAGAAACTGGGTGTAGTTATAAAAGATAGGAAGATTAGAACATCTTCTTCTATCATGATTTAAATTTTAATTGAACTTTATAGACTTCTATGATAGTTAATGGGTATGATCCTAAAAGAATGTAAATAGATTCACCTATGTATATTGTGAATGATATTTATGTTTACCAACTATATAACACAAACCATAAGACATAAAAACAAGGTAATCAAGGGTAGAGGATTATCGTTGCAGCAAATGTGAAAAACTCACACGTGGTTAAAGAAGAAAAATGCCTGGGGATCTCAACTCTACCTAATCCTAATGTATCAGCAAGCTGACTTTAGAGAGCCCTCCCCTAGTTACTCCATATTTAAAGGATAGTAATTTACACAATATGTTGATTGCTTTGAGCATATCCAGATCAATCGAGGTATTATAAAATTAGCAGTAACATGTGATTAACTAATTGAATTAAGTAAGCAGTTCTTAAATGATGATTGGAATTGATGCTAAATAGAAAATGCAACCATGGAATGGAATACTCAAACCACTGCAGGAATCGAGGGAACAGTGGAGTTTCAAGCTCCTATAAATGCACAACTTACTCATCATCATCATCTTCACTTCTACCTTTGTATAGAAAAGCTTGGCATACGTAGAAACTCCACTATTCTTTCCTGTCTAAGCTTTGAAGTTTTTTTTATTGAATCTATAGTACCTAGTTGTGTTACCTTTTATATTACACTTATAATATATTATGTTCCTAAATTTTGTTGTAAAAGGGAAGTTTTATGAGAGTTTGTTCACATATTTCATATTTGGTCTGGGTTTTTCATACGAAGTTTTATTTTTTATTTTTTTAGGTACTACCAATTTACATTGAAAACTAATAATTGGCCAAACAATTTCGTAGGTATATTACTGTCACTTGGAAACTTGCATTGGAGAGACAAAAAGCTGCTCCCATTCGACAACTTGAATTAGACAATTTCCTCTCCACGTGGTAAGTCCTTCTTTATCTTACCTATGTTATAAGACCTGTCATGTCTTTAAACATAATTGTATAAATATGTTCTGACATAATGCTGAATTCTTAGACTGATCTGGACCTTGTTGACATAATTGTATAAGCATGTTACTATTCCGTACATATTATCAAATGTATAAGCATGTTACTATTCCGTACATATTATCAAATGTATAAGCATGTTACTATTCCGTACATATTATCAAATTTAAACATTCTATACATATATACAAATGTAGTTTTTGATCATCATATTGTTTCCTATTTGCAGAAAGTTGTTGTTACACAATTGGAGTCAATGGATCATGATCATATGTTTAAGTGTTTGGCTTTGTTTGAGCTGTGGAATGGGCAAATGAATATGATCAGAATGTTAATGTTGTTATGCTTGTATGTATACACAAAAAAAACGTCGTAGAAGTGAAAATGCGCAAGGTTGTAGGGCATTAACAGTACCACACAGACAAGCCAATATATATCGGATTTTGCATGAGGGTGATAGGAATAGTCAGTGGGATTTAAGGATGGACAATAATGCATTTACATTGTTAT
>JAOSBP010000177.1:125556-137082 GCA_027563825.1 Erythroxylum mucronatum
CATATAATTAAAGTAGGTTTTTTTCCTTTTCTTCTTTTTTTTACTCAAGAATAAATATAGTAAAGACTGGTGAATTTCTTATTATTAATACCCCCTTAAATTATATCTAAATATATGATAGATTTTTTGAATGTTTCAGCCTTTCAGGTTTAGGTTAAGTTAGAAACCTGAACTTGAACCATGAATCTGATTTTTCAGGTTTGGTTCGAACAGAACCTGAACTCAGGTTTGGTTAACCTTGTTTACAGGTTTGGTTCATGCGGTTTAGGTTTGGTTCACAGGTTCGCGGATTTTTTTGAACACCCCTAATGCCGATGCATTAAGTTCAAAATGGGCCCAAATTTCGAATTGGGTCGTGCTTTTTTGTTGCTCTCAGCAATTTTTTTTAAACGTTAGCATCTAAACTTAAACTTCAAATAAATATGAATTAATTTCACTAAAATTTTTAGATTTTACCTAATTTTATAATATTAGTTAAAACATCAAAAATAGTATTAAAATATATAAAATTTTAATTTCTAGCAAAAATAACTTATCATTAATTCAAAATTAACAGTATTATGAGGTAACACATATTTGATATGTTAAATACTTGAAGAAAAAAATAAAATTAAAGAGTTTATTTTAAGTATCAAACTTTTGTTTGAAGTATTTTTAAGTTTTAAAACAGTGGTAAGTATTCTCGTGACACAATTTTTAACGAATTGAACATTATTTAATAAATATCCAATTTAAAATACTTTAAAATTACATAAATTTCAAAAATTTTGTAATAGTTTTTAATGAAATAACACAAAGCACGTTTGTGACCCCACGTGCTTATATCAATTTTGGGGTCACAAATGTGCTTTAAAATCCAAAAGTGCAATAATGTATATCAATTTTGGGGTCAGAAATGTACTTAAAAATACACAAAGTGCTTTCTAAAAGTGTAATAGTGTACATCAATTTTGGGGTCCCAAATGTGCTTTGTGAGCACGAATAGAATTGAACGATCTAAAGAGGGTGTGCAACCTAGAAAGATAGCCGTATCTCTTTGATGAATGTGCATCGAGATTTGGTTGTAACAGTGTATATCAATTTTGGGGTCACAAAGTGCTTTGTGCATTATGCACATCCAAAATGACCCACCCTTTAGGAGAAAATGCACATTTCAAAAGTGTAATAGTGTCTATCAATTTTGGGGTTACAAGCTTGCTTTATAAAAGTATAATAGTGTTATCAATTTTGGGGTCACAAACTTGCTTTATAAAAGTATAATAGTGTTATCAATTTTGGGGTCACAAAATTGCTTTGTAAAATTATAATAGTGTTATCAATTTTGGGGTCACAAACGTTGCATTCCAAAAGTGTAAAAGTGTGACCCCAAAATTGATATACACATTCCAAAAGTGTAAAAGTGTGACCCCAAAATTGATATATACTAGTACACTTTTGGAATTAATCATTAATTATAAATAATAATATTAGCTTTAATATTTCAAATAGATTAAAAAATACAAAATTATGCATATAAATATTATTTAAAGTATATTAAACAATATGCAAAACACAATATATTAATTATTATATAATTTTAAACCATATGAAACATAAATGAAAATATTTCTAACCAAATCTTTTTATATAGATTATAACATAAGTAAACTAATATAGAAAATAAATATTAAAATATATTAAAAAGTCAAATAATATTATATAAATCTCAAAATAAATATCCTAGTTGAGTAAATAATTAAATACATAATAAACTGAAAGATGAGTTCGCGAGTATTGTAAAAATTATGTGTAAAACATAATTACAAAAGGAACTAAAAAATAAGCTTATTAATTGATTTGAAAAATCTACCTAAAAAGACAATTTTTTAGAAGCTCCAAATTATATTTTGGCTGCCAAAAATAAAACCATATTTATTAAATAAGTACTTTTTTATTTTACAGTCAAACACTCATTTTTCTTAAGAAAATACTTTTATAATAAAAAAAATACTTTTATTAACCTCCCAAAAACTCTTCCAAACAAGCACTAAATAATAAAAGTGAATGCAGCTTTGTCTAGAATTACATTAGGCTTATCCATTTTTGAGTTTCTAAAGGCCCACTTTGGAGATTGCTCCTAAGTATAAGGATAGTCATGCTAAGGTATCATATGTAAAATCCTGCTCCTCCAGACAGCTTTCAAAAAACCTGAAGAGAAAGAAAGAAAGAAGTGATCCTTATCCTCCAAGTCCATTTTACAAAGAATACAAGTATTATCCTTAGTGCCACGCCAATGGCCTTTAGTTCTAAGCCTATTTTTCATCGTAACCAATAAATAAAAGAGGCTTTGGATTGAAAGGTATTCTGTTACAAGTGTGACGACTAGAATACTTCAGTTAACCCTCCTGCATTAGGTGCTATAATAACTAATGATTGAGTCATCTAACAGCTCATTGTCCAGTTGTGGGAATAATGGATTAAGTTGCTTTAAAAGAAAATTTTATGTCAAAGTACTCTACCTAAACGTACCCACTTTTATACAATCATTCTACGATATTTATAGTATTTATTTAAGGCAGGTGGTGGAAATGAAGAACTTAAGATAAGAGTTTAGTCAAATTATTGATCCAACAATTTTATACAAAGTTCAAACGTATGAGCACTCAAATTATTATAAATTATTGAAGCAGGTTTTCATTTCTTGCATGTTACTCAAAATTTATACATATTATACTATAATGTCAGTAATAGTGGTATGAAATGAAGAACTTTAGATAAGACTTTAATTCTGTTTTATATGCACGTAAATAAATATAAACATGTATAATTTAATAAAATTTAAATAGTGAACTATTTATTATTATAACTTGAAGAATAATCATCATTTTTTATTATAATAAATGATTAAAATATAATAATTAAAAATCCTTGTGTACTTATCCAACTCTCAGCTCTCAAGGGGTGTGGCTCGATAGTTGAGAGTGGGGCTTGACTTCGGTTAGGTCCCAGGTTCGATTTTATGCTAGCCCTCTTGTAAGAGCTTGGGGCAGTCGGAGTTTTACTTGTAGGTGAAGAATTAGTTGGGCCCTTGATTGATGAGGTGCGTCTGCTTGGCTCGCCTGTAGGGTGGTGTGCCAGTTAAACTCTCGGAGAAGTGTACTCGCTTGGCCCGTCTGTCGGTTTCCTCGAATCCCAAAAAAAAAGCTTATCCAACTCTAAAAGATAATTAAAGATTGATTTGATCGAGTGAACTTAAGATTGAATTTAATTATTTTTAGTTAAATTAAATGTAGATTTTAAAGACAACTTAGAAATAAGAACATTCAAAAGATACCATCCAACATATTCAAAGTAAGAAATCATTTAAGAGTGGTACTCTAATATTTTAATATATCAATGTCACATCAATAACATTACACCAACCTTACCAAAAAAAAAACATTACACCAACTTTCACCTGTTTAATAAAATTAATTAACTCAGCCCATAAAATATAGACATGGGCAGTTTATTATGGTCTGACTCTTCGTATGGGCAGTTTATTATAGTCTGACTCTCGCTTGGATGCATGGATACTCTCGGGTGGCTCTGTCTACTAACTCTGCCTTGGTGGTGTCTATGATTTCGACTGAGCACAGCCCGGTGGCAAATAATCTGGTACTAGCCATCAAAGAATTGATTCTCCGCAACTGGGAGGTGAGGGTTACATATGTCTATCGAGAAGGGAACCGTTGTGCGGATTAGCTAGCAAATTATAATTTTCGATTGCCGTTAGGCTATCACTGGTTCTCCGATGTGGTTGACGGCATTTCCACTTTTTTGTTTGCAGACGCCATGGGCGTATCCTTATCCTGTGTAACTCATTTGTAGTCTTTATTTATTTGGGCTTAGGCCCGCTTTTTACCAATAAAAAATAAAAAATAAAATTAATTACAGTAAAATTATCATAAAATATAGAATAACAAAGTGAAAAGCCGAAATGGTCTCGATAAGGACAACGTATAATAATCAATGGGCGGGCATGAAATCTAGCGTCAGTTATGATGTGGGTGACCAATTCGCAGCAGCCGGTAGTTGGTATGACCAACAAAAGCGACACAATCAATGGAAAAAAAGTTCAAGAGTCTTCACTAATATAGAGAAAACAACGACAATTTCACTTCTTATGAACTCAAAAGGGTAAAAGAATGAGAAAAAGAATCAAAATGTAATAACACTGCAATAACAACAATAAAAATTTTGCTCATGCACAAAATTTAAAAAGATCTAAATTTTGGTAACTTCGCTCCTATTTAAAACCTAATTATATTGTAATTAGAACTTAAGATTATAAAACAAAGTTTATAACCTAATTACATTGCAATTAGAACTCAAGGTAAAAAAAGAGATTAAGGGTATGTTTGACTTGATTGTAAATTTTTAGTTTATATTTTTGTTTTAAATTTAATAAATATTTATTTAATTAAAATTTTAAAATTTTGATTTTAAATAACTTGTAAAAATTAGTTTAGTTTTATGTAGTACCTTACTTTGTTGTAATTCCTTACCCACAGTCTCAAATTCCTAACTTTTTTTGTATCAAAGTCATGATCCTTTTGTACAACTCACGGAGATTAAGGATAGTGTTGTGACTAAATCTCATCCTTCAATTATGTCATTTAAGAGACAATGCTATGAATTTTAGAGCATTAATATGTAGATTTTGTTCAAGTCTCAACCATGGGACTTACCTGAGAATGGATATGCTGATCCAGATGAGAAGATGAGATTGAAAGAAAATAAGTAAAAAGACTATAAAGAAAGGAGATAATGGAGGAAGAAGGAAGTTATGTTATTGATTAAACTTTTGGTGTTTTTCCACACTTATACAAGAAGGAGGCTAGGAGAATAAATAACATACAAAAACCTAAGTTAGGCGAAACCCTAGGTGTAGTAACTATAGTAGTTACGACTGCAAGTTTGTTGCGACCCTTTATGTGGAGATGGGGCTTAGGCTTTGTAGCAGAACTTCCTTGTACGATCTTTTATCACACATACGAGTTAATGCCTTGCTGAGATTACCAGTACCATCACATTCTTCTAGTAGTAGAGGATCGTCCTAAGCACCATCATCCTTATGACTCCCTTTCTCCTTATAACTCCGCTCTTGGACATTTGCGTTATTAGCCTTCCTCAAACTATGTCGAGTTTCGAGGCAAAGTTTGTTGCGTAACGATGAGAGAGAGGCTTTGGACTGTGGTTTTGTGAAGATGTCTGCAAGTTGGTACTGAGAAGGAATGTGATGGGTAACTAGTAATCCAGCACAACACACGCTCATACATAATGATAATCGATCTTGATGTGTTTGGTACGCACATGAAAGATGGGGTTGACAGTCATGTGAAGAGAACTGAGATTGTCACACAACGACATTGGTGGTGTAAAGATGGAGATGTCGCAATCTCGAAGTAGATAGGAGAAGCAAGTTAGCTCTACTGTGATATGAGCCATGCCACGATACTTTGCTTCTGTATTGGAACGAGACACTATAGGTTGTTTCTTGGCACACCAAGAAATGAGGTTGCGTTTAAGAAAAGTGTAGTAACTCGTAGTAAAGTGACGTGTGGTAGGACAACCTCCCCAGTCTGATCAGAGAAGGCACAGAGATCAAGTGTAGAGTCTGTTGTAAATTGCATACCAAAGGCAAGTGTTCCTTTGATATAACGCAAGATGCGTTTGACTAATGATAAGCTAAAGAAAGTAGGGAATTGAGAAAATTATGCTCCAAAATTTACTACGAAGGCAATGTCAGGTCGAGTGAACGTGAGATATTGAAGCAATCCAATGAGAGTATGGTAGTGGGTTGGATCATCGAGAGTAGAGATCTTGGCCAACTAAAAAAATTGGACATTAGTGTATGTAGCGACTTGCAATCGGTCATATCCGCCTTGTTTAGTATGGTGGAAGCGAAATGAGATTGAAGCAGTAGGAAACCACGATCATTATGTATAATTTCAACACCAAGGAAGTGATGCATTGATCCTAAATCTTTCATGGCAAATTCTATATGTAATAAATCAACAAAGTGATCAATGAGATTTTCATTAGAGCCAGTGACGAGCATGTCATCAACATATAAAATTAAAATAAGAATAACATACAAAGAATTTAGAACAAAGAGAGGTGAATATGCAAAACTACACTGAAAGCCAAATTTAAAAAGGAAGGTGCTAAAACGACCAAACCAGGCATGAGGGGTTTGTTTCAATCCATAGCTAGCATGATAAAGCTTGTAGACATGTGTTGTGGATAGCACATCACGAAATCTTAGTGGTTGTTCCATATAGATGTCTTCAGTTATATGACCGTGGAGAAAAGCATTTTTGAAGTCCAATTGATGAACCTACCATTTTCTGATAAGAGCAACACTGAAAAGTAACCACACTGAACCTGGTTTAATGACGGGAGAGTATGTTTCATGAAAGCCGACTCCATCAATTTGATGAAATCCCTTGGCAACAAGACTGGCCTTAAGACATTCTAAAGAGCCATCAACATGAAGTTTGGTCTTAAAGACACATTTGCATCCAATAGCATGCATGTGAAGTTGTTGCTCGACGAGTGTCCAAGTGTTATTGTCTTGAAGTGCGTGGAATTCCTCAATCATGGCATTGTACGAACCTTCGTGATTGAGAATGGATTTGGTGGAGTTAGGAATTGACGAAATGTGACCATATGACATCATGAATGCATATCTAGGGTTCAATTTGACTATGTCGGCACGACGATGAGTGATCATAGGATGCACTGGTGGTGGAGTTGGAGCGAACAGAGGACATGAAACGTCAGAAGATGAACAATTAACGGAAACTAAGGGAGAATCATTAGAAATTGAAATAGATGTAGAGTTAGATGAGTGTTCGGGAGCAGATGGTGCCGCGACACTGGAGGACGTGCTTGACGAAAGGAGTCACAGCTACCGATGGTGAGGTTTTAGATGTTGTATTGTGGGAGACCTCATCGCTGAGGGCTCTGGTAAGTTGAGCAATGGCATCTCGGAGTTAGGTGGCGGGATGTTGGCATTGTCGGTTGGTGTGGGTAGTAGTGGAGGAAGCTGCATAATAGCGGATGGAGAGGAATTTGATGTAGGTTCATGGTTAGTGAAAGGAATATCATCGAGGAAGGCACTGGGAGGAGTGACGTTACGGTGAAAATTGTCCTTGTACGGAAAGATACTTTCGTCAAACTTGACATGTCGAGACACGATGATTTTCTGAGTTTGAGGTTGATTGCACTTGAATCCTTTTTGTCTCTCACCATAACCCACGAAAATACAAGGAAACAATTTCGGGCTGAATTTTTTTTCTTAGTATCCCACACATAACGACAACATCTGCAACCCAAAACACGAAGAGAATCATAGTTAGGATATTTTTCGTGAAGTTTGTAATATGGGGTTTCAGACCCTAAAGTTGAAGAGGGTAGTTTATTAATTAAATAAATTGCAGTGAAAAAAGACTTGGTCCACAGGAAATTTGGAACACCACTCTGGAATATCATGGCCATGCCATGTTCGTGAATGATGCGATGACGTCGTTCTACGCAACCCATTTGTTCTGATGTGTGGGGACAGGAAAGTTATTGAAAGATTTTGACATTTTGAAAGTGATTAGCTAGCTTCTTATTGGTGAATTCCCCTCCATTATCTTAGTGAAACACTTTAATGCGTTTGTGAAATTGGTGAACATATTGTTTAAAAGCAAGGAAAACATTGACGAAATCACTCTTCATTTTCATTTGAGTAAACCATATATAACAAAAAAAATCATCGACAAACAGAGCATAATAATGAAAATTACCAATAAACATGCTAGGTGCAAGACCCCAAAGGTCACAATGAATCTTCGCAAAGGGTTCATTAGTATTATTTTTAGATAAAGGAAAGGAATGTTTAGTAAATTTGCCTAAACAGCAACCAACACATAATTCTTTGTTTCTAACAAAAGTCCCTATAAAAATAAAACCATTTGAAGCTAAAATTTGCAAACTAGAAAATTGAAGATGTCCGAGGTGTTGATGTCATATAATGTCACTAACAGACTTGGTGCGAGCAAGCTAAGTAGAGTGCGTTTTAGGGAGGACATAAAGTTTTCCTTTACGCTGTCCTATTAGAAGTGTCTTCCCGAATTGTCGCTCCTTCACACAAAAAAATAGTTGTCAGTAAATTCACAAGATGCATTATTTGGCATGGTGAGTTGTCAAATAAAGAGCAAATTTCGTGTTAGTTTTGGAGCTAGAAAAACATCTTTAAGAAGTATCGTGTTCTTACCATCGCTAATAGGAATTTCACCAATACCTTGTATCTCAAGTGTAGAATCGTTTCCAACAACAACAGTCATTACCAAAATATCTTTGAAAAGAGGAGAAAATCCCTGAGTAGTGAGACATATGGTTCAATGCACCGGTATCTGCAATCCATTCAGTGTCCGGAAGCGAGGTGTCAAGAGTGAGGGCTGATAGCGCTTGAGGAATATCGAAGTTATTTGCTCTAGAATTATGTTGATATTTCCAGCAAATCTTGGCAATGTGTCCTTGTTTCCCGCAGAGTTGGCATGTTTCATTCTTGTACAACTCCCGCTCTTGTGGAGTCATACGACAACATCCAAGTGGTGGTGGCTTGGAGTGAAGGACCACCCTACAGTTGACGTTGCTGCAGCAAGTCCAACTACGTCCTGCTGAGTGGAAGCTGACTTGTTGAACAAGGAGCCAATCATAGGATAGAATCCCTTACCTTATGACGAGAACTTAGGTTGCGTTGGATTAGAGACGGCAAAATTCTAATTGTTCACCTTATTAGATCAGTAGTTTTTTTGTACAATGAATGCATAGTTCGAGCCACCATTGTTTGAGAAATAAATATCCCTTTTCTCATAAGCAGTAACTTGTGAAACACAATCAGTAAAAGTGGGCAGAGGTGGCTTTAACATGGATGTGATTAAATCTTTGTAATTTTGTCCAAAGCTTATCAACAGATAATAAACTTTATCTTTATCTGAAACTAGCTTACTGATGGTTGCTAGTTTGTCGCAAATTGACTTGTAAGAGCGAAGGTGGTCGGTCATGGACGTGGTGGACTCCTTTCAGAAACAATTGAGTTATTGTCAGAGCGTGAACTCTCACTCCAATGATGAACTAGCGAATTCTTGCCTGAGAGCATCTCACAGTTCTTTGGACGTCTCGTCTCCAATGGCAAGACAAAGCACTTCAAGAGTCAACGTTGCAATCAAAAGGCCTCGCAGTGTTAGATTCGTTTACTGCCAGATGGTGAATTCTTCAATTTCTTCGACTTCCTTGGAATCGTTGATGACAAAAGAGGCGTCATCTTTGATTGTTGCGGTAGCTTTTCTTGTGCTAGGGACTTTGTTGGTTACTGTCTTGTAGCATTTTGGAGGTTGATTTTGTTCGGTGAGAAAACCCCAGACCTTGTGACAAATGGTCATTCCTTTGACCTGTTCTTACCTTACGATATAGGTATCTTGTCAGAGTTTGACTGTGACAAAATTTGAGAGATTGATCCTTGCAGAAGCATTGGTGAGAAGGTTATTGGCAGACATGATGATGTGCGTGAATCGAAGAGAATTTTGCGTTCACGCTTCCTGCTCTGATACCATAAAGAAAGGAGATAATGGATAAAGAAGAAAGTTTTGTTATTGATTAAACTTTTGGTGTTTTTCGACACTCATACAGAAGGAGGCTAGGATAATAAATAGCATACAAAAACCTAGGCTAGGCAAAACCCTAGGCGCCACAACTATAATAGTTACGGTTGCAAGCTTTCTGCGGCCCTTTATGTGGTGATGGGGCTAGAGCTTTGTAACAAAACTTCCTTGTACGATCTTGTATCACACATACGAGTTAATGCCTTGTTAAGATTACCGATACCATCACATTCTTCTAGTAGTAGAGGATTGTCCTGAGTACCATCATCCTTATGACTCCCTTTTTCCTTATAGCTCCCCTCTTGGACATTTGCGCTATTAGACTTGAAGACTTTAATTTTTAATCATCAGGCTATTCATAAGACTACAACAATATCAATAACAATTCAGTGAAAGTCTTACTGATAAACAAAGTTTGAGAAGGTTTAGTAGTATGCAACATTATCTCCTAATTAGTAGAGAGGTTGTTTCCGATATAATCATATGAAAAATAAATATATGAATATACATATTAAAATAATAAAATAGAAATAATTGAAAATAAAATAAAATAAAAAGAGACAAGAAGAAGAAAAATGAATAAATAAAAATGAATAAATAATTAATACAATAAATATAAATAAGGTAAAGAGTAAAAAATTAAAGATAAAATAAGTTAATAAATACATAAACTAGAGAGTAGACAAATATAAAAATAAATTAAACAAGTCATTACTAGCAAAAATTTAAGCTATGTAAGAAAATGTTTAGGTTAAATACATAGACATGGAAGTACTACGTATTAAAAATTTAAGTTAAATACAAGACATAAGACTCTAAGAAAAATGCTCAAAAGGTTTAAGAGAATAAGAATGACCTCTTTATGTGAAATACTTTATTCGTATCCTAATACTAAAAGTTTTTTATAAAGGGTTATATCTTCGCAGCAGAACTATATCATTCTTGATCACTTCCTTCCAATTTTTCTTAAATTTTTTACAGGTTTTTTTGTACAATCAGCATGAAGGTTTTTGTAAGACTATTTTCTTCAAAAATTGCAATAATAATTATTGCTAAAAAAGCTTAGACGAAATTTACAAACGGCATCCCAAAGCTTTTCGAAGACAATTATATTGAGACTTCGATTTCTTTGTCGAGATTTCGAGACTTAACACATGAAAAGTGGAGAATTAGTGCAAGCTTTTTTTGTCTATAGTAGTTGGAATAGTAATTCGAACGAAGACTTACTTAGAAGAGGTTTCAGATTAAACTATGCATATAAAAGTATCGCGAAGTTTTACTCTAAAGTTTGATCATCTAGTAGTTGAAGAGTTTAACGACTTGATTACAAACTCATTTGACGTTTGCAATCCAGTGAAGCAAAACTTAAACATGCTAGATGAGAAGAATGAAGAAAAAGTTGTCACTCCTCGACTTATATGCAGTGTAAGAGGCACCTTCACCACATGTCAATCGTAAGGCACCAACTGCCACTCCTTTACGCATCTGGGGCATCTTCAATCAGGTCAAGCTTTAGAATCTGACCTTAATTATATATATACAGACAAATGCTCCAGCTTTATTATCGAAACTACTGTGATTGTGACCATATGTATGCAGAAGAAGTAATATATAATTGTCCAAAGCCATCCAAGTGATAATTATTTATTTAGTTTATAAGCAAAACATTTTTCGATTTTGTTATTTTGCAACAAAGAAATTTGGATTACTAAAATCTCGTCCTAAAGTTCGCACGATATTTTTTTTTTTTGGTAAATCAGAATTTTATAAGAGATAAAAAGTTATGTACAAACAAGAGCGTCCAATGGTAGGCTCAAAACAAGAAATAACAAAAACATGCAACTAATTA
>JAOSBP010000177.1:141344-153491 GCA_027563825.1 Erythroxylum mucronatum
GGCTTGTTGATGGCTATTGTGATCAACGTAATGAAGAGGCAGTTATTAAACTCCTTGATGAGTTTGTGACAAGAGGCATGCTTGTTGACATTTCAGTGTACAGGGCACTAATACGAAGGTTTTGCAAACTCGAAAAGGTCGGTTACGCTGATGAGCTATTCCATCTTATGCAAGAGAAGGGTATATCAGGTGATAGTGTTATATATGCTAGTCTAGCATATGCATATTGGAAACAAGGGAAGGCAAATGTTGCATCAGATATGTTAGATGAAATGTACAAGAAAAGGTTGATGGTTACTCTGAAACTCTATAAAAGCTTTAATGCTTCTTTTTCTGGTGATGGTAACATCCTAAATCTCTTCTGGGATCACCTAGTTAAGGCACGATTATTGTCAAAGCAAGTACTGAAAGATCTGCAGCAAGTCTGAAAATGCACTTAAATGTGTACTTTTCATTGTACATTTGTTTTATGAGTTTTCAGAAAATAAACGACAGATTCCTCCTTCTCATCTACACATGCAAACAGGGCATTACGGAGCAGCTTCTTCTGTTATAGCTGCAGTGGCTTCAATCCATATCTGTGTGAGAGAGCATTCCTGCACCTGAGCATCGCCATGGCTATATCCTCCTCTGCCAATGAGCCCCTTCATGTTTTTGTGACAAGATAAGCATTTGTCAACCAATGATACAGCTGTGAGGACAGTAATTCGTGGAGTTGTATGAGATGTTGAGGATGTGGTAGTGCAAGTTGAAGAGGGAACAAGCAGCCGAAGGAACAAGAAAAGAGAACACACCACTTCCATCCGTTGAAGGAGTCTCCTGCAACCATCAAGTATATTATAGATAACTTTCACGAACTTGGTTAGTCTGTATGTTACAGAAGGAATCTTCTTAGGGATGCCAAACTGGTCTGGTCGGCACAAGTTAATCAGGGTTGGAGTTGGGTTCGGATTCAAGAGGATCAATCCAATTCTACCAAAACACCAAATTTGTAAAATGTTTTTGGCGGAACTATAAAATCAAATATTAGGGTATTGTTTCCTGTGATTGACCTTTGATACTTAAATCTAAATTTAGATAATAAAATGTAATACTTGGTGAAAAAGGATTCAGGTAAAAATAATGAGTAGTTTTATAGTATCTAGGGTTTGTAACGTGTTGGATGGAGTTTATAAGTTGCCTATACTTCAGCTTGACATCAATGATTTGGATTTGAAATTTGAAGAGTCCAAAATTTGATAGATATCTTTTTTTACATTAATTTAGAGTAATATTTTAAATCCGAATAAATCAATTCAAAATTTAATTTATTAATTTTAAACTAAGTCAATTCTATTAGGTCATTTTTGTCATTCCCAAATATACCGGTAAGTTTGGTAATGGATTTATGGGCACGAGCTCAATTAAGAATGACAATGATCCGGATTGGGCTAAGGAGGCTCGAGGCTAAGAAAACAGGCCTAGCTATTTGACTTCAAATCAGGACTAGTTTCCACCCCTAAGCCAAACTTAAAATTTTGAGTTCCAGCCATAATATGGTTCAAGCTTAATCATGTTTGGGGTTCCAAATTTGAACTTGAAGTTGATCAAATTTGGATGGTTAATTGAGTCCCGATTGAACTTGATCAAGCTTAAATAAATATTTATCTTTATTTTTACAATAAGCTCAAATTAGAATTATTGTTTTCAAACTTAATCAATCTAGTCTAGGACGACAATGAACTCGGATGGACTCGCCCAATCTTGAGTTCAACTATACAAATTTTGTGAAGATTCGGACCTTGCCTGAGACAGCCAGTTCTATACTTTCGCTCGATCAAGTTCAAGATTAGTCAGAATTTGACTCGACCTATTTTAACCTGATTTTATTTTATTTTTTAAATAAAAATAAAAATCGATGTCATTTTTAACGAAACCATATTGTTTTTCTTAAAATTGTTGACCCTTGAGCCTGACATGAGGTCACATAAATACGACTCCTAAATCGAATAATTTTTGCCATTCCTAAACTATAAGTAATGCCATTTACCTCCTTAATTTATGGAATATTGGAGATTGATCCATAAGCCAAATAATTGTGAATGGCCATTGTCATGATGTACACAAGACGAAGAATGTAGAGCGACAGCCGACACGGCAAAGCAAACTTTTATAGATACTCCGAACCATTATCAACCACATCATTATCAAACGGCCGCCACCCTCAACGGTACCTTACCTTTGAGACCGCTCAAAAATACACGCCCACGCTACGCGCGTGAAATTTAATTTTTGGTATAATATTAATTTAAAATAATATTAAATTAGGTTATAACTTATTTATTAAAAATTTTAATCATCTAATAATATTAAGACCGATTTAAATATGATTTATTAATATAATTAATTAACAATTTGTTAAATTAAAAAATTATAAAAATTAATACATCTAATTAAATTAGATTTAAATTAATAAATTATCTTTAATTCTTATTTTAAATTTAATTTAATTATTTTAAGTCAAATTAAAAATCAAATTAGATCTTTATATAATATTTAGGAGGGACACGTGGTGAAACTGTGTTCATCAATTTCAAGTCGGCGCAAGTAGCTGCTCCGTGTGCCTTTGTCCTTTCAACATTTCCTTCATCTATCTTCTTGCTTCTTCTTTCGCCATTATTTATACAACACTTTATGCTCTCTTTCCTTTAAACTAGAGTTAGCCAGAACAAGAGGAAGTGAACTTTGTGTTTAGCTTCTGGGCAAAAATGGCGCAATCCCTCAGGTTCTTCGAACTCAACACCGGAGCGAAAATTCCTTCAGTTGGTCTTGGAACGTGGCAGGCCGCACCCGGCGTTGTTGGAGAAGCCGTTAGCACCGCTGTCAAGGTTTTTTTGATGTTATTAACGTTGTCGTTTCCGTTTTCTGTATACTTATGTTGTTTATGATTGCTGGGTTTTAACGGGCTCGTACTTGGTGCAGGTTGGATATAGACACATTGATTGTGCACGAGCTTACGAAAACGAGAAGGAGGTGATGATTCTACTAACCTTTTCCTTATTAAGCATATATCGTCAGTTCAAGAATCAATTTTTATGGTTGGTGTTCTAGATTGGTCGCGTGTTGAAGAAGCTGTTTGATGATGGTGTCGTGAAACGTGAGGAGTTGTTTATCACTTCCAAGCTCTGGTAAGGCCTGTTCTGTTTCTAATTTAACATTACCTGGAAAAAATTTGGAACTAGAATCCTGATTTTTCTGTCTGCAGGAATTCTGATCATGCACCAGAAGATGTGCCAAAGGCATTAGATAGAACTCTACAGGACTTGCAACTTGACTACTTAGATCTTTATTTGGTAATGCTTATCTCAGTTTCTGGGATTTACAATGTAAAAGAAGAATACAATGTAAAAGAAGTTTCTTGTCTGTAACTTAAATCTCCTTTTGTAGATACACTGGCCTGTGAGAATGACGGCACCTGAATTTAAGGCTGAAAATCTAACAATTCCTGACATACCTAGTACATGGAAAGCAATGGAGGCAGTTTATGATTCTGGCAAGGCTCGAGCTATCGGAGTCAGTAATTTCTCTTCGAAAAAGCTCAGAGACCTCTTAGAAATTGCTCGGGTGCCTCCTGTTGTTAACCAAGTGGAATGTCACCCTGTATGGCAACAACCAAAGCTTCACGAGTTTTGTAAATCCAAGGCAATTCACATAACTGTAAGTGTGACATTGATGCAACTCTTTTTGTTTCCACATTTTGTTTTCATTGGCATGTTCATGATCATTTGGACTCTTATGTGGGTTTTGTGCTAAATGCAGGGGTATTCACCATTAGGGTCTCCTGGTACAGGAAGTATTAAGACTGAGGTTCTTAAGAATCCTATACTCAACATGGTGGCTGAGAAATTAGGGAAGTCTCCTGCACAAGTTGCTCTTCGTTGGGGGCTTCAAATGGGTCACAGTGTTCTGCCAAGAAGCTCCAATGAGACAAGGATCAAGCAGAACTTTGACGTTTTCGACTGGTCTATTCCTGAGGACTTGTTTGCCAAGTTCTCTGAAATTGAGCAGGCAAGTACCCCTATTTCACTACTCTGATGATTTGGTGTTTGTTGGGTATACAGGAGATTAACCCGCAAGTAATTAGGGATGGCAAACTTGCAAGCGAACCCGACTTAGTCCATTGTCATCTTTACTGAGTATCCTGGTACTTATTTCGTGATTCGACTACTGACTGATCCTATACATATAAACATTGCAGGAGAGACTCGTTAAAGGAACTTTCTTTGTGAACGAGAAATATGGTTCATACAAGACCGTGGAAGAACTATGGGATGGTGAATAAACAGATCTTACCAGATGTTCCCATGTTGTATTAAGCAAAGCTTATACGTTGTTAGACCTGCCTGCTATCGTACTCTACGAGAAGCTTTTAAGATTCTGCATCAGTTATTTGCTTCATAAAGCTATATCAGCTATACTGCTCTGTTTCCCAGTTCCTTATACTTGTTTTGGAATAAGCACATGTGCGTTCCAACAAATTTGGACTCTTTAAATTTCTTTCCCAAATCTGGGGAAATATAGTTAATAGATCTAATAAGTGTGGGCAATTGATGGATGGTTTGTGTATTATAGCAATGGTAAGGGTCGGGTCTGAGCTTGGCCGAAATTCTATATCAGGGTCATGCACAAAGCTTGATCGGATTTAATGAGGTTAAATATATTTTTTAATTTTTAAAAATTCAAAAGAAAACTTTTTATTTAAGATTGATGGCATCGACTTGCCTCGAGATAGTATAAAAGTTTAACTCTTTTGAAAGTAGAAATAATAATAAAAATTCAATTCAATTAAAAATGATTTAAAAAGCTTAAATTCAGATTAAATTAATTTAATTTGAATATTTGATCGACTTGTAGGTTACTTTTTAAATTAATTAAATTCGAAATTATTATTTTTAAAATTATTCAAAAAATATTATAATTTATTCAAAACTCAATGAAATGAATTTTGAAAATAAAATAATTTCTTCCGTTTTAATTTCTCCAGTCTGGCATTGCCATGGTACAAAAAAGCTGAGGACCACAGACACCAGTCTCAATGGAAGATTAGAAAAGATTGCTACCCCTATTCTCGACATGGAAGGATTATCTTAAACATGATTAAATTAATTTTCAGTTTGATTTTATGGATTTTTTATTTACTAGTAAAAAGAATATTTTTTTTTTGGTAAATCAGAGAAAAATTAAATAAATGAACAAAATATATACAAAAAAGTCCACAGTGCTAAAAACTTCGCCAGTCAAGCCTCAAGGCAGCCAATAATAAATTAGGAAATACAGCAACTGGGGAAGATGCAACCCGAAACCCACTCAATAATTACATCAATATCACCAAGAAACAAAGCAGAAACTCTAGCAGACAAAGTCAAATAGAAGCCTAACTGAGACACTCCAACCCTAAGTTAGCAAGCATAGACAAACTGAGATAAAAGAACTGCATAGTCATAGCCCAGACTGGCCAAGATGAATACTGCCACCAAGAATGAACTACGCTGCACCTCCAAGGGTAGGCATGGCAAGCAAGGACACTCCGAAGAAACCACGAAGCTATAACCTGAAAAGACTTGAACAAAAGCCAAAATCAAATCAAATCAAATTACCTCCTCTCAGTGTTTAGGCTGAGCAGTTCCCTAACGTGGGAGATAACTCCTGGAAAATCACGCGCTCCTCAGCCAAAGCTTCATTCCTAAAGGTTTTGGCATTGTGTTCTGTCCAAATGTGGTAAACTACGGTGGAAAGCAAAAGGGGGAAGAGAGTAAGGACTGAAGCTATGGAATTGGGAACTGATAGGAACCAGGAAAGAATAGTGGACAGGGTTTAAAATCAAATTTTGAAATACAAGCATGTATAAAATCTAATTATACAACAATCAATTAATTGTACATTCAATTACTACTTTCATTTGAATTTCTTTAATTATTAATCATACATTTATCTAATTTTAGCAATTGTTCCAAAGTAAAATCTAACAGAATTGCATCACTGAGCCGAATAAACGGGATTTTAAAATACTAGACGAGTTATCGAACCATGCAATCCATTTTTTTAATATACATTCGTATTGTAACTAAACTCTCGAAGCCATGCAGTTCATAACACAAATCAAATGTCTTATACTGAAATCGAGATATTGGAGTCATACAATCCAGTAACACATATCATGACGAAATACTGTTAACTCCCTAATTGGCATGCCAACCTTATTACATTCTTTTAATTCCTATCTATTTTACTAGGGGCAAACTAATTAAATGAATTTTAATAAAAAAAACACTCACAATAGTCAATTCAAGTTATTCTGTCACTCTTTAATGTCATTTTTTTCTTCCATTATTGATTTTAATTTAGTTCGTACAACATTAACGACATATTCATTTCATCTCACTAATTAGTCAAAAATAACGTGTATATCAAGTTTTTCAATTTAAACACAATGTACGCCAATTAAGGAAAATACAAATTATAAGTCCAAAAATCCAAATTAATCACACATACTACTTCATTTACAATCCAATTAAATATTTTTAACAACAATTTCATAAATCCTCAATTTTATCTTAAGAACCCTAAATTACCTAATACACAAATTACAGGAAA
Organism: Erythroxylum mucronatum; assembly: GCA_027563825.1. Taxonomy (NCBI): domain Eukaryota; kingdom Viridiplantae; phylum Streptophyta; class Magnoliopsida; order Malpighiales; family Erythroxylaceae; genus Erythroxylum; species Erythroxylum mucronatum. The sequence continues at coordinate 147,978 of JAOSBP010000177.1, forward strand.
AATAGAATTGCAAGAACGCATAGTAAACTGATGTCCAATTCTTCAAATTAAGCTTCCATCAATTTCAATTTCACCAACAATTCCTTATTCCTTCTCTCTCTTTCTATATCTCCTTAAATTCCTCTTCTTTATCCCCATAATATTGTAAAAACATTCAATTTCATGCATTTTATTCATCAATGCATGCAACTACACCAAAATCATATACTAAAAATAATCAAAACTCTATTAACTTACTTTATAAATTTTCATGTACTATTTATCAAGAACACCCATATACATTTTCTTCATCTTTTCCCAATTTTTTTTGTTGATATGGTGAGTTTAGAGATCCTAGGTTGATGATTTAGTGTTTAATAGGTAATCTGGAGATTAAAAATAAAGAAAGTTGGCTTGAAAGTGTAAGAAGTTGAAAGAAAATGGGGAAAAAGAAGAATGGGTTATTCTCGCCACTCCTTGGAGAGGAAGAGAGGGTAGGTCCCCAAAAAAATGACATTTAATCCCTTAATAACTCTTTTCATTCTTTAATCAATTCTTTTATTATTCTCAATAAAAATACTCATAAGAAGAATATCAACATCACATAACGTTATTAATTAATATCATTTATTCTCATTAATATTTTTAGGTTGACTTTCACCATTTTTCAGGTCTAATTTTGACCACTGATCAATTATTGGCCAAATCCTCAAAACGAACTCACTTTGAGCTCCAATTTAATCATTGGGTTATTTTTAAACAATATTATCCAATGTGAAATAAAATAAAATGTAGTTTGGATCCCAAGTGTCACTATTCACCTCGAGATACAATATTCATGATCCAAAAATTACTATTCTTGAAATCGAGATTATTGAGATGTTACAACCATTCCCGTAAAGTATCAGTAAAATGAAAAGTGAATTCGAAGAAAATATCCTGTAAAGGATTATTTGGTCGAATCATTTGCAGATCAATTCATACGCTAAATTTATAGAGATTTTCTCTTAAATTTTTTAGGTGAAAAATCATCAAATATAAATCAGGGTCCTAAAGTAGATCTGGTTGGTTAAAGGACATTATTTTGAGCCACGACATTAATAGTTTGCCAGTAATCAAATAGTTTTTTGAGAAGTAATTCATATAGCACATAAGTAAGGGTTGGAGATAACTTTGTTATGTTCATCGGATGTCCATATAAAGGAAAAGGGCTTGTGTATTGGCTAACATAATTAAAATTTAAATTACAGACAATGTTTGTTTATCTTTAATCTCTTATGAAATTTATTTTATAAATCACTTTACTTGTATACAGGCTAGTTGGAGATTACGGTCTTTTTTGGTAAATAGCTCATTAACTATTTTTTAGCAGATTGAGAGATATTTGACTGTTTGACCATGTCAAATCGTTGATAATTATGTTTAGTAATCAGCTGATTGAGTTGAGCCAATTTGTTGTTTTTGAAAACTCTCCTATGAGGAACTTTTTGAATTACTCAAGTTTTTACTTTAAATGATGAAGTTTACTTCTTTTGCTTTATTTAAATTCTTAGAAAAATATTCAAAGAAATATTAAGATATAGTACTTATGTCTTTATAAATATTTTTTAAATCATGCCCTCATAAATTATTTTACAAGTAAACAGTTAATTTTATCAAACATTTTTAAATAAACCATTAATGTTATCTATTAGTTAAATCAGCTATATCGATCCATAGTCAACTAGCAGGTAATGCAATGCCAAATAGACCTATGAATTATCATAGAAGATAAGATTATGCTAAAATATAAGAAGAAATCTTTTATAGCGAGGAGTTGCAAATAGGTCAGGCTCGGATTGATCGAGCCTCAAGTTGGGTCTTAAACTTGATTTTTCGGGCCTTACGGTTTTGAGTTTTTTTAAAATATATATAAAATTAGGCTCGGTTTGGACTTAATCCGATTCGTTGTCATTCTACATGTTCTCATCTATTTTGTCTACCATTTATAATTTTGATTTGATTTGAGATTATGAATTTAAATAATTTATTATTTGAATGGTTAGAAAGTTAAAATAATATTATTTATTTATTTAAGATTCTTAATTTGTTAAGTCTAGGAGATTAGTCTCGTATGGACTAAATAATTGTACATGGTCTCGTGGCCGAACTTTGTGGCCATGTACAATAACACAAGCCGAATACAGAATAAAATTCCACCATGACAAGTAGACTGTTAAAACAACTCCGTACCGAAGTCAACCATTTTATTATAAAAAACCTTAACTGAACGCAATCACTTGGGACGTGTCAAAGACAGCTGCTCATGCCACGCGTCAGGAGCATGATCTGACCTTACTCATTGTCACGGTAGGTCTGTCGAAGTTTAGGTACGATCATAAGTCGGGTTAACGATAAAGAACATTATCAAAATTCGGGATTTAAAGTTATACAAGTCATTTAGAATGAATTTTTAAGAATAGCTTTATTATTTTTTAAAAAATTTAAAATAAATAAATCGTTTAAATTATTAAACTAAACTTAAAATGACGATAAGTTTTTGAATTTTTAAAATATTTTTAAATTCAAAATTTAATTTTAAATAATGGAATTTCGAAACTATTTTCATTCTTTTTGTGAAAAAATTAACCTATTATTATCATTATTACTAGTTAGTGGACATTGTAAGATATAAAATTTAATTGATTTTCAAATACTTTAAATTAAATCAATAAATTAAGAGGCGTAAGATTTAAATTTTTTATTAGTATTATTATTAAATTAATATATAATTAATTTAATATAATTAAAATTTCAAAATATAATTAAAAATAATTTATTACGAAAATAATAATTTAACTAACAATTAATTAATTTAGAAACAAATTTTCTATTAATTAGGATAAAAATACAAACTTTTTAACTTCTTCGAACCTACTTTTCATGAAATTACTATTATCGATCTTTTAAGAACCGAATTACATTAATTAGTTTAATATTAAAAACATTGAACTAACTTTGTTTTGATCAATTTTAAATTTTTAGTTTGATTTAGTTTAATAATTTTTGTTATTAAATATTGAACAACTTATTAATTAATAAGATAAATTTTATAAATTAACTAGTTTTTATAAACTAAAATAAATTAATTAATTTCCATTTAAAAGTCACTTTTTAATTAAAATTAAAATTTTTGATAACTAATCCAATCTTTTTCTATTATTTTTCAAATTCTTCAATTTTATTCAAAATTCAATCAAATTTATAAAAATTTAATTTTTATAAAAATTTTAATTTTTAATTTTTAATTTTTTTAATCTTATTTATTTAATTTTTGATACCATTTTCCCTTCTTTTGGTCTTTTATTGCGTCGGTATTATTATTTTTTTGTTGTCCATGAGATATCTTAGGAGGGTCTCAACTATGAAAAATATGTGTAAATCATTCACGTTCAGACTGATTCGTAAATTTCTAACCCTAAATTTTAATCTGCTGTATAGATTAGTGGATTCGAAAATTACGTAGGCATTATTTATACAACACTGTATGGTCTCTTTTTCTTTTAACAGAACCAATAGAAGTGAACTTTGTCTTTCGGTTTCTGAGAAAAAACTGACACTGTCCCTAAGGTTCTTCGAACTCAACACCGGAGCCAAAATCCCTTCCGTTGATCTTGGAACGGCGCAAATCGTTGGAGAAGCCGTTACCGCCGCTGTCAAGGTTTGTCGTTCGATGTTAAGCAAGAAGGACCTCTCCCAAAATTCGAAACCCTAGCTGTCAAATTTGCTCTCCATCAACGCTAATCTCCATACACTGATCGATTTATTCACGATTATTCGTTTGCCGCCAACTTGGAATCATAAAGCTGTGATCTGTCGAGAATTTGGATTGCTCATTCCACTACAAGAAAAGTCAAGTTCTCCGACGGAATATTCCGTCGGAGAAAAGGTAGGTTCCGTCAGAGATTATAGTTACCGACGGAATCCGACGAAAGAATAATCCGTCGTAAACATTGCTGTCGTTATTTATTACCGACGGAAATATTCCGCCGTAATTTTCTCACGGCTAACCGACGGAATATTACCGTTGTTGAAATTTTCCGACGGAAATTTTTTTGGAAATGACGTCGGTGAAATTAACTAATCAGCAACGGAATTTGACCATCGGTATTATTTAGGGACCGAAAAAGTGTCGCCAATATTCCGTAGTAAGTTATATATGTAACGACGGAATTTTTTACGTCGCCAAATTGAGTCCATTTATGTACCGACGGTATATCCAATTCCGTCGTTAAATTTTTACCGACGGAAAAAGTAATTCCGTCGGTGAAAAAAGATCTGACCAATAAGGTGCATGTATTATTGGACATCCACACATCAACCAGTACATCAAATGCAAGAATAATAACAATTGGTTATACATTATGGGACATCCAGGCATCAACCAGTACATCAAAGGTTTAAATAATGTCAATTGGAATACAATTGGATAAAAACACATCAAAGTAAACATAAATTTATATGATTGTACCTTAAAATCATGAGTTCGAAAATCTAAAGTTATGGTGATCGTTGGTGGTCCTTCAGAGAGCTTCCCTTCGACTGTTCGGAGGGTGGTGGCAACTGAGCCATCTGCAACCACTCTTCTCTCATCTTCGCCATCTGCTCTCTCATTTGTATCTGCATCTGCTCCCTGATTCGTTGCTCCTGCTCCCTCATCCGTTGTTCCTCCCGCTCTCTAAGCTCCCTCATCCGTTGTTCCTCCCGCTCTGTCAGCTCCCTCAACCGTTGTTCCTCCCACGCTGACAGCTCCCTCAACCGTTGTTCCTCCCGCTCAGTCTGCCCCTCTTCCAAATTAGCAATCTTGTCCATTAATGCTTGTACTGTAGCCCGGAGTTCGATGACTTCATTGTTGTTCGATGGCCTAGTGGACGCTGCTGTACTGGACATGAAAGATTGGGAATAACACGTGTTCCCATACGAACCTAGCCCAAATATCCTGCCACGGCGATCCCTACCACCCACGGCCTCAAAATACGTCTGAGACACGTCAACAGGCTGTTCCTCTTGCGTCTGCCGCTCTATGGTTTGTTGTAATTGGTCCTATAAGGTATGTGAAGTTAACATTAAGACGACTGACGGGAGGAGTATTGAGAAATTACAAAAAACAATAACTGGACATACATTCAGCTCTCGACAGCGGTTGTTGACGAAGGTTACACCGTCATGCTTCTTTGTGTGAGTGTGCAGAAATAACTGAAGGGGGGTAGGCTTCGTGCCCAATGACTTCTCCTACATGAGAAAGACTAAAACGTTAAATGTGAAGTAGAAATCGTTTAAACCTCGGCAGAGGATCGTAAAGTTATATGATATTCCCACAAGTTGGACAATGAAAATAAGTCAACACTGAAAATAAGTCAACATAAGTGGCACCAGATAGGTAGACCATTATCATTATCCATAATACAACGAAGCTAACTATCGACAAAATTAGTGTAAAGTGTAGATACTTACAAGTCTGTCTGCATGCTCTTGGTGAGTTATTGAGCCTCCCGT
>JAOSBP010000177.1:166613-180171 GCA_027563825.1 Erythroxylum mucronatum
TTTTGAAATATATGGGATATGTGACACAATTTAAATTTAATACGAACTAAACAAATTAGATTTAAATTAATAAATTAGATTTAATTATTATTTTAAGTTCAATTTAATTATTTTAAGTCAAAATTAAGAATTAAATTGGGTAAGATTTTAATGATTTATATATAATATTTATTAATATTTTTCCATTATTTTTAACATAAATTGAAGAAGCACAATTTTATGATCACTATGTTTTAACATACTTATGTTGTGATAGAAGCACAATTTTAGCAACTTTAAGAGTAAAAATGAATGAAACTGAAAATTTTACTTCTTGAATCTTAAAACTTTTCACTTCATACTTTAATAAGCAAGTTAAGTGTGATGAAAATACAATAGATTTGTATTATTTTTACTAAGCAAAATGTTTAGTTAATTGTGTTAAAAGAACTGATAATTAAATTTTTTTAATGATTTAATTGGAAAAATTAGTTAATTTTTATTTTGATTTTAATTTTTTAATTCAATTTATATTAATAATTATTGTTATTAATCAATTTATTAATCATTCAATTGATTTTTGTAAATTAATTAATTTTTATAAATTAAAATTAATTAATTAATTTTTATATAATATTTTTTAATTAAACTTGAATTTTTTATACGTAAGGATGATCATTTTTCATATTCTTTAATTTTTTAAACTTTAGTTAATCTTATGACAAGTTAACACTTACATAACTTTTTAAATCTTAAACTATGAATCGGATTTAGATTTTTTAGTTAATTGGCTATATCAAGGTTAGACGAGATCGACTTGGTCCGGTCTATTATCATCCATAAAAATGACATCTTTTAAATTTTTAACATAAAAAATTAATCTAACTTTTGGGCTTAAAAAAAGAATTTTAAGCCTAGCTCAGCCTATTATCACGAATGCATAAGGCATCATATTCTATGGAAGAATTGTTGTTTGATATATTTTTTATTTTATTCATTTTGTTAGTCATCTTTAATTATTTTTAAGTTAATAATAAAATCTTATATTTATATAATATTTTATTAATCATATATTCTAAATAAAATTATTAGATAAATCAATTTTAAAGTCACCGGTTATTGATTACAAGCCCATGTTTAAGTCCATCAAATGCAAACTCGAATTCTAGGGTTTTTGAGGTCGATAGAAGCCTAATTTGATTGGTTCTCAAATTTGAGTCTGAATTTTCCCAAAACCCTAACCTTTTAAATTCCCTAAACCCCTAAACCCTAAAACGACACAAAACCGAAACCCTCTATTCGTCTCTTTTCAACGCAAGACACAGACAAGTCATGGCCTTCAATTCCATGCTTCGCAAGGCCTCTTTTGCCTTACTTCCTCTCGCAATCTGACAAACTCACTTGTTCATCTATATTTTCAGGTCATTTGGATGAGTTTTTTTCTTTGGTCTTTATGGCTTTATTTGATTATTATTTAAATTATTATTCCTTACATTTAATTTGTGTTTATAGGGGCAACAATTGTCGTATCTTGATTTAACTATGATAAATTAATTTTTGAACAATTGATGCTATTTTATTTGTAATTTTTATTGTAAGGTGCTTGGAGAGATTAAAGCTTAAAAAGACTAAGTAGTGAACAAGGCATTGAAACAACTTGAGAAGAGAAGCGTAAGTGCAAGAATTACATAAGAGGATACGACAACTTTGAGCAAGCATGGGACATTGACAAAGCAGCCAAAATGACAGCATGAAGAGTAAGTTGGAGTGGACAACGTTACAACAGCGGCAGAAAAGAAAACGACAGCGTTGGTGGAGTGTAGGTGTAGCGTGGTCCAGAAAAAGGAAGAAGAAACGACAGCGTTGAGAGGAATGCATGAGTTTGGCAAAGGGTTTTAGAGTGAACCAGAAACTAGCCAATTAATTAGTCACATCATGAAATAGTGAGGGGGGTTACAGTGGCGGCAGGCGTGCTGTCTGGGGCTGGCGGCAGTGTGGAGGCGTCTATGCTGTGCGGTGAGATTAACGTGAAGGTGTGTGCTGGTCTGTGTGTGGGCAAACGTGAGAGGCGCAAGTTGGGAATGTGAAGAGTTGGTGGTTTTGCATGGTCTACATCCCAGATGTTGAGTGGCTTGTGCGTGTTTTGCCCTAAAACAGAGCTCCGATGATCGTCTGATTCAAGTCCTAGATAGCGAGATTGAATGCGTCGAGGAACCCCATGATGTGAGTACATGCCCGGTTCTTTTATTTTCATGGTTCTTTTTCTATATAGGTCTTGTTTGTATAACGGTGGTTTGCTTTTTACCTTAAGTTCGATTAGTTCATTTATTAAATTATTATGGAAATTTATTTTTACATAATTTTCATTTGGTTACTGAATTTGAACACGAAAATTGCAAGACAAAGTGGGGGAGTTCAACTCAAGAGGTTTTTGTGTTTTTGATAATTACTCAAAACTTGATAACGTTACAATTTGATATTACAATTCAACAATCATCAAGAGGTAGATAGTGTTCCGGATGGATTTCCATTCCAAATCGAAGATATCCCTGGAGAAAGAATCGTATTGTTGAAAAGAAAGTACCTTGACGAGATTATCAAAGCAGAAGTTGATATGCCTAATGTCAAAGTAGAAGAGGGTAATGAAGATGATGATAATACTGAATCCAATGCCCCACTTAGTGTTCCATTGGTTGTGACAATTTCTAAGGATAACAGTAGTTAGTTTTGGAGATTGGTGTCACTATTTTTCCTGATGAGATCTCTATCGATAGCTTGGCAATTAAAGACTCGAATATTTCTGAAGATAAACTTGCGTATGAAGGCCCTGACTTTAAGTAAATTATGCGATATGAATTGCCTGATTGTAATATGAATTACCTGGTTTTAAGTAAGCTTATGATATGGATTGCCTGAAAGTTTGCGATTGTTGGCTTCTGCTAATGCATTTTCGGGTTTCGATTTGGCAGTGATTTGGATGAGAATTTGCAGAAGGCTTTTCACAAGTATCTTGAGATTAGAGGGATCAAACCTAGCACTACAAACTTTTTGTTGGAGTACATGACCGAAAAGGACAACAGAGAATACTTGAAATGGTTGAATAACATCAAGGCTTTTGTGGGGAAGAAGGCCTAAGCTTTTATACGGTGGCAGTGGTTGGAACCACCTCTTCGGCTGTTTTCTTTTGTAGTGTTTACCATCCACATTGTGTATCATGAACAAGCATTGAAACTCATGAGCAATCTTTAACTGATTATTTAATAAACTTTCAAAATGGCATGCACTCTTTTGGATCTAAACTACTCAAAGAACTGTTCTTGATATGTTGCCTATACATTTCTTACCTTTCTTCTCATGCCAGTAAAACACAAGGCAGTAGGTATGCATGAATTTCGATTTGATGTTAATATATTATTATTTATTATATTAAATTATGAGTATGACAATGAACTTTCATTTCTTAAAGTTTCTTAAATAAAAATATTATAAAATTAAGAATTAACTTATGACCAAGGAATTTATTTTAATTTAATGTGAATTTTTAAGGTCAATCTATTGCTTTAGCTATTTTTAAAATGTATTTTAGGTGGAAAAAGTAAGTTTTAGATAATGACTTATTTTATTTTTTATATAAGTGTTCAATTTTTTAAAAAAGTTTAATTAAGTTCCAATTTTCTAGCATGTGACATACAAAAAATAATAAAATGTTATTAAAGTCCTTTACAATGTATTTCTATTTTTAATGGTAAGGTGACATGAGCTTCTGGATCCCAACAGAAGCTGTCCAGGCCCAAGCGTGGCTCATTCTTACAGGCCCATAGTTCTGAGAGCGCCCAATGCCCAAAACGAGGAAGTTACAACCTAAGAAAAGCAGAGTTACGCAAATGAGCATCTTATTCAAACTGCCATTGAAGCGAAGCTAAGTCAACGGTAAGAGACACAGGATAGGAGGAATCTCTCTCCCAATGAATGGGGTTCCCTATAAGTTCCAATCTCAATCTCCGATGTCTGTCCCCTTCTTCTACGCCGCGTTTTACGCGGTTCCAAAACCCTAAACCTAACTCTCCTCTTCTTCATTTTCTTTCTACCTTCACTCATCATCCTCCTCCTCCCACCAACCTCAAGGTAGGCCATATCCCACCTTCCTTTCTTTTTCATTTTTTTTAATAATCGTATGATAATGATGTTGTCGTGAAGTGTATTGGAGTGGAGTGTTATTTAAGTGGATTGGTTGTTTATTTATTCTTGTTTTTCTAATCATTGATTTATAGATGTCGTGCTCTGGTGCTTCGCGGCTCAGTTTTGTTTCCGTGAAGGCCCAGATGGCCACGGAGGAGAAGTCCATTTCTGGGGACAGGATGCTTGTTCGTTCTCATCTTAAATCTCTTGTGTTTGGTTACTGGGATAATCTTGGCTTGAAGTTTGGATTAATTGTTCAAAGCGCCTTCTTTTTTGTGCATTAGGTGTTTGTGCCTCCTCATCCGTTGATCAAGCACTGGGTTTCGGTTCTCAGAAATGAACAAACTCCGTGCCCCATTTTTAGTATGTGATGTGTACGAATTTTTAAATTTATGTGTTATTACACGGGTTTATATTAGTTTATACAAGAATGTGCGCTGGGAGAGGTTTTTAGTTGATGAATGGTTTTGTTTGTTAAAATTCATGTTTTCGATGACAGAAAATGCTCTGGCTGAGTTGGGGAGGTTACTTATGTACGAAGCTTCAAGGGATTGGCTGGTATGTTATTATGATCTCTTATCAATTCTTGCCTTCGATTATGTCTTGTACACTTACTTGTTTTGCTGCCAGCCTACTGTAACCGGTGAGATACAATCACCAATGGGTGTTGCCTCGGTTGAATTCATCGATCCAAGGGAGCCTGTGGCGGTCAGTTGATAGTTACAAATGATAAATCATTATTTTTTATTTTAGCCAGATGTTGACATTTGTTGTAGGTTCTAATTTGCTACTCCTTCGTACTGTAATTGCACTAACATTTTCCTTCTTTTATTTACAGGTTATTCCCATCTTGAGAGCTGGTCTAGCTCTTGCAGAACACGCATCTAGTATCTTGCCAGCCACAAAAACTTATCATCTAGGTATGTTTTGTTCACTATGCAAAGTAGAAGAGAGGGTTATGCTTATTGTATAATCATAGTCTTCTGAATGTACTTTCCCTAGATAGGGTGGTGTTTGATGAAATCAAAACTGTATATCACAGAATTAACAGAGGGAAGGGATCATACTTGTCAGACAAGGGAGGTCTCTTCATTATTTTTATTTCAGTAATAATGAATTTTTTCATATCAGAATATTAATATTAATCAAGGACTTACCCCTGAGAACGTTATTGAGTTCCCTACATTTTTACAGACTTACATAGGGATCTTCTTTATTTAACTAATCAGTGATAGAGGAATTATTTCTTTTTGTCTCCTTTTGGCGTTTATTTTCCATGTTGGTCTTTCCTTTCCATTTTCCTATTTTTTCTTAATAGTTTTCTTCGAGTAAGAATACTTGAGCAACAAAGGTAATGAAATTCCATCCCTTTATTGGAAATTAAGGTGTTAGCAGGGACGAGGAGACACTTCAGCCAACAGTTTATCTAAACAAGTAAGATCTCTATTGGAGAAATTTGCTCAATTTAGCTCCAGCTAATGTTGTTGAATTGTTCATAGTTTCAACAATTTTTGGGTCTAACCTACTAATTTAGGTAAACAATAGAGCTTTCATTATTGTAATTGTTCATTCTTATTTAGTTTTAGATTTGTTTGATATGCAGCATGGCCTTAGTGTTTAATGGTTTCTAATTATAGTATTCAAAGGCGCTTCTATGACATTTACCTGTTCTCCCAATAGGTTACCTGATAAGTTTCCTGAAGGTTCTCGGATTTTTGTGGTAGATCCTATGCTAGCAACAGGTAGGATCTCTCTAGCTTGCTACCCGACATCTTACAATATCATAGTGTTTATCTTTTGCTACATTCTTTTAAATTCTTGCAAATACAAGGAAGCTCAGGATGTCGTTCTAGCAGATCTTTAGTTTGGATTACAAATGAAGAAGCTTACATTGTGATGCCATGTGTGAATTATTCTGTTATGATGGAATAAGTGGAAATGGATTGTCAAGACTCTAGACTTAACAATGGAACTATTTTAAGACTGAGGCATAATTGACATGTTTCAGGCTTTGATGTGTCATCTAATTAATTTGATGCAAAAATGCTTGTTAAGCGAAGTGCATACTACCGTGGATCAAAATCAGATTTCTCTGATCCTGTAAAATTTTCAGAAAAATTTGTTTCTTGCATTTAGCATAAGGTTGCAACATGGTGAACTCAAAATTTAGATCTTGTTCTAAAAATTGTCTGATCTAAAATACCAAAAAGCTGTTCCTGTTTCCTCAATGTTTTAACACTTATGTTATATTCCAGGGCGCCTGCTTCTGTCAAATTATAGGAAGAACTGTGACAAAAGTGTGCTATTAAATAATGTCTAAAATGTTGACTTCAATTTTTCCTTTTAACTGTTTCACAAACATTATCTTCTTTTTTCATGTTAAAGAGAAAGCATTCATTTCTCAGATTGTTATTTCTCTTGGTAATCATTTTCTGATACTACCTTCTGGATATACATGTTTTGAGGCAAATTTGCTTGATTTTAGGTGGCACAATAGTCGCAGCTCTTGACCTTGTTACGGAACGTGGGGTAGATAGCAAACAAATCAAAGTGGTAAGTTGGCATAAGTTCTCTGTATGCCTGTATGTTTTTTGTTTCTTCATCAGCAATTTAAACGTTTGAATTCATGTATGCAGTTCTTAAATGGTACTTTTTGTTGCTTGATATTTATGAAAAGCATGAAATTCTATTGTGTCATGAGATGTTCCTGTTTAGATGGATTGCAAACATACCCAATGTTTTGGTATAATGCAAACATACCCAATTTTTTGGTATAAGAGTGGGATTTAAATAATTCTAATGCTACTTAATAGTTTCTTGAAAAGGGTCATCTATTGTGTTGAATTTGAAAGATTATCAACTTTGTAAAACACATGAAAATATTATTCTTCAATTCATAATTGCACCTTGTGTAGCATATTGTGATCTGTTCTTCGTACTCCTCAGACTCGGCTCAGTTGGTTTCTCTTGGTGCTGTCTGTTAGTTTGTGTTTGAGATGGATCAAGTTCTGGTTGTGCTGTCTGTTAGTTTGTGTTTGAGATGGATCAAGTTCTGGTGTTCTTCTTCTCCTATTTTATTTACTTGCCAAGAAAATAAAATTGCGAAAGGATGAAAGGTCAATTAATTAAAAATTTACCATAACATGTGGAACAGTCTTTTGGGATGCACATTTAACCCCTTTGATCTGCAAGACTAACGTTATTTAGTAAAACAACAGATTTCTGCTGTTGCTGCTCCTCCAGCCCTTCAAAAACTCAGTGAAAAGTTCCCTGGGTATGGTACTAGTTCCCCGACTTAAAGTAGATACGCATTTTGCTGAGCTTCTAATAATTATTTCTTTTCTTTTGACTTTACAGGCTTCATGTTTACACAGGAATTATTGATCCTACAGTAAACAATAAAGGGTGAGTACTGCTTTTGCCATAATTGTGTAGAAACTATTAGATCTTATTTTGAACCGCAAAATGGAACCTCCCCTTTTCAGGTTTATCGTTCCTGGACTAGGGGACGCTGGAGATCGGAGCTTTGGCACGTAAGTATATTTTGTGGATGATCTGACAATCATGATGCTGTGGCATGCAATTTTGATATATTGAGCCTACAAGCAATCTCAGAGGCTGGCGAAGTTTTCAGTTCTGGGCAGGATTTTGTGTGGAAGGATTATGCTGGGAAATATCATTCTTTTGGCATTGGGAATCAGGAGCCACTGTCTGAACATAGTTTCCCATCATATTGTCGACTATTTAACATTAAAAGTACCTCTTGTGCCGTAAGTACAATCATCTGAAGACGATTGCAAGAATTCTAAACTCTTATTATGCAATTATTCATAAATTTGATGTCAGGATTTTCTGAGAAAAGTATCAGCTAATTTGTAAGAGACTTGCTCTTTGGTTAGTTTCATTTTACAACTTGGAAAGATGTATAACAAAGGATCAGACAAAAGTTTTCCAAATCTGAGAATAGAAGGACCAAAGGAAACAAGGAAAAAAGGACAAAAAGGTGACGCAAAAGTAGTGATGCATTTAATCCTGATGATGACAATGATGTGTGTGTATATATATATATATTTGTTACAGTAGAATAACAAGCAATACACTAACGAATAATTAAATAATATTATATTAATAAAGAGTATACATATATAGACAAAAGAAGAAAGTAGAAAATCAAATAATATGTCATATTTAATAAATAAAATTAATTTTTATAATACAAAACAAAAGATAGTATCAAAAGAGGGTTATGTTTGTACGGAACGAAGAAGTTGAAATCAACATGCACCGCCTAACAGAGCCGGCGCCAAAACCACGGCCTCCTCCTATATCACCACCATGGGTTGTGACAGGTTTATACAGAACGAAGAAGTTGAAATCAACATGCACTGCCTCCTCCAGCGCCGCCGCCAAAACCACCGCCTCCTCCTCCTATATCACCACCATGCATGGGTTGTGATAGGTTTATACAGAACGAAGAAGTTAAAATCAACATGCACTACCTCCTCCAGCGCCGCCGCCAAAACCGCCGACTCCTCCTCCCATATCGCCACCATGGGTTGTGATACCACCGTGATCATGATGAGTACGATGATGATGATGATGATTAAAGCCAGAGCTGCCTCCACCACCACCTCCAAGGCTTCCAAAAGTACAACTCAACAGAACGGACACAACAGCAAGAGAAACAATTACTACGATGAAGATTACCCAGATTCCCATAATGTCTAAAACTTGCTTATACCATTTCTAGTCCTGGATCCTAGCTTCATGGTTTTATAGTTATGCTAATTTCTGACTAGTCCTTCAATTTCAGTCCAACACTACTTTGATACGTAAGTCCGTGACCCCGTTAGCGCGTAGAAAAGTTCAAGCTTCAAGATAGTATGATCTTCATACGTCTCTCTCTCTTGTCACGTCTGAACATAAATTTGCACGTGCATATATAGCGTGTTGTACACGAAAGGCCTAAATTTAAAAATTGAGGACTTATTTGCAAAATCACAAAATTAAATCAAGGAGACAAAACTAGAAGGCGACTAACACAACTAGGTATTTGACCTGCGACACATTCACCATCGTAAACGCCACGGTGCCAAAAGTGCCACGCGCAATGTGACACTCTTGATAACAAGCTTAGAAGGGCCGATCTCCCAATCCTGCCTCACCTTCTTGAAAGTGGCGGCACCAACCTCAGTTGCTGGGTGGCGGCCGCTGCGGCGAGATTCCCATCTCAACTTGAGAGGCACCTCACAAGCCCATCACTAGTTTCCTTCATTTTACCCAAATAGTCTAACACCAAGACAGAAAAAGGGAGTTGGAAAATGAGTTTTGACGGTACTTGTCTTCTTCAGGCCTTTTAAAGAGAATGTATTCGTGGCTTGTGGAATCTGGGCTTTCTGGTAAGAGAATTTAACTATTTATATGGTTATTCTATACATGGAAATTTATATACAAAACATGTGAAAAATAATGTTAATAAAAAAACTATTGTAATTTTAAATCTTATTATTATAATTTTTGAGGTCAAATGTATAATTATAAATTGTATAGTGCAATATAAAGAAATATTATTTTAAAACATTAAAAATTTTAAAAGCTATTTTTTAAATTTAAAAAAATTATCTAAAATAGTACTCAATATTAATCAGTACTAAAATCAAATCCGGTACTGATATCGGTATGATATTCATAATATTATTTACAATAGCATATAGATTTACAATAGCATATAGAAAAGACCTCAATGTTGAATAGCGTTTAAATTAAATTCTAACATTTTCAAAACATTTAAAATATGCTTTAAGTGAATAAAAAATTTAATGAAATTAATTCTCTATTAATTAAACGTCACATTAACTTTTACTTGACATTATTATTTATTTTTAAATAAAAAGTTGATCCTACTGAAGTGAGATCTATTGTCTAAAAGATATAAAGATAAGTGAGATCCTTTGTCTAAAACGTAAGAACCTACTTTTTAATTAATTTAAAAATAATTATATAGTAATGGGCTTATTTTATATTTAAAAATGTAAAAATAATGTAATGTGAGCATTTGCATGATATTTAACTAACAAGAAGTTAACTTCGACAAAGTTTTTTACCTATTAAGGATCAATTCTAAATATTTTGAAAACTTTATGACTTAATTTGAACATTTTAAAACGGTAGGGTTCAAGTTATATTATGTTGTAAACGTTGAGGTTTAAAATGTACTTTTGGCCACTAAATTTTAGGATAGGTTCGTTTTTTATTTGAACTGTAAATCTGAATTCAATTAATATCAAAGTCTAAAATTTTAAGAAAACAATATCATTATTTGTTCAAATTGAGAACTTTTATAATTATTATATATTAAGAAATATTAAATTATAAAAATTAATATATCAATTTATAAAAATAAATTAATAAAATAATAATTAGTAAATTTACAATAATAATACAAATCTGACACAAGAAATAATCTCTCTTAGCCAGCACATGCTTATGTTACAAAAACGTATAATTGCTCATGCAAATGTATTGTTCTGCACAAAAACCATCAGCAGTAGACAGAAATTGGCTGCATGCATCATGCGACCGCCACAAAGAAGTTCTGTCGTGTAATGTGGTAAGACATCAACATCCCATTCCTCCTCCTCCTCCTCCTCCACCAGAATCACAACCACCGCCACCTCCTCCTCCCCCTCCACCAAAATCACAACCACCGCCACCGCCACCATAATCAACACCTCCCATATCAATGCTTATGTCCGCAGTGCCCATGTCTACTCTTGCCCCATCACCACCACCACCACCACCTCCTCGGTCGAGCTTTTTTCCAGCACCGCCGTATAATCTACCAAGGATTATCACGAGAATAAAAAAAGCGAGTGTGGAGCACCAGCCTATGATTGCAATTCCCCAAGGCTCCATTTACTTGATGCACTAATCAATTCTTTTCTTGTATAGCGACAGACCAAATTCTCTAGTTAGTCGCAACATTATATATAAATCTTAGCTATTATAGATACAGAGGCAACGCGTTGTGTTTAACGAGTCTGGCTAGCATACAATTCAAAGTTATTGGCAATCATGAGGTTGACTTTATTACAAGGTTTTATTAATTATCTTAGGGTTAGCAACGGACTCGGTCCGAGGGTCAGTCAAACAACCGGTCGGTCCAAAATCAATCGACTCGGATTCGTTTCAGGCTGTTTTGCTGGTACTGGAATATGGTAATTGGTTCCTTAGACCCGACTAAGTCGTCATCTTCTGATTAATTTGATTAGTATTGATCATAAGTCTACTTGTCTTTTTTTTTGTTGAAAAGTCCTAGGTTTAATTGTCTTGTAATTGAATAAGTAATAACATTGAAGCTATGTTCCATGAACTGC
This sequence comes from Erythroxylum mucronatum, assembly GCA_027563825.1. Lineage (NCBI taxonomy): Eukaryota > Viridiplantae > Streptophyta > Magnoliopsida > Malpighiales > Erythroxylaceae > Erythroxylum > Erythroxylum mucronatum. The sequence continues at coordinate 178,148 of JAOSBP010000177.1, forward strand.
TCCAGAAAACTTGAGAGTTTGACTCAGCTCGCAGATTTTGATTCTTTGAATGTGAAGTCTTATAATAGAATGTTAACAGATCACTTACCTTATACGATTTGATTATACAACATGTTTCTTTTCTAAAATTTTATTTATTTATAAATTAATTATGATTATAATGTGTAAAGTCTTTTTACCTCGAAATTAAACTAATTTATATATTTAATATAAAATAAAATAAAATTGTGATGAAATAATATGAGCAAGCTTATTACACTACAAGAAAAATGGAAAATAGTGACGGTAAATTATCGACGGAAAAGAAACTATTAAAAATTGTCTGGAAAAATTTCGTTTAGCAGCGGTACTAATATCCGTCGCTAAATGCGTAGGGAAATCATCCTTGTAAAATTTGCAACGGAATTTAACGACGGTATTAAATAACTGTCGCCATTCACCACAAAAAGCAGGAATTAGCTACAAAAAATAAACCGTTGCAAATTACCGACGGAAAAATAATTTCCATTAGTAAAGTTGACAGGAAAAATTTCGTTTAGCAGCGGTATTAATATCTATCGCTAAATATAGAGGGACATAATCTCACCAACATTTGTGACGGACTTTAGCAATGGTACAAATGACTGTTGTTAAGAAAGGCGAGAATTTTTGCAGAATGAGCAAAGTTTGAGTTTATCGCCGGAAAAATTCCGTCGTTAAATTCCAATCTGCGACATACTTTAGCGACGGTATAAGATTACCGTCGATAAATAAGGCAGGAATTATTGGCGGAATGAAAAAATTTGAGTTTACCGACAAAAAGTTTTCCGTCGATAAATTTTCAACTAAAACAAACGACGTCATTTTCTTTTACATTAAACTCATCCGAAGCTCTCCTCTTCCACCCCCGCCCCACCTGTGTCTTCTTCTTCCTGCTGCGTTCCTCTCATGCGATTTTCTTCTCTCCAGTGTTGTCTGCTCTTCGGTGTTGCCTTCTCCGGCCCCATTTCACATTCCAGGAAAATATTCAGGTGCTAAGAGGTATGGCTGAATTAATATAACTTGAGATCTTGAGTTAACTGATAAGCAGAAGATTGAAAAGGAAAACACTAAAGTACGAAGGGCTTCCACCACGGACAAGGCAGCTAAGAAGGGACATGGGCTTTGTTCAAAGAATCTTTTTGAGGTTTCATTTATTCATTTTTTTCTTTCTTTTTCAAATTTATCAACTTATTTCTTAGATTATCTATTTGACAAACCCTTAGCTTTTACTTATTTGGCTGAGACAAGTTTGTTAGTAGGAGCAAAATTGGTAATTATCATTGCGAGTTAAATTAAATGAGAGGATAATGTGTCTAAACTATTGGCAAATATATGCTAGGGGTATTTGTTGATTGTGGTTGAACTGCTTAAACACAATATGAGATGTTTTATTGATAAAATGTCGCGAAATGTGAAAACTCTCTGTGATGTTTAAAAAATGTCGCGAAAAATTCGAATTTTTTATAACATTTTATAAAAACATCGCAGTTTTGTAAGACTTTTTACGACAATTTTTTAATTAAGACATCACGAAATAGAAACCATGACATTTTATTAACGTTTACCTTTTGTTTAATTAATATTTAAAGGTAACATTTCCCACCATTTTGCTGGTTTCTTAACGTTTCTTCTTCTCTGGTTTCTTCTTCTTCTCCACCTTTCGGTCTCTAACAAATAACTCCCTCTACTCTCAATTCAATCTGCCATGCATACATAGTAATCTCACCTGGTGGAATAATTTTTGCATTCTGGTTTAAGGATTGTGGTTGAATTTTCTACCTAAAGGTGCTCGTGATTGTAGAGATTATGAAGGAAGTAGATTTCAATACTGTAAGTAGAAATTACATGGTCTGGATCAATACTAAAGTTTTTGTGTAGTTTCACCATTTTTAAATTATCTTTGTCAATCTGCAGGCAACTTTGTCCAATATTCTCAGACAACTTGGTATGAGTTATGGTTTATCTATCTTCCATTAGATATAACATTTATGGTTTCAATTCAA
>JAOSBP010000179.1:0-29608 GCA_027563825.1 Erythroxylum mucronatum
TTTGATAGCATTGGCACTGAGCTCACTCGAGATGATCGTAGGAAGTTATACTCTAATTTTGGCTTACTGTGAGTGCTTCTCTCATGCTTGACATTTTAGTCCTCATGTCTGGACCTTGAATGACGGTGGTTTTGTTTACATGAGGGTGGTTTTGTTTACATGGGACAGATATCCCTGTGTATATTGCACAAATTCTGTCGCAGGTTCGTGGTGTCATGGGAAAATATCCTCCATATCAATCCATTCTTTTCCAGATTGTCCTATGGTGAGAGTCAACTTCTTGACAAGGCATTTTATGAAGAGGAGGTGAAAAAGGCTTTGCTTAGCCTTTGAGCAACAGGTTCATGTTACCAGATTGTGATTCTTCATCATTTTCCTTTGATTCAGCTTATTTCTTCCATGCAATCTGTTACTTACACTCACAATCGAAAAACTCGTTTCGTGTGATTATACTTGCAGTTCCATTATGCCGTCTTCTTCGCATACATAAGGTTGAGGAAGCAGGAGATTAAGAATCTGATGTGGGTATCTGAATGTGTGGCCCAGAATCAGAAGTCAAGAGTTCATGACAGTGTTGCTTTCATATTTTAGTTCCGGGACACAAGCTGTAACGGAGAATCGTACGGTCTTCTGCATAAACTTTTGTAAATCGAATCGTTCTTTCAAGCCTCCAACGGATCATTTGTTAAGTTGCAGAGATTGCCTAGGCCGTGTATGTTTGAAACTTATGCTTGTTGGGAATAAGATCTATTAGGTATTCTTATGTTCCTTAGTTTGGCTAGCCTTGTAGTTCACAAGGCACAACGTACGAACTTCTTCCCAGTATTTATTCCTCATGTCCTTCGTTAGACAAGTGTTGATCAGTTTAGATTGCTTAAGTTTATCTTACAATTGTTGTACGTGCGTCATCGAAATAAGTTTTCACCCTACCAAAGTAAACATCTTCCTGAATTCATGAAACACTTTGAATAAAAGTTAAATATTAAGAGATGAAACACAGAAGTATCAAAATGTTAAAGAAATTTAACACTTCTCATTATTCGGTTACGATAAATTAGGGATAATAATAGGTTCAGTCGGGTTTGAGTTTGTTCGATATGAAATTTAATGAACGACGTGAAATTTAATGAACAACTGGAAACGAAACAATGTGATTAAATTTTAATTTTAGATGGCAATTCATGGATTCTAAATTCTTTTTTCTTAAGAATTTGATATAAATTTTAATTATGTCTAAAACATTTCCTTTTGTATAAATAACATTGTCTTATTATATATATAAATATTTTTTAATACAAAATGTCATTTATATATAAAAAAAGTTTACAGTTAATTTTCAGTTTGAATCAAAACTCATAAAAATTAAATTAAATCCATTCTAAAATTTTAAAAAATTTAAATTTAACACAATTTTTAAATTTTTCAAAATTTTGATTTAAAATATAATTAACTTAAATTCAATTTATTAATTTTAAATAGTGATAAATTAAATTTGTTCCTTGTTATCAATGACTCGATACTAATCGAACTTGATCTATTGATCTAGTCGGTTTGTGCTGAGATAGTGTTCGAATTAGTGGAATGGAGAGCATGATCATGTGTTAAAATTTTTCTATCTATACATTTTTTCGATTGAGCTTGTCGTACAGAATTTATCAAATATGAAGTACCCAATTGACCTAATTTATAGATTATTACGTTAATTTAGAGATTTACGGTATTTAAAAAATAACCATTAAAAAAAAGTGAAGAATTTTGCTTGCGTTCTTGTGTCTAACTCTCATGAACAGGACAGGAAATGGGCATTAGAAATGGAAGAGACTGATCGTTGACTAAAACTTCAATCTTTATCGACTAGATCCAAGCAACAATCTTCTCCGACCAAAATCCATTTCTTATCTCTTCAATCACTCCACGAAACCCCCAAATTACAAACCCTAGCCACCCTCAATATGCCCATCACCACCCCACTCTTCCTCTTCCTTCTTGCACTAGCCACCACCACGTTCTCCACTCCGATCCCAGGCCTCGACACCTTCCTCTCACACCAATCCCATTTTGACCCACATGCCACCAACGACACATTTGACTCCCTCCCATCATCTCTCAAGAAATCGCTCTCTCGCTCCACTGCTTCTCACCTCCAAGTCTCTTCTCTCATCTCCTCTCTTCTCTCCATCTCCGTTCCGCTCTCTGTTCACGTCCGTCTGGTGGGCTCTGGATTTCCTAGTGACTCCTCCAATACCCTCGACCATTTCCGCTCCGCTACTCATACCTCCGATCACTTCCACGTCATCACCCCCGACCCTCCCGCCCAGCAGAGCTCCCACCGTCTTGCCATCATGCATTCCCCCCACTTTGATATCGTCCACTCGAGTCCGGCGCTTTCTTCTCGCATCTCCGACGCACTCAAGTCGTCGATCTCGGAAACGCCGTCTTCGCTCCGCTCGTCGTTAGTATCCGTTCCGTTCGACGCCGTTGATCGAATCATTAAACAAGACTTTGAAAAAGAGAAGACTGTTCAAGGGGTTTATGTATACCTGCTTTATTTGGGTTTTAAAAATTAGAGATGAAAATTTGGAAACCTATTAAAAGTAGTTTTCTAATTTCCTAAAAAATTGGAAAAAAAAGGAAACACGTTTTTCTTGAAAAATTGATATATTTTTTATTAATAAACATGTTTTCTAATTATTTTCTATTTTATGAAATTTTTTTCTAAAAAATTAGAGAATTTTCAGAAAGTAAACACACCCTAATAGTCTCATTAAAGTGAGACCATCTAAAAGTATAATTTCTTTTAAGCACAGTCTTGAATATTTAAGAGTAATATAATCGATCGAAATAACTTAAACAATTCTACTTTTAAAATGAGATAATATCAATATTTTAAAAATACGGACATCGAATCGGTTAAGTAAAAAGTTTAAGATTTAAAAGTTCAACCGGTATTAAACCGTTACAAAACTGGTACATAATAAATAAGAAATAAAAATTACAAAATAAATAAAAATATACTATAAAATAAAATATTTTATTGAAATAAAAATGTACTAATAATGCTTATAAATATATAATAAACTAATAAAAACCTAATAATTTAAACTGCAATTGAATCTAACATAAATTTTAAAATAAAAATTATATTTCTATATTATTATTTATTTAAAGGCTCGTAAAAGTTGAAGTATGTTTAAAGAAAGTCAATAAAAAAGACTATAATTTTATTCTAACTTCTTTATAGTTTAATATTATTTTTTACACATTTTTAAATTATATTAATTGAGGGTAAGTCTTGGAGCAACCGATAAAGTGGCTCTTTTATGATCTAGGATACGTTGACTTTTTGACTTTTCAAATTATCTTAAACAAAATTACTTATATATATTAATTAATAATTCAACTTATTAAGCAAATTTATGATAAAAATAATAATTATTTTTAACAATAATAATTTAAAATTTTCAACTAAAGTATAAGGAGATAAATAAAGAACCTAAAATTTGACAAATGTAATTTACTAGTGAGGATAAAAAAATTTAGTATTTTAAGGATAAAAATGATAATTTATTTTTGTTAATTATAATTCAAAATAAAATTTTAATTAAAATAAAAAGAGATAAAAATATAATTTATAATTTATTAGTTAAATTATATAAGATAATTAAAAGAAAAAAATCATTAAAAAATCTTTAAAAATTGTACTTTTCCTCTTTAAAAATCTCTACCTTTTCTTACAATAACGGTGTATTCTCCTAAAATTGGCAGAGAGGAAGAGCCTTCTGATGCTTGTGCGGGTCCCACATGCAGTATTTAAAAAGATGACTCTTTCTAACATATGCTTAGTTAGCCGGTTTTTAAAAAAAATTGTCTGATTTTTCTGAAAAAACTCAGTTTTTTCTCCTAATGATTATAAGTACAAATTGAACCAAAAATTAGGTTGGTTTGTATTGGATAATATATTACTCGCACAAACTGAGACTACTCACTTAAAATATAAAGACAGGCTATTTAATTACTATAAATGATACATGATGAAACATCTATTGTCCATTATTTTTTTATATTCAACATCGATTGAGTAGCTTGTTAAAAGATTTATTAAATGACAAAAAAACTTAATTTTATTTATGATTCAACAAGTATACACACACACACTAATGATATAATTATTTTAAGTTCTATATTTAATATAAAAATCAAGCAATCATCAAGCAAATAACTAAATGAAAATATGCTGGCTAATAAGCTACTGTTGAGGTACATTTTATAGGATTGAAGTTGATACTTTATTATACTCTTGAGGTGCTTGTTTCGAACATGAGATCGAATAAAGTGAAGATCGACTTTGACATGTTTCATATGGATATTGAATATAAGATTTTGCTTTATCATTTGCTTTGATACTAAATGATAAAGCAAGCACACGCAAGAGGGAGGTGAATTGTGTGTGACTTAAAAAATTTGCAAGTTACTTTCAGTTCAAGAAGTAAGTCTGTTATATGATAAGATCTTGTTTAAACAAAAGGAATTCGAAATAGAAGGTGCATGTTAAAATTGAAAGGAACCTCTTTGAAGTTGAAAACAGAAAGAACTGGTAAAAGTGAAGGAGCCTTTTGCTGAAATAAACACAAACACACATACAATATAATGTGGAAATATAAAAGTTAAGAGAGAAGAGAAGAAAGACATAGTCAATTTATACTGGTTCGGCTTACAACCTAAGCCTACGTCTAGTCCCTAAGTATCCAACTTGAGTATTTCCCTATAAAATCAAGTGGAAACTTGACGAGCCTTTCTAAGCTCACAAGTTAATATTTTTCAAGGTTCTCCAACCTTCCAAACTAGTAGTATTTAGCTAGCTCTATAAGCTCTCAACATAAAATGAAATTTGCTCAATATGAGCTACACTTATCTCTCTCAAAACTATTTTCACTTTTTAAAGAACAAGAGATTTTACAATGATATTACTTTCAAAAGAATTTGTGCTATAGTTGTATTTCAAAAGTCTGATCTATGCTCGCAAAAGCAATGGCTCTTCCTTAAGTAGGCATTTCTTTCAACTAACCGTTGCTTCACTTTCATCTTTAGGAAACTGGATGGATTTAAATATGAATAACTTCAATGTCATCTTGCCAAAAATCTTCTAGTAATCACGCGACTTAATATACGACCTTAATAATTAGAGGATCCTTTCGGATAAACCTTTCTTAATAAGGTAAGTTCATAAAGAAGGTTCCTACAAGAAAAGAATTATATTTCTTATGTATTTCCTTTTAAGAATAAATCTGTTAGTAATAAATCCATTTTGAATTTTGAAACATTATATAGTTATCTTCAAGGTTGTTAAGAATAAACCTTGAGCTAACAAAATGATTAAGAAAGGGAAAATAAACCAAAAGCTCTATCTTGCCTCAATCCAGTCGTGGCGGAAGAAATTTTCACGAGTATAATGGCATGTAAATCTCCTAAAGAAGCATGCGAGAAACTAAAAGAAGAATTTGAGGGTAACACTCAAACTAAGAGGATGCAAATTTTAAATATCAAAAGGAAATTTGAGATGTCAAAAATGAAAATTTCTGAAGGTGCCAAGGAATATGGGAGCAAACTTATGTCCATTATCAATAAAATCAAGTCACTTGGTGAAGAATTTCCTATTCAAAGGGTTGTAGACAAGTTTCTTATGACGCTTCTTGAAAGGTACGAGTAAAAAATTTCATCACTTGAAGTTACTAAAGATCTATCAAATATAACCTTTGTAGAGTTACTAAACGGTCTTCAAGTTGTGGACTAAAGAAGAATAATGAGGGATGGAGACAATGGTGTTATAAGGTCAAAAGAGAATACATGATCAAACGTTCATCTTTAAAGGATAAAAGTAAAATTCTCTAGTGTACAAATTGTAAGAAGCTCAACCATGAAGAGAAGGATTGTTAGCACAAAGGAAAATTGCAATATTTCAAGTGTAAGAGATTTGGGCATTTACAAAAAGACTGCATATTTTCAAATGAAGAAGAAACAGACATGGCATAAGTGGCACAAGAAGAAACTCTTTTTTAGGGTTTTTGGTGAGAAGTGCACCATGGAGATATATGCTTCAATATTTGTAAGTTGATGATAATGTGCATTGACAAATTTGAAGACAATGATGAGAAGTGCATTACATTAGGAGAGAAGTGCTTCATCCATGAAATTTTGAAGCTAGGGGGAACGTTAGCAAGTGCTTCAAAATAATTAAATTAATTTATTTTCTTAGTTCCTATTTTCTAGCATTAGTATATTAGTAGAGTAACTGGTCAAATTTGCATGTGATATTTTGTTGGTATTTTCTAACTATTAGTGGAGGATTATGTGGGATGATGTTTACCTACTTGCTTAGATGATTGCTTATTTTTTTGTTGAGTTTAGTTTATTTTTAAGCCTATTTAAGTAGACATAACCTTGCTTTCATTTAGTAATGGAACATTACAAGTGTTAAACTATAAAACTCCCTGCCTTCCTTCTCCATTTTCATTCTTTTTTCTCCAACAAGATGTGATTAGTTTAAGACATTTGTAACAAATGTAAAAGGTGGATTAGTTAGAAAAACACAAGGATGAGATTTATATTCTATTTCTATAGTATGTGTATGGTTTGACTCAAAGTAGCATAAATAACTAGTAAATATATACCTTCAATTTGTAGTAGTTTGGCTTGTCATGAAATAAAAATGCAAAGGAAAAATTTTGCTAAAAAAGAGGAGTTGACATGTGATTGATGAGATAGATAATAGTTTCACAAGTTGAAGTCCAAAACTCCAATGAGATTGATGCGCGATGCATAAGAGCAAGAGCAAAATTTAAAATATGGTGGTAGTTTTTTTTACAGTGACAATATGTTGATGTATGTAAGGAGGAAGGTATTAATTAATATGCTAACAAAGAAAGTGATTTAGGACTTAGTAGTCTTCCTTTCCATTAAAATATAAGGTGATAATCGAAAGCTAAAAGTATTTCTTAACAAGTGTTTTGAATTGTTCAGAAATATTATAGACATCAAATTTTTACTCAAGGAATAGAGCCATGTGTATTTTGTAAAATGATCAACAAAAATAAAATAATATTTGAAGTGATCAAAAAAAGATGTAATGGAAGCAGGACCTCTACATTTATATATATGGGATCAATTATGGGATCAATTATAGAGATTAAATGTGCTAAATAATAATTTACGACTCTTATTATGAGAACATGAATTGTATTGGGTTAGTACTGTCTTTTGATAAATCAGTAAATATTGAAATTTATTGTTTTTTATTTTAATAATCTAAATGTTGATGTCAAAGAAATATAGTGGACCTACTACTATCTTTATACTTTTTTTTTAATATTTTGTGATAGTTGAGCTATAGTAAATAGAATACCTTATTCATTTTAAAAAAAGGAAATATAGTGGATCTTGTTAGGTTGTTAATGGTTGATGAATGATGTATTTGAAAGTTAAGTGAAGTTGTTTGAGCCATAGTTGGCAACTCATTCAAGTTCCCTTTACTTTAGCCACAAATAAGTGTTGCCCTCATTCTCAAATCTTTCACCATGTAAGATGGAAATAACTTTTTTTTAAAGAAAATGATTAAAGAAATTTATAGAAGAAACTAGATCAACATTACAATGAGTTCAAGACTAGACGCCTAGTCTCATAAAGGGAACTAAGCCCAATTGTCTAAGCTAAAGGAAGAAGGCAAAAAATAGAACATAAGCCTTATTATGCAAACATAAAAATTACAAGCCCCACATTCTCTCCATATCCATAGACAGAGATTCCTCCATATGTTTAGCATACAAGCAAGCTTTGATAAAGTGACTCTATCCACAAGCAGGTATTTCTCTACCTTCTTATCAGTAAACTGTCTACTATTCTGTTCCCTCCATATATTGTATATGACATTTGCTTTAAAGAGAATAACATTGGGTTTACTCCTTTCTGAATTAGTTATGATCCAATTTAATGTCTGCTCCCAATTATTACCAGAAAAATTATGAGGTAAAATATGCAAGATTCTACTCCAAATTGCCTTAGTATAATTCAATTAATGCAAAATTGGTTTTATGTAATTGTAAAATAGAAAACAAGTTTCTTGTGATGTTAGGAGCCCAAAAACGTTATTAAGTGTAATAATAAGCAAGAAGGAGTATTAATCATGATTGAACTTGTATATATGATAGGGATGTTGCTAACATTACGATGTCATTACCTCCATCATACACAAAACGAATGGATAAGGTTTGTAGGTTAGGTGTAATGTATTGAGAGGCATTAATATTCATAAGTTAGTTTTTGGTTGGAGTAGAGGGAATTTATGTTTGATGTTCAACAACCATTCTTGACCTGTGTACTTTGGCGGAGTGGCTAAATTTGGCACAAATTTGACATTGAATCGTTCTTCTATTGAGGTTTGATATAAATGTATGCTAATTAAGGTCATGATTGCTTGGATTATAGCTCCTTTGCTAGTTGTAGTTATTTTTTGTCCATTATTTTAGAAGAAGTGTCTTTTATTTTTATGATTATCGATACCTTAGTTCCCTTGTTTAGATATATTTATAGTTTTGAAACGATAGTTAGTGTTATTGAAACGTTGATTGTATTGGCTGTTAGGTTAACTAATTCTTTGCTATAGATTTCATGATTTAAGAAGATTTCATGATTAACGATTTGTCAAATAGTTCTTCATATGTTACTGGAGCATCATGAGCATGTAAACCATTACTAATCTCTTTATGTTCTTATCTAATGCCAATAAGAGATTTAAATAACATTTCAGAGGTGATCTAGATAAAGTGGATTTATCTGCAATAATTTAAATTTTATTTAAGTAATCTACTACTAATTTTAAGTCTTTCATTGTGTTAGAAAGAGTTGTGTGAAGTACATAAGATCCTTGGTCTTGATTTATTACCAATGGTTATTGTAAGGTTACCACAAATTTGTTTAATTATTTTTGTCAATACTACAATATGAGTAATTGTATTATATACTGAGACCATTATATCAATTTAGAGGAAGTAAATTTGTTTTGTCTATAATTTGAAATTTGGTAAATTTGAATATGTGAAATATGGGTATAAGTTATCAATATATTCTATTAAATTATATACATGAAGAGTAATGATTTATGAACTTATGATGAGTATGTAATGTTATTATTAAATTTCAAAAAGAAATTGACATAAGGTAATATTAAAACTTATCAAGGAATCCAACTTTGGAAGGCAATATTAAAGCTTATCACAGAATTAATTTGGTTGTTGTTCCGTATCATTTGAGCATTTATATTTTTTTCTAATTGATATTTTGCAATTTGATTTTAGTTATATTTTATGATTGAGTTGATGAAGATTTTTACATGATGAAAATAATTGAATAATGAAACTTTTAGGATTATGATATTATAAAAGATTTATTGAATGGTAGACAAGGCTAATTTTATTCACAATTTAATGAAAGAATAAGAGTAATTTCATATTCTATACTTACTACAGAAATCAAGTTATAATTAAGTTAATAATTAACTACATCAAAATTTGTTGACTCATAAAGTAAGATGGAGCATATTTTCTGAGATATAAGTGTAACATGAGGAAATGTAGAATACCTGATTTCGGTTTCATCTTAACTTCTAAAGCAGTTTTAGTGGCGAAAATGAGCTCCAATCTCCCGAGACCTTCACGGAAAATGTTCATCGACACGTGGTTGACACCTTTCTACAATTTTCTCATTACATAAGCGTTCTTAATGGGTCAGAGGATCTATATGATATGAATGATATGAGTAGCTGCAGGAGATTTTAACCTTTATATATAACTTCCATATTAGGCTTCTCCATTACAAGCTTGATATGGGGTTTGATCCATACTAATCGGGATCCATTTTTCTCCTGGACTTCGACCCATTGATTTAGATCATTTATTAGGCTACTTTATTACCCTTATCTAGATCAAACTATGTAACTTAACCGATAACTTATTAAAAGCTGAAAAAAACAATTAATAGTTGTCCAACATAATGAGAAAGGACAAAATTGTCCAACATTCTCCCCCTTGGACAATCATTAATTGCTTTACTCAAGTTTAAAAATAGTTTGAAAGCTCGGTTAAGTCACGCTGCCATATTGGTATCAAATTTAAAAATTAAAAACATTTGATCCAAAATTAATGAAAGTCCAACATTCCGTCCTGCAAGGCTTTTAATACCAAAAAATATCAAACACATGTGTCATGTGTGACATAGGTCCATTATAATCACAAATATCTAATACCTTACTAACATGAATGGGAAAATGAAGTGTGGTAAACTATGATGATACTTATATGATCTAATACGTATCATCTTCATTTGTAGGTCTCGATTTCTCCAACTTTATACTAAGTTGCATGTGTTAAATTGTAGCAGAGAAATCCTATTTTCTCTTACTAAATGCTAAACAGCATTAGAGAAAACCTTGTTTTCTCTCATTGGATGCTAAACAACATTAGAAAAAACCTTTATATTCTTCAACTGAATGCTAAACTACATTAGAGAACCTTTATGGGATTATACCTTATATCCTCCTATGTCATATCAAATTTATGGATATTCGTACTAAACTGTATGTGTCTAAATGACATAGGCTCAAGGTCAATCTTATATATGCCTAATCTTTAAAATGCTAAGATCAACACAAATCTTAAGGCTTCCATATGTATTATGACTATACACATGAACAGTTATTACTGAGGATAACAAGATGATAAGCTATATTAATAAATAACCATAATGTCATAATACATTAAAATGTACAAACATTTAAGGAGCAAACACAATGATCCCTAATTACTGCTGTCTAAGGACCTTAACATGCCCATACCAGATACATGTTTAACAAATACTAGCGGGCGAAGTTCGTTAGTCAATGGATCAGCTAACATCTGCTCAGTCCTGATATGCTCCACTTCGATGTCACCTTTCTGAATCAACTCCTTTATGGTTATATATTTGACCTCTAAATGCTTAGACCCTGTGATATTCTTGTTGTTACTGAACGATACTGCAGTAAGATTATCACAATATAACCGAATGGGTTTAGCTATCAAATCTACTATAGACAACTCAAAAATTAAGTTTCTGAGCCAAATCGCCTGTGTAACAGCTCCATAACATGCAACAAACTCTGCATGCATGGTCGAGGAAGTTACCAGTGTCTACTTGACACTCTTCCATGATACTGCATGTGCCAACATACAAATGTACCCTGAAGTGGATTTGCGATCATTAGGACACATAGCAAAATCGAAGTCTGTATACCCTGTGAAGTTTAAATTGTTGACTTTTCTATATGTTAACGTGTAATCCATGGTATCCTTAAGGTATCTCAATACTCGTTTAACTGCATTCCAATGGTCTATACCTAAGTTAGCCAGATATCGACCCAGCAGTCTAACAACAAATGCAATGTCCAGTCTAGTGCACACTTGGGCATACATCAGGCTACCAACTGCACTAGAGTACGAGATATTCCTCATAACCTCTCTCTCAACTTCATTTTTTAGACACTGTGCCAAAGATAATCTCTCTCCATGAGAGATAGGCGTTACAACAGGTTTATATTCAGCCATATTAAATCTTTGTAGCACTCACTCAATCTGTATACCAAGGACAAAAGATGCTTCACCTAAATCCTTCATGTTAAAGTGTTTGGCCAAAATTTGCTTGACCTCATGCAGCATGGTCAAATCATTTGATGCGAGTAAGATATCATCCATATACAGTAATAGGAAGATAACTTTGCTCCCCTAGACCTTATAGTATAAGCATCTTTCAACTTTATTTTTCACAAAGTCGAATGAGGTCAAAACCTCATCAAACTTTAGGTACCATTTTCTAGAAACTTGTTTCAAACCGTATATTGATTTAGTCAATTTACAAATTTTGGCAGTTGCATAATGATCTTGAAATCCTTTAGGTTGCTCCATATAGACCTTTTCATAAAGTTCATCATTCAAGAAAGTGATTTTAATGTCCATCCAATGTAGCTCCATGTTATAATGCGCTTCTATTTCCATAATCAATCTAAATGCACTTCAAGGATACAAGAGAGAAGGTAACATTGAAGTCAACTCCTTCTCTTTGAGTGAATCCTTTAGCAACTAAACATGCCTTAAACTGCTCAACTTGACCCTGTGTATCCTTCTTGGTCTTAAATAGACACTTACAACTAACAGGTATGTAATGATGAGATAAATCAACAAGCTCCTATACCTTATTATGCCTCATAAATTGCATCTCATCCTTCATTGCTTCCTACCACAAGTTTGCATGGGTCCAGAAACAACTTTTGTAAAAGTAACTGGATCCACAACATGTCCTATGTCATAGTCTTGCTCACCCAAATAGACTATGTAATCTAATAAGATAGCAGGTCGCCTTTCTCTGATGGATCTGCACAACTACATAGGGTCTTGTATATCAAAAATCTCTTCCTAAATAGGTATAGGTCCCTATGTCTGTATAGGCATGGTACTAGGACCTTTATCCACTAGACCTGACTATATGAGAGGCGGATACGAAATAATCATAGTATCTATCCTGCTATCTCCTAGAGGATGTGAGGATCCTCCCTCATCATAGACATCGTATTCCAAAAACTTAACCGTCTGCGATTCCACTATTCTGAACCCTCCTTCTGTACAGTAAAATCTGCCCTTAGAGTGGTCAGGATAACTACTAAATAGCAATGAGTGGAACGATGTTTTCATAAGGATTATATAACCTTACCTTGACAGGGCAGCCCCACATATGAATGTGTGCAAGACTTCGCTTCCTTCCAACCCAGAGTTCTAAGGGTGTCTTTAGTACTGACTTACTCGGGACTCTATTCAAGATATACAATGTCGTCTTGATGACTTCACCCCAAAGGTATTCGGGTAGGTTAGACCTGATCTACATTGACCTCATCATGCCCTTTAGGTTGCAAATGCTCCATTCGGCCACAAAACTTTGCTTAGGACTACCTGGCATAGTGAATTGAGTCACTATTCCAACTGATTCTAAATACTTAGCAAACAAACCCTTTTCTTGTCCTGTAATCCCTTGTCTACCATAGTATTCCCCACACTTGTCAAATCTGACTATCTTTATTGATTTTCCCAATTAGTTCTTAACCTCAGTCTTAAAGATCTTGAACTTATCAAGAACTTCTGACTTTTCCTTAAGCAAGAACACATAACCATAGTGGGAATAATCATCTGTAAACGTTAGAAAATATATAGCATTACGTAACATGACTTATATGGACCACTAACGTCTCTATGTATGAGGTCCAATAAACCAGAAGCACGAGTTGACCCCTTTTTCTTTATCTTGGTCAACTTACCTCTACAACAATCGATACATGTTTCTAGATCACTAAAGTCCAGAGTTGGGAGAGTTTGAGATGTTGGCTATCTCCTACATCTCTCAGGATGAGGCCTAGGACATCAATGCCTTGATTTCCTAGTGTGTTGTAACTGAGGAGAAGATTAAGAGTTCTCCTCATACAGCCCTGTTTGCAGTTGCTAAAGGTAAAGGGAAGGCTAAGCCCCAACAGCCTAACGGTAAGGGTGAGAAACCCAAACCCTCTCCACAGATTCAGACTAGATAGTCCAGCATTGCTAATGGCCCATATGACATAAAGGATATGAGGTGCTTCTTCTGTAAGAAGAAGGGGCATAGAAAGGGCAATTATCTAAAGTATAAGCTGTGAAAGGTTAAGCAGAAACTGTCAGGTAACTCATCAGCCTATATGATGACTCTTTAATCAAGGTGCTCTGGTCCATATAAGAAGACACCTTTTACCTATGGGAAATGCTATCCATAAACTCCTTCACTATGACCGCATTCAGTAATCCACTGAGCAGATGATCTGAGATCAATCTTTTGTTTGACCGCTCCCAGATTTCCATCACTGCTTTATTAGCTTCTGAGCTGATATTAGTAAGTGGAGAAGGCCTTTTGATATGATCACCATGCTGATGTCATCTATCTCTAGGGTAAACTTAACATCCTTCTTCCACTTCTTGAAATTGAAACCATTAAAGGTCTCAATTGTGACAACATTGTTGTTTACAGAAAAGGTGATTGTAAAATAGAAAAGACAATGTAAAGATCAGTATAAATGCAAGATAATAGTGATACTTAAAGCATTAAAGTAGTATCTATATCGAGAATCCGATAACACATATTATGAAACACCTTTGGGTTGAATATATAATATATGCAATTAGACCCCCATATAAAAGCGATCAGAGTACAAATTATCAACTCTTATGACACTACCACCTTTATGTGAATAGATCATTTAAGCAACGACTTTCCTCTATCTAATGCCTTTATGAACATCTCAAAGTGCTATGTAAGGTCAACACTTTTGAGTAGAATAACCAAACATAAGGCCAGATACATTCCCCAACATGTGAGCAGAAAAATCCAAAACACTGACTTGAAAGGCCACTTTGGTGACTACACCCTTATCAGTACCCTAGAAAGTCCATAAACACTAGGGATACATCTTTATGTCATCCTTACATTCTATATGGGCATAATGTATGTGAAAATCAGCTATAAATGCAAAAACAAAATGCACAGTCAAATAATCACATACTAGTACTGAAAACATCGTCTTTAAACTTTATTTGAGACTTTTATTTAAAATATTCTCAATGAGAGTGACTATCGTACTTTCTCGAATACCGAACCTCCCACACGAGACATAAAACTTTAAGTGTCTCCCTTATGCAGTTCGGAGCACGAAAATGCACTCAAAATCAGCTTAAAAAAACTTTAAAACCTTTTCTAGAATCCAATTACTAGCGTAATAAATCTAGAAAAATTGAAAATTCAGTTTAAAAATTCTCCCAACCTAAAAACTTACCCAAAAGGACCTGGGGTAACTTTATGAAAATTCTGAAAATTTTTAATATTTTTTTATGCTGACATCAGCGCAGCACTGTGCGTTGACGTTAGCAAACGTCATGCCTATGCATGGCAAAGTGCGCGCATACGTTGCGCGTGCGTGTAACAACGCACGCCAGATGCATCTAGCACGCGCCACCGACACGCACACATGCTTTCACTGTATGACGCCACATGTCCGAATCGCTGCCATCCGTGTGTCAGGACAAATGGTGGGCGCGTGCAATGCGCGTGCCAACTGTCCCGCGCTTGTGGGAGAATGGGCCTCATAAGGCGCGTGCCTTGCACATGCTATACATGTTCTTCACCCCGTGGAGCCACGTGGGAGGAAACGTGCCAACCAAACCGCCTTATGGCAGTTACTATAGCACCGTCGAGAGCGCGTGCAGTGTATGCACCTGACGGTGCAATCGCCCTCCGACAGAGAGGGCAATTTCTGGTGATTTCGGGGCTAGTTTTCTAGTTTTTTTGCACTTTTTTTGGTCCATTTTTGACTTGTTTTTATAGCTAGCCTTATGCATACCACTTTTACGTAATCATATACGCAAAAAAGCGAAAAACTAACTAAAAAATTGATGAAAACTATAATGAATAAAAACTGAAAAACCTTCGTTTCTAGCAACCTGATCATATAACCGCTCTGATACTATGTGCAACACGTAGCATAAACCTTATTACGGGTCTCGGATCATTTATGAAAGGGTTAAAAATGAAGGAAATCCAGAATTCCTGATTTAGTTCCATCTTGACTTCCGAAGCGGTTTTTATGGCCAAAACGAGCTCTAATCTCCCGGGACCTTCACGAAAAATGTTCACCAACATGAGGTTAATGCTTTTCTACAGTTTTCTTAATATGTAAGCGCTTTTAACAGGTCAGAGGATCCGTATACTTATGAATGGATATGAGCAACTACAGGAGACATCAACCTTTGTATATAGCTTTTATATTGGGTTTTCCCATCACAAGCCTGATATAGGTCCGATTCACACTAATCGGGATCCATTTTTCTCCTAGACTTTGATCTATTGATTTAGATTATTTATTGGACCACTTTATTGTCCTTATCTGAATGAAATTACATAATTTAACTAATAAGTTATTAAAAATCAAAAAATGTAATTAATAATTATCAACATAGTGAAAAAGGACAAAATGATCCGAACTATAGATTGATTCTATTGCTCCCTTTAGGCCTGTTCCTCCGTCTGTTCCTGCATTGCCCAAACATGCAAAGAATGGATGGAAGAGGTGGAAATAAGGGACAATAGAGCGGTGTGAACATAGGATCGTTCCCTAAGTCGACACCCTAGATCAACAACTGCAAGTTGGCAGCATACATTTTTTATTATAGCAATTATTGCGAGCGTCAAGAGCGTTAGGAAATCTTATTTTATTCAGGCATGCACCAAAAGTAACAATTAACGTGTTTAAAAGTCTCTACTTACCATATTTAAATATCAAAATAGGTGTCCAGCGGTTCAACTACCAAAAGGTTTTTCCAAAACCAAAAACCCATTTTCATTTCTTGATCCAAGACTACTCTCCATCTCTCTTTTCAGTCTTATAAAATTGTCTCTAGGGAATTATAGAAATCTCAATATGTTTTCTTTGTCTATACCTTTTTATTTTAAAATATAAGACTGATAAAAATGGAGGCTATAAACTTTTAGTTTGGAAACATTATTAAATTAAATTAAAATTTGCATATGGTGAAATTCCTATTATAAGAAGAATTCAATAAAAAACCACAAACCTAAAATATGAACTGTTATCTTTAATTATTGGTTTCTAATCAAATTAAAAGATAATTTAAAATAGAAACAAAAGCAAGTTTTTTGAGTGGTTTTGTCCACTTCATAGAAGGAGCAAGAAGTTACCACCTGATTTGTATTATCTTTAATTAATGGTTTCTAAAATAGAAACAAAAACAAGTTTGTTGAGTGGCTTTCTCCACTTGATAGAAGGACAAAGAAGTTATCACCCAATTTGTATTGACTAATAAACGTGTGACCATAAGCTAAAATTAATGCACCTTGTTTGCATGCACATTACAAAGCTAGCTGTAAGTCATGTGTTCACATGTATCAGTCTGCTTATATGATTTTTTAATCTATAATCGACTCTATATAATGCTTGCTCACGGTCAGGCCATAACCATCCAACATAGTAAGCAACCAATAGCCATAGCTCAGTTTGAATACTAGTGTTGCTAATCATCACAGTCTGTGAACATGAAGCTGGAGGTAGAATTCATATCTGAACATATTGTTAAGCCTTCTTCTCCAACCCCATCTCACCTTAGCCATCACCAACTCTCCTTTCTGGACCAGACCATGCCTTGGGTTTTCATGCCTTGGGTACTTTTTTACGTTGAAGATGGGAAAGTCAGCAACAAAGAACGATGTGATAAGGTTAAGGAAGCTCTATCCGAGGCCTTAGCCATGTTTTATCCATTGGCAGGCCGCATAAGAGGGAATGATCACGTAGAATGCAACGATGATGGAGTTCATTTCACAGAAGCTAAAGCAAAATGCAGACTTCTGGATTTTCTTGAAGACCCTATTTGCAATGAGATTAACAAGTTGCTACCTTTTGAAATCGACAACGTCAACATCGACTCGCTTGCTTTCTTCCAAGTCACCTACTTCGAGTGTGGTGGGATTTCTATTGGGATAGGTATTTCGCACAAGATTGGAGATGCTATGTCTTCGTTTATGTTCCTAAACACTTGGGCAGCTATGGCTCGTGGAGACAAAAACATAATTGCCCCTCATTTCGATTCTGCTACTCTCTTTCCACCTATAAACATTGGAGGTTTCGACCCTGGTTTTGAGATCGTCAAGGAAAAAATTGTTTCGAAAAGATTTGTGTTCGATTCATCGAGCATAGAGGTTATTAAGGACAAATATACAGAAAAGAGCAGCATGATAGAGCATCCAAGACGACCTACAAGAGTTGAGGCCTTAACAGCTTTCATATGGAACAGGTTCAAGGCCACCACTCAAGCTGAAGAAGATTTGGACAAAGTTTACGCAGTGATGCATGCAATAAACATGCGTCCGAAGATGAGCCTTCCTTTCTCGGGAGAATTTTTCGGTAATATTTTTGTTGAGCACATAGTAGCAGTCTCCAACAAGTTCGATGTCGATGAGGAAGAATGCAGTAGGATGATCAAGCAGATGAGGAATTCTATAAGAAATGTGAACGAGAGCTACGTGAAGAACCTACAAGGTGGCGAGCACTTAGGTTTGTTGACAGATAGGGCTGAGAGGCTGAGCAAAGGAGACATGATTTGTCTCGACTTCACAAGTTGGTGTAGGTTTCCAATTTACGATATTGACTTTGGTTGGGGAAACCCTATGTGGGTAGGTTCGGCTGCTTGGCCATACCATAACTTAGTGACGTTCTTGGACACCAAAAATGGAGGTGGCATAGAGGCATGGGTTCATCTGAAAGAGGAAGACATGGGAAAGTTTGAAAGTGACCATGAGCTAAATTCATTTGTTTCTCGAGTGCTCATTGGTTAGATAAGTTCGTCCAACGATGGTGGACCAAGAATCATTTGGTTTAGCTATTTTCATCTGTTATTTGCAACAATCTCATTACTTAGGCTTGAGTTAAAGGCCTTAATTAAACTAATGGCATGTATGACTACAATTAACTAGTCTTTTTAAAATTAAATCAAATAGCTATTATGTTTATGATACTATTTTGAATTTGTTCTTCTCAATAAATTTGTTGCCTATTTAAATGATTTTCGTTTAAGGTTACTAGGTAACACTGATGATAAGACTCAATTATTTTTGACTAAGTTTAAGACTTTCTTGGCATTTTATTATTCTTATAAGTAGCAATCGTAAGAGATTATATTTTATCATTTATAACTAAATTAAAATAGTACAGATAACAACATATTCTATTTTCTATGTTTTATAAATATTTCAATAAGAATTTTTTCAATATTTTCGTAAGTAAAGAGACAATCTCATGGTTATATTTATATATATAAGATCGTACAATTAAAATGTATAAAATTTATAGAATGGTCTTATGATGACTTTCTTGGATATTTAGTTTTTATATCACTTTTGCTTTAATCATATGTTTGAGCTTGAAACTATATTAAATCGTGCTAACAAGACTTTGACTACAAATACGAAAAAACGTGGCCAACGAATCGGTTGTGATCATATTCATGCGCGACAGCTTCTACTATTAAAAACAAAGACCTAATTAATAATTAGCAAAAGGATCCTTCGTTTACCTTTAGGGGCTTGGTCTAATGGTGGGGTAAAAGGAGTTCGGATCTTTTCTTTAATATTACTCTATCCAATCCTATTTAATGCCTAAAATGACGTTTTGAATAATTTAGAAACTGTCTAACCCTATTCAATATCCAAAATAACATGCAAAAGGATCCTTTGTTTACCTTTAGGGGCTTGGCGTAATGGTAGGGGTAAAAGGAGTTCAGATCCTCTATCTAATATTATTCTGTTCAACCATATACAAAGCCTAAAATGATATCGTTTTGAGCATTTTAGAGATTGTCCAACCCTATCTAATGTCCAAAACAACGTCGTTTTGAGCATTAGACAGGATTGGGCATCTTAATATTAGACAAAAGATCCTCAATGGGGTAAAAGACCGATCCTTTCGGCTATCTTTTTTTTTGTCTTTCTTCTTTCGAAGTTGCACTACTTTGAATTATCTCGGATATATAAATATTTTCGGGTGATAAACATTATTGAACCTATTTAATTTACCTTTCAATCATGGAATTTACGTTATTTTAAAATATATTTGTTATTCTTCATATTTATTTTGGATTCTCAAACGATATTTTCTTTTTATTAAAAAATTAGTTTTTTATAATAACGATGGTAATAACTTGTTGATTTACTCTAATAAATAATTGAAAATGAAAATTTGAAAATATGTGGTTTCGTAAAATTCTGGTTCAGTTGCAGTTGCTTTGAACTATATCTGCGATTGCTTAATATAAATCAATTATAATTTTTCTAGCATAAATGAAAATAGAAAAATTAAATGAGAAATAAATAAATTAACACTCGAGATTTGGTAACTCAGTACCTTGCTTACATCTGCAGGGCCCTCACCTATCTTAATCACTTTCACCAAGGAACAATAACATTTTTACTCAAGAAATTACAGAGTCAACTCACCTAACCCTTGATACTATACTTCGTCTTCACATCCCGTGAAAGTAAATCACTCCCAATAACACAATCACGTCGTGCTATCCTCAATAGAGAATTTTCAACAACAATGTTTAATAATAAAAATAAGAATTAAACAACTCAAGTGATTGAAACAATAACGACATAAATAAAGACACTTGAGATAAGAAAACAACTCTCCTAAAAATATAGCTTCATCAACCGAAAGTGTAGAAAGTGGTAGACTAATATCTGCTGTGAATCTCTGAAAATAATCAGCAAGCAATCCATGCACAACAACTCCTAGAAGACATCAAATGAAATAACATTTCATCACCGAGATGTCACAATATACAACTGCTCATGAAACCCATGTAATAGACATATTTTTTTAGCCAAAAACAACACCAAGACAGCAAAAAAATTACACAACAAATAGAAAATGCAGTTGCCTAAGATGGATAAGATCACCAAAAAATCCACACATAGCAACTTCAATACTCATCAATCGGACATGTATTTCATCCCAAAAACATGCCAACAATGCAGTTGCCAATATTGATGGATAGATCGTGTAATGTTCACAAAAACAGAGAAAAACGCAGTTGCTATATGTTCATCAATTGGCCGCTTATTTTTCTCTAACAAAAATTCCGCTGCCTTGCTTAGCAATTGATCTCCAAAAGTCCACATGCACAGCAGCAAAAATCCATGGATATATGTTACACCATGGACTGCATTCAAAACAAAAAATATGTCGTGTACTTTTTAATCTTTCCCTTAAAGCCCACACAACACATAACAACCTAAAAGTCGATGGATGGATTTAATATGATAGACATCATATCAAACAAAAGACTATTGCCAAACATGTAGGTTATCTCTATAATGCCTCCTAAAAATAGCAGCACAAATCAACGTTAGAATGATTGTTTCACCATTGAAACCCCACAAAAATACAACTGCACACATAACCAAAAATCTGTGCATTGTTCCTCATAAAGAATTCATTAAGCAGCTATCCAAAAATCCCAGTTAATGCATGTATTATACATTCACAAAAGATTGCCCAAATCACCAAAAATTAGCTGCCAAAGATAGCATAAGATCATTAAAATTAAAGTTGGCAAATCACACATCTCCTAAACGTTTTTCACTAAAAAATTAAATCAATAGATATATGTTACACCATGGGCTGCATTCAAAACAAAAAATATGTCGTATACTTTTTAATCTTTCCCTTAAAGCCCACACAACACATAACAACCTATGTTGGCTCCCGAATGTTTTTTTTAGTTAAGCATGATTTAGATAATTATGAGGTTTGGAGAGATAAAATATTTTTTGGGAGTAACTTTTTTAATTTATTTATTGATTCCTATGTTGGTGGAATTTATTTCATGGGTTAGTTGAAGTAAAGGTGGTAAATACATGCATAAAGGGGTATTTTGGGTAGTTTACTTAAGGTTAAAAACACTAAGGCATTAAAGGAAGGGCAAGGTGGACTTTTCTCATTCATTAAGGGTAAAATGGGAAAGGAAAGGTGTTGTCTTGGGCTGGAGAAGAAGAAAAACGTGAATAGGTGAAAGAACAAGAGTTATACGAAAATCAAAAGTGAGAAAGAGAGGTTTCGGTGAAGTTGAGAAAGGAATAGAGTTTTGGGCTAGGTTTCATCTTTTCTTAGTCTTAAAGAGAGAGTTTAAGGTTACTCAAGAAGGGAAAAAGAAAGAGGAAGGGAAGAGCTTTCTTTAGAGCCAATAATCTCACAAATTGGTGAAGCTTCAAGGTAAGTTCGATTTGTATACTTGGGTACATGGAAGGGGTTTTGGTTCATGAAGTTTAGGAAATACGTAGGCTTTAGCAATCTAGAGTCAATTTCAGTGAATGTGCTTTATGGGTTCTTAATTTTTGAATTCCTATTGAATGGAAATTTTATGATTGATGAAGGAAATCAAGGAGGGGATCAAGAGAGGCAAGAGAAGCAAGAGGAAAGACATCCGTAAGCAAATCTAATAAGCAAAGAAATTAAGGGTCATTTTTATAGTTGAGTTAATGAGCCATAAATGTTCTTCAAATAAATGTAATTTAATGAATTTTCAACTACCTCATAAATGATCATTTATTGTTCTTTAAATGATTGATAATTTGACATATGTTGTTGTGTGTGAATTTTGGAATGAAATTCTATTGCTTCGAAATTGTTGTATTTGTTGTTTTTAAATGAGTTAAGAAATGGCTTTAATGCTTGGTATAGGAATGTAGTTGTTGAATTGTGAAATGATGATGGGAATGATTGTGAAATATGTTATGTTCATGAAAGACAAGTTTTCAAAAATGTGCCATATGGGCAAAATATTTTTAGTTCATGAATTACATGTTATATGGGTTTGGTGTAGTCCATCCAATAATTGTCACGTGCACGTTGACCAACTTAAAGACTTCTCCCATCTGCCCGCTAGTAGCATGGAGCTCCTTTAGGACTCCCTCAAGTTTACGACTACACAAGACCATTATGTGAAATTGTGTAGTTCGTCATGTTTATGGATCTACCCAAGCCATTATTATGTGCTTATGTGTTTACATGTGTTGACATGTTTGATGAATGCTTGACTTATGTGAATTATGAATTGGTTTGACAAGTTGAGAAGTATATGTTTTATGGATTTTTGTGAGAAATTGCTATGCTTATGACGGTTTTCAATGGTCTTTGCTTATTATCGATTATAAAACTGTTACCCACGAGCTTTAAGCTCACCCCCATTCCTTCCCCTCTCCAGGTAACAAGAAAGAGATCGAGTGAAAGAGAATCGAGGCATCACTCCAAAATTTGCATCTTTTTGTGTTTTAAGCTAGACTTGCAATTACAAGGCTTTAGTTGCATTTTGAGTAAATTACTATTCATGTAACTTTTTATATTTTGGCATTTTGAGATATTGATGTATTGTGGCTGAAAATGCCCACTAAAGCTATGTAAAAACTCTTATTTTTTGATGTTAATGAAGTATGTTTGCGTTTTGCCGATGATATTCCAAAATTTGTACTTTACATTTTCAAGTTTTTCCATAAGGGTGAGAATGTGTGTTCTGATTTTACGCAAAATACTCTATTGATCTAGGTTGAATTGGACAAAGTTGTTTTCTCGAAAGTTGTAGATTGTTTTCCTACCTTTCCAATGATATATAGTATGAAATTTTTGGACATTTGAGTTGAGAGATATAATTATTAGAAGTTGGTGATATTGTATAGGATGGACTTTCGGGACAACTATTTTATTTTGAAATTTTGACCCTTTTAGAGGCTTTTTTAAGTTCTTCATCAAAGTTGTAGATCTTTCTTTTAGCTTTCCATTGATATAAAGTTTGTAAATTTTAGAGTTCTGGATCAAAAGTTATAGAAGTTTAAATTTGAGATGCCGGTGAAGAAGAAAAAGCGCAGGTCCCCCCGAATGTCGCGATCGTGCATGCGCACGATTGCAGCTTTGCAGGACCACCAGAATGTTGCGATCATGCATGCGCACGATCGCGACTCTGCTGTGCACGACCGCGACTTCCCTGTTTGTCCAAAGAAGGCTATTTTGTGAACATATTTTGATCTTTTTGTTATAACTTCTTCTCTAGACCTCCAAATGACCTGATTTTTAAAGCATTGGATTTCTAACACATTTCTCTATCTCTCCACAAAAATGTATAGCTTTTAGTATTAATCTAAAAAAGTTTGATTGAATCAAAGTGAGGGGATTGTTAGGAAGAATATAAGTTGGATATTTTACTGAACATACTTTAGTATTTTGATGATATCTTAACCTGTAGCTGTAGAGCTCCAAATGTGATGATTCTTGTTCCTAAATAAACTAGAGACTTTAAGTACAACTCCTCTAAAGGGATTGATTTTTAATTCAGACTCTAAAACTTTCAATTTCTAGAAGGAATTTGAGTATAATGAACTGTTTCAGACTAATGATAGTCTAAAAGTGTGTGGGCTATATCTTTCAGGATTTTACTCCAAATTGAATGATTTTGGTGTCATTGGAAACGTAAGACAAAGGGGAACAAATGCTCTGAAAAAGACTTATTGAAATTCTGATTTGAGTTTTCCCAAAATCTGTTCGGAAATAGGAGAAATGAGTTCGTTTTTTATGTTTGACTGGTGTGGGCACGCCACCCTTGTGGGATGCACGTCCAGATGTCACGTAGGACGTCGGGCACATAACTCGCAAGGGCGGGGTCCCAACAACCTAAAAGTCAATGGATGGATTTAATATAATAGATTCCCCATCAAACAAAAGTCTATTGCCAAACATGTAGGTTATCTCTACAATACCTCCTAAAAACAGCAGTACAAATCAACATTAGAATGATTGTTTCACCACTAAAACCCCACAAAAATACAACTGCACACACAACCAAAAATTTGCACATTATTCCTCATAAAGAATTCATTAAGCAACTATCCAAAAATCCCAATTAATTCATGTAGTATACAGCTACAAAAGATTGCCCAAATCACCAAAAATTAGCTACCAAAGATAGCACAAGATCATTGAAATTATAGTTGGCAAATCACAAATCTCCTAGACGTTTTTCACTAAAAAATTATATCTAGACAGACAAAAAAATTCACAAAACCAATGGAGTAAAACAAAACTACAAATCTATATAGGATCGCCACAATATCAGCCACCAAAAATAGTGTTAGATACCCATAATTACAGCTGCCAAGTCATCATGTTGTAGTTGTTTTTCCCACACAAGACAACCTAGAAAATTATGTGAAACACAGTAATAATGTGACTGCAAAATAGTCGATTTAATCTCCAAAAATCTAACTACCTTAGCTAGCCATTATCTCCAAAATAGGTTTTTAATTAAATCCTATCGTGACTAGGATTTTTATCCCAAATAAACCTCATCTTTAAAGAGTCCCACATAAGGTAAAATAGTCATTATAATAATATTCCTCAGATAATCAAAGATGTCCAATTACAAATAATGCCCAAAATATCATAACATATATCTTAACAAAAAAGTCTCCTGATATTGTAATGTTGAAATTAACTACACAACGTGAATTATTGAACTTTTTTCACTTTAAGAATGTTAAATTTTTAAAGGGTCAAAGTTTGAAATTAAACACATGGAGTAACACGTTAGTTATGTTGAGTAGTCAAAAATTATGGCTCATCCCATAATCCTACATCTAAAATTTGTTTGAATGGTGGAGGTTCCTAAAACTATAAAAGGAGTCGCCTCTCCTTAGTTAAATACATCCCAAAATTGTTTGTCTTTCCTTAAGGCAGAATTCCCTCTCTCCTTTTGTAACATTTCACTAGTATTATTTTTTGAAAATAGTGAAATATTAATTTAGTGATGTTCGAGAAAGTAGGCATAACTGGCTGAACTTCATTAAATTCTGGTATTCTTCATTTGTCTATTTAATAGCTATTGTCAGGTATAGTTGTAGTGAATTATTGTACTATTAAAATATATGTCCAGGAGAATTCTGTCTAGGAGATTGAGTTTTAAGTGGGACCGTTTGTGACCCCTCCAGTCTTTCCTAGGAATTTACCTAGTGTAATTTTCAGTAAAATAGTTCACTCTATTTACCTAGGCAATAACGCTCAAGGCAAATTTGTTATTATTGGTGGAAATTAACCCAAGTTTCACAACAATTGGTATCAGAGTCAAGGTTTTTTCTTAGTATGCACTATGGTTGCAGCGTGGTCTAATCTTCCACATCAAATGAAATTTTCCTTGGGCCATTGGCATTCCGCATTGAAAGCTATTAAATAAAAATTATAGTAGAGATGGCAGAAATTAAAGATACGATTGCGCCAACAACTTCTGCCTCGTCTATTCTGGCAAGGCTGTGACAAATGCAATATTTGCAGTAGAGATTTTTGATGGCATGGGTCATGTCGGTATATGGCAAAGTGAAGTTTAAGGCGCTCTTTTTCAGCAATGTCTTGACATTACCATTGAAGAAAAGAAACCAGATGATGTTGAGGAGAAAGATTAAAAGATTATAAATCGTTTGATATGTGGTACAATTCGATTGTGTCTTTCCAGAGAGCAAAAGTATGCTTTCTCAAAAGAAACTTATGTAACTAAATTGCAGAACATATTGGAGGAAAAATTCTTGAAGAAAAACAGTCAAAATAAGCTCCATTTGAAGAAAAGACTGTTTCGTTTCTCTTATGTTACAAGTATCACTATAAATGATCACATCACCAGTTTTAATCAATTAGTTACTGATTTAATGAATTTGGATGTGACATTTGAAGATGAAGATCTAGCTTTGATGTTGGGATCCCTTCCTGAATAGTTTGAGTTTCTTGAAACTACTTTATTTTATGAGAAGGTTAATGTGTCTTTTAGTAAAGTTATAGCTACTTTGTACAGTCATGAATTGAGAAGGAAGACAAAAGGAGAACGTACAAGTGGAGCAGTAGAAGCTTTGGTAGTCAGAGGCCGTTCGCAGAGTCATTTTAAAGGAAAGAAAGGGAGATCGAAGTCGAGGCTCAAATTGAGCAAAAATGAATGTGCCTTTTGTAAAAAAAAGGGGCACTTGAAAAAGGATTGTCCAAAGCTGAAGAATAAAAATAAACCTGACAAGAGAAAGGTTGTTGCAAATTTAAATATTGCTGAGTGTGAAGATGTAGACTCAGATCTTTCATTAGTTGTTACATCCTCAATAAGTCCTTCTAGTCCATGGCTGCTCGATTCAGGTTGTAGCCATCATATGTGTCCCAAACGGAATTGGTTCTCTAATTTTAGAGAGCTAGAAGGTGGAGTTGTTTACACAGCAAATGACAATCCTTGCACAATAAATAGGATTAGTTCAATTTCCTTAAGGAATCACGATGGAACAACTAGGACTCTGACTGATGTCAGATAGTGCCAAGTTTGACGAAGAATCTCATTTCTGTGGAAGTCTAGAATCAAAGGGCTATACTATAAATGCAAGACACACGTTGTACACATATTAATAATGGCATAATTATAAGCATTTATTGATGCACAACTGTGTATATGGACTATGTACAATGTATGCTCAATGTAAATCCCGGGTACTTTACCAACTTCATAACTTAATCACTCATCATTTCTTTGAATCACAACCTCAATCCTTTGGTAATTAGATGTCAATAACTCATCCACAATTTTTCCCATATGCAACCATATATGAATAATGAAGAGGAAAAACAGAGTGTATGTATATATATATATATATATATATATATATCACTATCACTATCACTATCACTTTTTGTTTTTAAATCTAAAATTTTCCTCTTCATTCCTACTTCATTTAAGCTCAACATATCACCACCACATCAAAATCTATTATTGTTCACAATCATAAAAACAGAAAAATCACACTCACGCATTCTTTACATTTTCTGCACTTCTTCACCTTCATTTTTCTGCATTTTCAACTTTTGCATTAACTTCATTTTCTTCCTCTAACTATCATTTTAATCATTCTTTCTCCAGACATCACCATACACCTATCTCTTGACTCCAAATTCATTTTTCATCAACTCTGAAATCACTCCAAACCTTGCGTATATTTATATATGAACAGTGAAAACGCTAACATAATAGAGCATTACATATTCATTTTTCCAAATTTTTCTGCTCTCATCACATACACATTTTCATTGATCTTTCAACTCCAAAAACTAGTTTAACATTATCTCATAACATTTTGATCATCAAATCTGAAAAGCCAACATGTACGGTACACTCAAAAACTCCTCACTCATTTTTCAGCAAATATGAATATCACTATTTCTTAACTATTTTACAGTGAGTTCACGATGCATGCTTCAATTCATACAAAAATACATAACCATAACAAGCTTACCTGCTTGAAGCTCTAATATATGCAAAAAATCAAGTAACCCTAATCCCTCATGCAACCACATACATCAAATTGAAAATTGACAAGGGGTTCGGTTTTTTTCTGATAGAAGAAAGAAATAGCAAAGTGGAAGTGGCAGTGGATAGGAAAAACCAAGATTTTATTATGGTGTAGATTTGATGAGAAACTCTGTGTTTAACAAAAAAACTAGGGAAAGAAACTTCAAGAAGGATAAAGACAAGGACAGTAGTTGTCTTTCAAGGTTATTAAAACTTAACTTTAAAGCTTGGACACTTGTCCACTTCTGAACCACTTATCCACTTCCCTATATTAAAACTCACTTAATTATAATTTGTACTTAAGTTTATGGCTCAATAATGCCACTGTAATCACAAGTCATAACTCCTAACTCACTTTCAAATTTTTCCCATAAAAATATCATTTCGGGTCAACTTTGCGTGTTCTTTCTGACCCTAATATAGAAGTATGTCTTATGTTTTCATTGACACCAAAATTATTCAATTTGGTTCAGTGGTTAGAAAGATATACTTCAAACATTTTTGGACTGCTCTTGTCCAAAATAGTATACTATACACAACTTTCATCCAAAATTTAAACATGTTAGAGACTGTTTCCAAATTTGACTTCTCCAGATGATTTGTATCCCTATGTCTGTAGTTTACTTCAATTTAAAAATTATCTCATTTGGAAACCTAAAAATCCAAATATAATCAAAATACCGAAGTATGTTTAGTAAAATAACACCAGTTCATACCATTCCAACAGATTCCCTCACTTTCGTTCAATTAATCTTTTCAGATCAATTTCGAATACCATTAATTTTTGTGGAGTAGTATAGTAATGTCTTACGAATCCAATGGTTTAAGAATCAAGTCATTTGGATGTCTAAAGAATGAGTTATGGTCCAAAGAAGCAAGTCTGTTAAGTAAAACAGAAAATCTCCAAAGGCATGATCGTGCTTAAGCACGAGGGTGCAAATCCCATTTTATCTCCAAAGTCACACTTTCAAATCCATCATACTCAAAAATCCGCATTTTCATTATACCTCAAGGTAGCACGACGATGCATTTTGCTTAAAAACTCAAAAGTCACCGTTGTGAATTTTTCACCAAAAGCACGACGGTGCATTCGCTCCTTCGTCTCCACTGTGCTTCTTCTTCCTCGAGTCTTCATTTTTTTCTTTTCCAACTTAAATTCCTCTAGCTTATTGGTAATGCATTTCATTACTCCATTCACTTTTTAAACAAAGCAGAATCAAACTTATACTCCAAAGCTTAAAAATCTGAAACTCATATTCACCGTCTCTTTACTGTATTTTTCCTCTTTTCCATTTTCTGTATCTTCCCACTAGTCTTT
This sequence comes from Erythroxylum mucronatum, assembly GCA_027563825.1. NCBI lineage: Eukaryota > Viridiplantae > Streptophyta > Magnoliopsida > Malpighiales > Erythroxylaceae > Erythroxylum > Erythroxylum mucronatum. Next base: position 29,383 of record JAOSBP010000179.1, read on the forward strand.
CCATTCCTAATTCAAATATTTAATCTTTCCATACCCATTACAACCTCTAAGCATATCAAAAGTAAACTTATAAAATAATTGATCAAAACCGAAAACTTCTCATAAGCTTTCTCTCACTACTGTGTTTTCATCTTTCTCTCACTACTCTATTTTCATAACTCTTGTTTTCAACTTCATCATTTTCAACAACACTCACATTATATCCTACACTTTCCATTTTAATCAC
>JAOSBP010000179.1:29708-43443 GCA_027563825.1 Erythroxylum mucronatum
TTATTATGAAATTAGGTGATGAAGAAATTGCCGAACAACCAAATTTGGAATCTGTTGAAGATGCTTATATCGGCAATAACGAAGGAGCATTTGATTTTGATTTCAACTTGAATGAATATTATGATTAGTGATCTTGTTTTAATCCTTTTGATGAAATATGACTAGTAAGCTTTGTTATCTTATTTTGTATTGTGTTGGTGAATTTTTTTACAAAAACTTGTATGTTTGAAGTTTTTAGGTCGAATTTTGGAGTTTATGTTAAGTTTACAATTAGATAAATATTTTTTTTGGTAAATAATTAAATAGTATATTAAAAAAATATCTTATATATATAATATATAAAATAAAAATTTATATTTATTACTTATTAGTCACCGGTTCGACCACGGTTAAATTCCAGTTGAATCATTGACCCTTGAATCATTGACCCTTGAATCAGTTGCTTCTCCGGTTCAGTCACCGGTCCCCTTTTTAAAACATTGATTAGTTGTGATAATGACAATGAAATTTTTGTAAAATTTAAATGAAGTTTGACAAATTATTACATTAGTTCTTTATTTTTAAAAACTATTAAATATCACTCATCATGTGTTTTAATTAATATATCTTTTATTCCTCTTACTCTTACGTTGTCGTCAAGAATATTATTTATACACATAAAAACAATATTATTTTTAAAAAATTATAAGAAGTTAATGAAAGTTCAAAGATACGTGACTAATATGTCAAATCATAAGTTTAGTAAATTTAATCTTCAATCTGGTAAAATTTTCCGGATTCCCAAACTTTAAAATTATATCATTTTTATATGTGAAAATAGAATTTTTAACGATAACTTGACTGTAAGGGGCAAACGATATATTAATTAAAATATAAAAGTGATGTTAAATATTTTTAAAAATAAAGGACTAATGTAATAAATTATTACCTCTTAAATTAACCTAAATTTGAAAGAGACAGCACATGTGGGAGATGATTTCATATAGTTTTGGAGAAGAAAGTGATGCTGCTTTCACATGAGATATTATTATAGTTTATTTGCATTTTTTGAAGGACCTCGGAGCCCTATCATAATCCATACATAAAAAAGGTTAAGTAGGCACATCTTTTAATAAAAGTTCATATAGAAAGCTTAGGTGTCTCTTACATAAGTTTTTATCTGTTGAATGTGTTTTTTGGGGTAAAATTTCTTGTATAATAAGATTTGACATATTATTAATATATTATATATTTTTAAAAAATATTATTAATATTTGTATAATTTAAATTTTATTACATGTTAAATTTTTGTTATAAATTTTAATTGCAAATTTCAAAACAATGTAATATAACGTGTAGTATTAAACGTAGTATTATGTGTAAAAAAATAATACTCCCTCCGATTCATAATAAGTGTCGTTTTAGATACATTTTAATTATTCAAAACAAGTGTCATTCTTGACTTTGTATGCATGTTTTTAATTTTACTTCCAAAATTAACCTTTAATTTCTCTCTCATCTTAATTACACAGATCACAATTTCAAGGCAATTTAACATGCAAAATTCAAGTGATAAAATAATTTCTCTCTTCACGAGGTAACTTCATGAGAGTATTAATAAGGGTATATTTATAATTTTATTAGCTTTTTTAATAAGTGTGCATTTTTCTAAAACGACATTTATTATGAATCGGATGGAGTATGATTTAAATTTTTAACGAAAATTGGTGAAACCAAGATTACTGTTATAACGCCAAAATTATAAAAAGGTTATTAATAATATTTCAAAATCAAGAGATACATATTAATGACAAACTAAGAGGAATCGGATGACTAGTTCTGCGAGTTTGGGTCTGAACTTGTTTTAGAAGTGCCCCATAATTCATTCCTTCTGAAACAAACGTTTGAAAGGATTTATATAAACATTAACGTAATCAATGTGTAGCTGTTTTATTGATTTAACTATTTATAATACACAAAATGCTATCTAACATTAACTTATTTATTGATTTAGCATCATATCATTTACAATCTGATTTCTATATAAGAGGAGTAAAAATATTCCAAAACTTGTTCAAAGATAATGTTAAGTGACCGTTTTACCACAATAGCTTAAGGTGTTGTGTGAGGTCAATTTAATTGGTTTTATATATTCTCCAACACACCCCCTCAAGTGAAAGCCCTTTGGGCTTGAAACTTGTACAGGCCCACTCTACCTTGTGCTGAGTAATAAGTGGGTGGTAGGATTTGAACTCACGACCTCTTGGTCATAAAGGCTCTGATATCATGTTAAGTGATCGTTTCACCATAATAGCTTAAGCTATTGTGTAAGGTCAACTTAATTGGTTTTATATATTCTATAACGCTTCGAAAATTTATGGAAAATGAAATCTTTCAAACACATATGGATTCGAGTTCTCGATTCACTACATTTATTATAAAAGAAATATCGCAGCATATGAGATTGATTTATTCCGTTTCATATTTGCCTAACAAACGTTGACCCTTTTTTAGAAATTGTATATTCAACTATGATTTGTCTCTATAGTACAATGAAACCTTCTAAAAAAACCTAACCACTATAGTTATTACCAACTAATTTGTTCTCCTGGTAAGATAATGCCGGCCTCAGTTTCTAATCTTAAGATGATGCTTGACTGGTCTTTGTTCATACTCTTAACATAATTCTATATGATAGTATAGTATAAGAATACATGCTAATGGAGAGACTATCAGAATTATACAATAAGTAATTAAAAATTCAAAGAAAGATAAACAATTGTTCAAAAGATATAACATTAAGTAGTTTTTATCTTCCTGAATAATTGATAAATTTATCAATGTTTTCTGGTCTTATTATATATATCTATAGTTAATAAACATTGAATATTGATTGTAATTTTGAATTCTATCCAAATGATTCTTACGTACAATTACGAATGTCAATTTAATAATATCGGGCATCCATTTTTTAAGGCAGACGATTAGCAACTTGTAGATTGTTCAACTTCAATCTTGGAATCTAGACAAGTTGGAGTAATAAAAATGATACCGTGTATTGCACTCCTTTTTGATAGTTTTATGGAATGGAGACGACACTTTCCACGACATTGTTCTTGATTAATATTCAATGAGATTCAAGTTTTGGAAGGCTAAATAGTATGGAACAACTCCTTTATGTTATTCAACTTTGGAAATGTTTTATATATGGAACAAATCAGTTAATACTATCAATCTACCTACCAAATATTCTTCTGGTTATACTGATATATATCCACCCAAAAAAATTGGTGATGCTTCTCACATTTTTAGCGTCATTGACTTGCAATAACTCCTTGAAAAGACTACGTTGCAGCTGATGATATAATCTTATTCTTGCTAGTTTTATTTTTTGTATATTTTTCCAAGATACAAGATAATGCTTATATAGCATATACAAGAAATATATGCTATGAACCTGGTATTTCATACAAGAAAATATTGCTATAATCTCTCCACAAAATCTTCTGTTATCAGCTCATTTCAACACTTCTCCTCAAATTGGTGCATAGAGGTCTCTAATGCTCGACTTGTCTAGTGAGTTATAAAAAACCTAGCTTGAAACAACCTTTGTAATAGTATCTGCTAACTAATCTTTTGATTTGACAAAAGGAAATTGAATTATCTTGGCTTTAGGCTTTTCCTTGATGAAATGTCGATCTACTTCAATATGTTTTGTTTGGTCACTGGGTTTTTCATATTCTCTATAGCTGCTTTATTATCACAAAATAAATTCATCGTAGAATTTGATGAATAGTCGATTTCTTTAAGTAACCTCTTTAGCCAAAGAAGTTACAAAGTCCCTTAACTAAACCTCTAAACTCAGCTTCTGCACTAGACAAATCAACTGCCTTTTGTTTCTTGTTTCTTTATGTAACTAAATTTCCACCGACAAAGGTGAAATAACCTAATGTAGACTTTCTGTCCATAATACTTCCATCCCAGTTAGCATCTGTCAGTGACGGAGCCAAGAATTTAAGATAAGGGGCCCAACAATTAATTTTTAAAAATTTTAAGGGGCCCAGTATACCATTAACTCTTAAATAACTCTATTTATCTATATATATATATATTAAAAATAATTTTTAAAAAAAAACTTGGGGGGCCCAGTGACCCCCCAAGTATATATGTATCTCCGTCACTGGCATCTGTGTAACCAATAATATTTAAATGATTATGTTTTATGAACATAAGCCCTTTTCCTGGGGAAGACTTCAAATATCGTAAAATCCGTAGCACGACATTCATATGATCCTCACTAGGATTATGCATAAACTAACTTACCAAACTCACAGCATAGGCAATATTTGGCCTGGCATGGGATAAATAAGTCAATTTTCCCACAGGTCATGGGTACTTTTCTCTATTTGTGGGTATTTGGTTTGGGTCTGCTCCCAATCCATGATTCTGAACTATTTGTGTGTCTATAAGCTTACATTCAAGCATTCCTATTTCAGCCAACAAATCAAGAACGTATTCTTTGTGAGTGAAATATTCCTTGACTTGACCGAGCTACTTCGATACCCAAAAAAATATTTTAATCCCCTAAGATTCTTCATTTCAAATTCAGTTGTCAAATGCTTATGCAAGCTAGAGATTTCTTCATCGTCATTTCCTGTAATTATCATATCATTAACATATATTATTAAAGCCGTTACCATTCCATTTCGATGCTTCAAGGACATGGTATGATCCGAATTACTTTGCTTAAAACCGTGCTTCTTTATAGTCAGACTAAACCATCCAAACCACGCTTTGGGGGATTGTTTTAGTCCATAGAGTGCCTTCTGTAGCTTACGTACAACTCTAGTTTATAGTGAGATAGTGAACCCTGGAGGAATATCTATGTAAACTTCTTCAGCAATATTCCCATAAAGAAACACATTTTTGACATCTAATTGATGTAATGGCCAGTCTAAATTTGTAGTTAGAGACAACAACACTCTAACAGTGTTCAACTTTGCAACTGGTAAAAATGTCTCTTGATAGTCTACACCATATATCTGGGTGTATCTTTTCACCACCAATCTTGCCTTATATCTTTCTACAGACCCATTTGCTCTATATTTAATGGAGAACATCCATCTACTCCCCACTTTTTTGTTTCCTCTAGGTAGTGGCATGAGCTTCCATGCATCATTCTTTTTCAATGTTGTCATTTCTTCAATTATTACTTGGGTCCATTTGGGTCATTCAAGCCCTCATGGACTGTGCTTAGAACATACTCAGATGATAACTTGTGCACAAATGCTTTGAGGGGTGGTGATAGTTTCTGGGTATAAACATGGTGGGAAATTGGATACTCTGATTTCTTTTCTCTATGATCACGCGAATACCAATTTGGTGACTAACCACGGTTGTGCCTGAAAGGTAACCTGTAGCCAACAGAATCATCTATAGTATTATTGGGAGAATAGTTTAGATTTTGTACCTCAAGAGTTCTTAAGAGAATGGTTGTCATTTAGTACGAGAGGGGGTTGTTCTTGTATAAGGTACTGCTCTTGCTCATTCCGAGTAGATTAATTTTGTTCAAGGAGTTGTTCTTGCTCATTCTTAGTGTTAGCACCATCACTTTCATCTACTTGTGGCATCATTATCATCATTGATTCTATATGACGTGTTGGAAGTAGTTCAGTCATAGCACCACTGTGATTTTCAAAACTAGGCCAACATTCACAACCATCCACCATTTTCTCTTCATTTAACAACCCCCCCTGAATATAAGAATGAGAACTAGGTTTTGCAAAGAAAGTTTCAGATTCAAGAAAGGTGACATCCATTGTGATATAAAGACATCTGGTAGTGGGATCATAGCACTAATAGCCTTTTTTGTCTGTTGCATATCCCAAGAAAACACAATGAATAACACATGGATCAAGTTTTGTTCGCTAGTTCTTATGAAGGTGAACATAAACAACGCATCCAGATATTCGTGGAGGAAGCATTAAGACGGAGGGTAATGGAACATGATGAGCAAGAGCTTGTAGTGGATTTTCAAAATTCAAGACTCAAGATGGTATTCGATTCAACAAGTAGACTGTAGTAACGACTGCATCTATCTAATACCGTTTGGTTGTATGTGCTGCTATTAATAATGCTCGCGTTGTTTCAATAATATGTCTATTCTTTTGCTCCATAAAACCATTTTGTTATGGCGTTTGAGAACATATTATTTCATGATAAAGACCATGTGATTGAAAATATTCTCGTAACTCATTATTGTCATAATCCCTGCCGTTGTTAAATCGAAGAATCTGGATTTTAGCAGAGAATTGAGTCTTGAGCATGTTATGAAAAGAACGAAATATTCCAAACACTTCGCTCTTATTTTTCATCAAATAAAGCCAAGTCATTTGTGTTCAATCATCCAAAAAAGTCACAAACCATCTAACACCTAAAGAAATTAAGATTGAAGTCAAACCCCAAACATCTGAGTGAATTAACGGAAATGGGGTCCCATATTTTTTCAATCTTATTGGATAAGATACATGATGACTCTTGGCTAGAAAGTGAGTTTCGTATCTAAAAGCAGACTCATGTAGATTGGAAAACAAGCTTGGAAACAAATGCTTCAAGTAAGAAAATGATGGATGGCCCAGTTGACGATGCCATAACCAAATCTGTCATTTTTTATCACTAGTTTGACACACAATATTTGCCCGGTCAAAAATTGAAATCATCTATATAGTACAAACCCTCCGTTTTAGTTCCACGACCAATAATCTCCTTGGTGAGAATATCCTGGAACAAACAAAAATTTGGATAAATATGTGCATAACAATTTAATTCCTCTGTAACTTGGTTGACAGATAATAATTTATTTGAAAGAGATGGAACTAATAAAAGTATTTGGTAATGAAAGAGAAGATGAAAGTGCCACTTTCCCAGCCCCTATAACTGGGTGTGTTGCTCTATTAGCATTAGTAATGCACGTCCGATTTGGTTGAGTAGTTTCGACAAAATCTTGTGGATCAAATGTCATGTGATTAGTTTCCCTGGAATCCATAATCCAACCATGGTTACTTGAATCGTTAAGGGCCACCAATTTATTTTCAACAGGAGAAGAAGTGTCCTCTACTAGCATAGCGGCAGTTGAAGAGTCCCCCTGTGGTATAAGTGATAAATGAGGTCCAGTGTTTACAAAAGTTGCTCGACCATATTTCTCTTCTCTACCAACTTCTCATTTCTTTTTTTCCTTGAGTTTGTGCCACCACTACAGATATCCATGTAACTTGAAATAGGTGTCTTTGGTATGTTTTACATTCCTACAGTGTGTGCAACCCCCTCCCTCAACTTGCAACTTCGACTTTGTCTATGTGGTGGGCTTTCCACTGGACAAAATTTGAAGTGAGGCTTTTTGCTGCGATTTCTGTACTCCTTTTGAAACCATAGCAGCACCATGTGTGGCATCCCCTTTTGTCAACATCATTGCTTGCCTTAGATCTTCCCTGCGAACATGTACATAAGCCTACTCTATTATAGGAAATTGTTGAATTTGGAGCACATCTCCTTGGATCTTGTCAAGACGATAATCGAGACCATCCAAAAATGTGTAAACTTTATCTTCTTGTAAAATAAAATTATTCTTCTATATGTCAACTTGGCATTTCATCAGATTTGGTCAGCAAAAATCAATTTCTTGCAATAAGCCTTAAAGATTGTTGTAATATGTCTCGATAGATTCTCTATTTTGTGCAAGCCTTATCACCTTCCTTTTGAGTTCATAAACTTAGGAGGTGTCAGTTCCATCAAAATATGTTGTAGTAATAGCATCCTATACTGCTTTTGCTGTTAGGAATTTGATGTAGCTGTTGATTAATTTCGAATCCATAGAGTTAATGAGCCACCCCTTCACCAATGCATTTTCAGTTCTCCATTTTCTGAAATTGGGGTCTGTCTCTTGGGGTTATGGAAGATCTCCATTTATATATCCCAACTTATCTTTGCCCGAGATATACATCTCAACAACTTAGGACCAAAGTCCATAATTGGTGTCACCTAGCTTGACGCCAATTGGTCCAACAACTGATTCGTGAGTCGATGATGTCTGGTTCAACATCTGTGATATCCTAGATGTTAGGTCTATAAGAATTGAATTCTCTCTTCGGGAGTTCTCTATTAAGGGAGATTGTCTCCCATAGCTCTCAATCTCTCTTGTCTTTTTCAGAAAAACATAAGTTCTAGGATCTATGCTTTGATACCATGTCATAAAAGTTTTTTTTTGGTATATTTTTCCAAGATGCAAGAGAATGCTTATATAGCATAAACAAGAAATCTATTCTAGAAAGCTATTGACTACTATACACACATTTAGGCTACGAAGCAGGTATTCCATATAAGAAAATATTCCTATAAACTTTCCACAAAATCTTCTGCCAACAGGTTTGGGCCTTTTAAATTTATTATTTCAAGTTCAAATGAAGCATTATTTTCTTAATTTAGTCATTAACAGATAAAGATTACTCGATAATGAATTTTGAATGAGTGCAGGAAGGAAAAGCTAAGAGATCAGTTATACCTATCACATAAACAAGCTTCAGAACAATTAATCCCAATGTTAAAGAGGAATGATGTTACTAAGTTGCATCGATGATCAATTCCCCTCTAGTTTTCATTCTATAGTTTCTACGTAAACTTCAACTTTGATGACCTTTAGCAAAACCATCTTAATTGAATGTACTGCATCAATTGTACTTTAATTAATTAGTTTATGGTATATATGATGAGATAAATTGTACCTTACAAAACTTGAATTTTATTTAAAAACTATTTATTCAGTTGTTATCTAAAAATTCATAAATTTTTAAAGGAAGACAGGAAGAAACTAAATTTAAATTTAAAATTTAAAATTTAAAACTTTAAGAATCTCTTGAAAGTTTTGCATCTTAACTATGACTTGATTATTTCTTTAAAATATAACATTTTAATATTAAATTAATTTTTTTCAAATTAATTTTTTTGGTAAGTAATTTTTCCAAAAATGATTTTTTTTGGTAAATCAAAAACTTTATAAAGAATACAGAGTTATGTACAAACAAGAGATACGATAGGTAATCTCTTAACATGCAAAATACATAATGGCAAACAACTAACCGCCCTACCATCAAGCTCCTCTCCTAAGTCCTACATGACAGTAGTAACCAATATCCTTCCAAAGTAAGCACAATCAGAAAGAAAAGCAACAATACGAAGCTAAACCGCATACCGTATATGCCCAGTTATACACCGAGCAGCAATACATCATTAAATACCGCAACATGTTAGCATATGCCCAGATATATACGAGCTAAACCATAGTCCAATCAAGTAAAAGATCAAGACATCATCAAAAACTTGCTAATATGTCTTCATAATCTCAGGTATTCCAACAAGAGCTTCCATAGGCAATGATTTTCTGTACAGAAACCATTGCCTATCAAAGCTCCAAGTTACCTGAATTGCATTTGGAAAGCCTATTGTGCCCTTGAATATGTGTCCAGCCATAAGGTCTCATTCGTGGGGAGAGAGAGTGTAAAATTTGGCCGCCCAGCTGAACTACAATCTACATCACAAAGTTAGTGCAAAATAGATCTAATTACCTCTCTCTATGTGTTTAGGTGGAGATGCTCTAAAACTTGGAAGATTATCCTGACTTATAAGCTCTCCACCTCCATAGCTACATCCTTGTATGTTCTTGAATTCCTTTTGGTCCAAATGTGGTAAACTGTTATGGATAAAAGAGTAGGGAAGATGGAATTTTGTGGAGGTGTTTGGTGAAACCAAGTTAGGATAGAAGGAAGGCTTGATGAGTTGGGAATGGGGAATTGGAAGTGGTTGAGGCAATGTTTCCATACAGAATTAAAGAAAGGGCAGTTAAAAAATAGATGTTCATTGGATTCCATGTCCAAAATACAAAGGGAACAATGGTTGGGAGTATATAGAAAGTGAAGTTTATCCCTTGTTTGAAGTTTGTTTAGGACAACTAACCAAAGAATGAATGAACACCTTGGGCTATTATTTTTGAACCAAACTAGGTTATACCAAGGTACTTGTTGGGTTAAGGGTCTCAAGAGGTTGTAAGCTAAACCATTGGTGTAAGTTTTTGAAGAACTAGGAAGCCATTCCAAATAATCCAGAGAACTATTCGATTGGTATTGAATGGGTTCAAAATCAGCAATGAGCTTCATAGGAAAATCCTGCCACATGCACACATTATTATTGATTATATCAGAAACTTTTGCTGTCATAAGTAAACCCGACCCATTTATCTCTCTAAGTGATAAGAAGTTCCTTAAGATTCCCTTTGGATGCCAAGGATCCTGCCATAAGAGAGTGGACTGCCCATTCCCTATCCTAAATCTAAATTGATTTCCTAATTTGTCCCTCACACTTAAGATTTTCCTCTAGGTCCAAGAACTATTATTGGTGGGCTGTGCACTCCCAAAAATTTTCCATTTCAAAATGATCGTATGCACCCATTTAACCCACATGACCTCTCTATTATAGAAAAGGTACCAAATCCTCTTTCCTAACAAAACAAGGTTCCAGGTTGGTAAATGCTTAATCCCTAACCCCCCTCCTTTTTTGGTTTAGTAAGGTCGAACCATTTAACTTTATTATTACAATTCTAAATTAAAATCATATAATTAATTCTTCCATTTATTGAGAAACCAGGTTGAGATTCAATCCCAACCTCAGCGAAATAATCATGAAACATTTTCGTAACTTTTGATTTCCCAAAAACCAAGATCTATTTAATTCTATAAAATGATTAAAACAAATCATAATAAAGTGAAAACTTAATTTGTACCACATTTCGAAGCTTTATCTTTGTCTTGTCTCATCCCTCGAACTATTCCCAAAACTGATCCATCTCAATCACCGTAGCCGCACAAGTGTCTGACCTCTAATGGCATCCATAGAACAGGTTGAGAGAACTCTGTAACTCTTACAGAGAGGGTTAAGCAATAAGTGTTAGCTCTATAAAGCTTAAGCCTATTTATAATAAGCTTTGGACATTTTAGTAATTTAATTGAAATTAAATTCTAATTTTAATTAAACTTCAATTAGAATTGTAAATAATTCTAATTAAATGCCAGTTATGCCCATATAAGATTCAATATCTCATACTGATCCTTATTTATTAAATATCTCATATTTAATCATAAAATTTCTCAAACTTTACAATCAAGTCCAACTTGATTAAATTAACTTTGTTCTCTTCAACCCGTTTTATATGTAAAACCCATTAGGTACCCAAATATGTTGGCAATGATTATAAAATCTAATTTTAATTCATACTTAAAATTAGATAAATTAAAACTCCTTTTAATTTATCTTTAATTCTCTAATTAAACAATTTATAATCATAGATCAAAATTGATATCTAGCAACACATCATGACCACCTAAATATTTAGGAATGTCAAAGTAGTTTTGACTAACTTTTCTGTGCATAGTTTTTCGTATAATTAAATCCTTTCATCATACAATGTTCCAATTAGACATAGAGCATGAAATTAATGTCTACTCTATTTTGAGTCTAATCATGCTAGTTCTCCATCATTAGCTATCGATTCAATTAATGACATTTGTAAATTATTTACAAAATATCATTTCACCTTAGCCAAGGATTTCTTGAATTAATACCAATCGAGAACAGCGAAACATTCTCCCTAATTACTTTAAGGTGATGAATCTTATCTTGATCACTCAACTATCTCCATATAGTTCATGCTACATCCAATGACTATCGTTTAAACGACCTATGATTAAATAGATCATAAGTAGTATCAAAACGTAGAAATCCCCATACAAGATAACTTTGATGACCTCATGTCAAAAGATCACTTATACAATCATCACAATGAAAATTCTATAGACATACAAGTAATGTTCCAAATAGATTTCTCATATCGGCTCTGTTCAATGAACTTGTTCTCTAGCAAGCACCCACACGTATGTTTAAGTATCTGTATACTTTAGCTTATAAGATCGACTACTTCCTTCATAAGAAAAAACAAAACATGTGCTAGTCTTTTTATATTCTATTAATGTCTAATCTTAATAGAATAATGACTAGGAACATTTTAGGAACATTTATGTATTATTTTTTTATTTCTAAAAAAATAATACATAAATGCAATATGAACCTCATAATTATAATCTAATTATAATTTCATTTGCAATGTACAATTATCTCTTGGGCTTTATCATATACATCGAAACATGTATAAGATAAAGAATGCCTTTAAATAATTTGTCACTAAACTACAACTAAAGTGATCGGCTGTAGGACATAAAATAACACCATTGTAAATTATAAGATGAATCAATATATTACTAGAATTAAGTACCTATAATTATAGTAGGACATTTTGAATATCAAATTTTGTGTTTGGTAAACCTTTTAAAGCAAGCTCAGTGGAATAATAGTGATAAGTTACTCCATACACAAATTAAACGTTGAAACAAAAATTGATCTTCCTACTGGGTATAGGTATTGGGTTTGAGTCAAATTAATAGGGATGATAATGGGCTGGGCTAGGAACGAGTTGCTCTTGGCCTGGCCCGACCCTACCATGGGTTGACCAGCCCATAGCCTGACCTTCAGCCTAGCCCAACCTGACTTTATTATTTTTAAATAAAAAATAAAAACTGACATCATTTTTGATAAATGATGTCGTTTTGTACGTTCCGGTAGGGCCATGGATTGAGCCAAGTCAGGACAGTTTTGGCCCCAACCGGCCTGTGGCCTGTTTGGGTCAAGCAATCTTAGTCTATTACCCGACCAACCCGGGCTGAAGTTGAACTAGGATGGGTTTATCATCTTACAAATTAAATTAGGTTTTGTTTGATAAAATTTCAAATTAGAATTGAGCTTGAGTATCGACCTGAATGATTCGACTGTTTGTACAAAAACGACATTATTTTAAGCTAATTTTTTGAAATAATTTCATTTTAAATTTAAGCTTATAGAAACTAATGTTTAAAACGATATCATTTTAGATAGACCACTTGGGACCGAACTTAGACTCGAGATGCACAACACGAGCCTACAGAGGGATGAAGATGCCCAACAGTCAAGTGACCAACTAACCAAGCTAAAGCACATACAATAACCCGGAACAAGCGGGTCAAGTAGTATCCACTTCTACTTCACATATCATTTCAAGGGCTCACTGTCTCGCTCTCATTTCTTTCCTTCTTCACTTCATTCCCTTTTACAGTCGGCCTCACCTTGCTCTCTTTCTTTCTCTCAGATCCAGGTTTGTCTTTTTGTACTCTTCTCTTTCATACACTACTTTTTTTTCCTCCTCCCTTTTCATTATATGTGTAGGAAGCAAGTTTGATAGGTGGTAACTCATTTTTCACGTATGAAACAAGGAATGGTATTTTCACACATGCCCATTTTGTGCACAGAAGAAGCTCTAGCTAGACCTTGGTAAAAAAATTAATCATGATTGTACTGGATCAAGGAAAATGTTATTTGCTTGCAGTTTACAATACTTTGTCATGAGTATGTGGATATGATTGTGTGAAGAATAAGCAGCTCAAAAGCTTACAAACCAGAAATCACAGACAGATAATTTGAAATGTTGTGAGCACCTAAGGATATAATAGTTTGGATTTTACTTCTGTTAATAGAGAAATAACAAAGTAATCTATTTCTCTAGTTTAGTTGCTTCTTTCTTGTATATAAAGTTGAAATTCTTGTACTTTTCAGTTAAAGAGAAATA
>JAOSBP010000179.1:100286-117329 GCA_027563825.1 Erythroxylum mucronatum
ACCTCAATCGCCCTTACTGTTTATTGCCTTGACGGTCCGGCAATGTCTGGAATCGGTCGGTCTATGCGTTCCTCTATCACAATGAACATTTCCAAATTACTACTGGACAATAAATGAATTCAGTATTTCTCTCTATTATACTATTCATAACTACGTATACTACTGTTCACAAATACGACTACTGTTCACAGAGACGTACTGCTTGTGGGACCACCTTTCGGTTTTCGTACCCAGTGGGACCCACTATCCTCGGTATTCCCAAATTCTCTGCCCAAAGCTTCCGAACTTCAGACTCACGAATCCTCCATCACCCAAGAAGCTTCAAAGCGAAACTGTTTTGTCCCCCCAATTTCACCATCATTCGGGACTGCATTCATGCCTTTCATCAAAATGGGACGATGATCGGAATGATAAAAAGGAAGATGTTGAACATGAGCATTCGGATAACAGTCCCACCAGTCCCCAGTAACCACCATTCGATCAAGCCGTTCACGAATGTTATTATGCACAAACAACCCTCATTCCCACGTAAACCATGGCCCCATATAACCGGCATCCTCTAAGTTACAGCTCTCTAACGCTTCACGAAAATCTAACATCTTGTTCTCATCACGAGTCCTCCCCCTTTGCTTTTCATCTACCTACATAATCTCATTGAAATCCCCTCCTACCAGCCACGGTATCGGCTCATCATGGCGAGTAGGAATCTGCCGTAAGAGGTCCCAGGATTCACTTCTATTAACACTAACCGGGTTACCATATAAGCCAGTAAAATAAAATGAACAGTCCATATCCGTATCCTCAACCCTGATATCCACATGCCAATCCGAGTAAGAAACAACACTAGCAGTAACGTCATCTCTCCAAAACATACTCACACCACCTTTCGATCCACTCGAACCAACATCAAAACCCAACACATAACCTTTCGCCTTACGATTCCTCTCCATTCGAACTTTTGATAACTTAGTTTCACAGATAAAACAAATACTTGGCTTTTGCCTCAACAATTGTCGAAGCGTCCGATTCGCTCGTGAATTGCCCAATCCACGAACGTTCCAGCATAAGATTTTCATTTCGTCCGGGGTGCCTGTGAACTAAGGCCGGCCGATGTAGTTTTTGATTGGGCCTGAGAAGACCCATTTTTTACTTCCTTCGAATCCAGCTTAGAAACTTGGGAAGTCAATGAAACTCGTGGACGTTTAAGTCCTTCTCCAGCAACAGCTAAGGAATCTTCCAAATCTTGTTCCATGAAGTCCGCGCTTTCCTTATCAACATTCAAATTTGAATTTGAAATTAACTCATCCCCCTGAAAAATGGGATTTGATATACCATGCGATAGAGCAATTCCCGCTGATTGACTACTAGATTCCCCGAAATTGTGATTGACTTGAGGAGCTGTCAACGCTATTCCACCAACACGCAGGTAAGGGCTCACCGACGTCGACGGACGTTTGGACGCCCGGAGTTCTAAACTCCACTCCAATGGAAGATCACGACCCCCTGGCTGGAAACGTCTAGGACAAACCCGATCATGGTGCCCCAATCGACCACAGAGAAAACAAAATAGAGTGAGCTTCTCATATCGAAACATGACATACCCTTCCCTCCCTTGGCCGAAAGCAATCTTCTTCTTCCTTTTCAGAGGAACTCGAATATCAATCTGAACCCGGATTCGCATATAATCTCTAGAACCACGCGAGATTGATTTTGTATCATATTCAACAAACTTTCCAATGAAATTACCGAGCAATTTTGCCATCCCTTCCGAATAAAAACCCACCGGTAATCCATGAACCTGAATCCACATGGTAGAATAAATTAAAGGAACTTGCATTGGATCTTCCCCGTCCTGCAATCTATGAAACACCAATAAATGATTATTGAAATGATAAGGCCCTCGATCCATCACATTATATAGATCAACTTCGTGAAAAAATTCAAACAAATAACACCGCCCTCCTAATTCCGAAACCTCAACTCCTTGATTCGGTTGCCACACATTGGCAAGAGCATTTCGCATTGCTTCCAGAAAGATGACAAATTTCGTTAGGAAAGTACCAACCAACGCGAATGCCGGTGTAACAAACTCCACAACCTCTCCCTCCGGGGGAGCCAACACAGCGTCTTCATCGTCATTGATATTGAGATTATCCAATTGCGGAAGAACATCAGTCTCAGATTCCATGACAGAAATAAAAAAAAACAAGAAAATGAACGAGATCAGCAAGCCAAAGAACAAAAACTCAAAACATGCTATTAAGCAGAGACATGCTATTGAAGTAGATACATGCCAAGCGGCAGAGATAAGCAGAGATTCAAACTCCTTTGTACTTTATGTTTGTTTTAAATAAATTAGAAACTATATTATACAGCTACAGAAACTGCAATTTAGGGGAAGCATCAAAAGAACAACTAACTAATTTACAGAATATAAAAGCTAGTTTTTAAGTATATGTTAGAGTTTTTAATATAGGTAGAGTTAAGAACATTAAGAACAATTGGACTAAAATCAAATTTTGTTAAAATGTTAATCATTTTAGTAACTATCATTTATTATTTATAAATCTTTTAACATTTTCATATTTAGTCAATATGTGATACCTAACACTTCCGCTCAAATGTAACTAAAATTGAACATTCAGTTGTCGCTTGACAGTGACACAATGATTATCGCACCAAGACACTAGGATTGGACATTTAGATAGACAATTAAGAAATTGATGATCCAGATCAAATCTGTTTTGAAATTATATTAGAATTTTAAATATGAATAAAATGTAGAGCTCATTATCAAGAATTGAGTTTGAGTCTATAATTACCAAATTGATTAGAACTAGTCATTTAGATTGTTATTCTCTATTATTTATAAACTCTTTTAACTTTTTCATATATAGTCAACATAAAATATTTTATTGGTATAATTATAGCCTAAATCATTATCACTGAATATGTTATTTGTGTAGTAATAATTGTGCCAAATTGCAAGTGCTCACTAACAAAATATAGAACTATTTCAATGTAACGCGTGAGGCACAGGGGCCAATAGATTGTTGCGTTATAAAGGAATTGGTTGAGAATGAGGCAAAAGAAAATATATTAGAGATTGTTCAGTTATATTTCTATTTTTTATGTAGTTTTTAGTTTTAGTTTTTCATTTTTAATTTTTGTGATTAATATTAATGTGGTTTTATTTTTAATATTGAGGATAAAAATATATTAGATAAAAATTAAAGATAAATTTTATTTAATTATTTAAAATTATTTTAATTTATTATATAATATTTATTAATAAAATTATTTTATTTTATTAAATAAATAATTTACAAGTTAAAGGTTATTTACGAGTTAATATTTATTTTAAATATATTTTAATTATTCAATTAAATTTTATGTGAGATTTATATATTTTCAAATTATTTTTAGTTTAACTATATCAATTTGAGCACAAATTTAGATAGATTGGAGCGGTCTAAAACTTAAAATAAAATTTGATTAAATTGTATTTTTAATTTTAATGGTGATGTTTAATTAAATTTCAGTTTTAATTTAAATTAATTCGAGTTATTATAGGTTTAAGTTAATTCGAGTTAATTAAATTTCAGTTTTAATTTAAATTTTAAAATTAATCTAATTTAAATTTTAATTTCGAAAAACACATGACCATAAGTCTTTATTTCACAAATTTTTCGACGCATGTCGTCCAGAAGAAAGAACTTGAAAGGCAAAGTGTGGATGATAGAGCGGAAAAGTGCAGCCAAGACGTCTCTAGTCAGCTATGTTCCCAAGTTACACGCCACAGGCACTTATGTTCAACTTCAGTTTGCCAAAGTAGGAGTTTACCAATATTTAATGCGATATTAAATTTAATTCATTTTGATGACGAAGATGAACTTTATAATTAAATTGATTTGATGTAACGAGTATCTTAGTTACATATCCCGAATTAAATGTGAAAGGGCAAAAGGTAAAAAAATACGAAAGTACTGAGCTCGGTTTCCGTAATTTCAGACGAGTTTTTCAAAGTCTAAAAGAGCGCGAATTTACCATTGCCATCTTGGGAACTCCTCTCTAAGGCACATATAAAGTCTTTCTATAATTTACTCAAAATATAAGCTCTCTTAACAGGTCAAACAATCCTTCTGTTTACAATTGATTATATAAACAGCTACAAGAGACCTTAATTATTACTTATCTAAAACAGAAATTTTAATTACTAATTACAATTATAATTACAATTATAATTATAATTATAATCGTATAAAATAATTGAGATGAAATTTATTACTTTAGTTAATTTCAATCGTATTTGCATTATTCACAATAATTAGTAAACTCATAACTCATTATTAGGAATAATAATGCGTTTGATATGATAGGATTCTAATACGGTAAAACAAAATTTGAGCTAACATACACAAAACACAAAGCTTTCTGCTTTGTGTGGGAGCCTAAGGAAGGTTATATGATATATTGATGCACTGTTTCCATTACTTAAACATTTGACGTTATAGTCACAAAGAAGTAATCTGTATGAAATAACTTGTTGATCCCCAAAGCTTACTTTATTACTTGGTTAGTCATAAAAAATAAGCCTCGAACCAAATGTAGATGGTTCAACCCTTCTCATACCATTTGTGCTCTTTGTCACTATGTTTATGAAAACATAAACCATCTGTTTTTTTGCTTGTGATTATTCTAAAGCTATTTGGACCTAGATCCTTTTATCTGTTGGAAGTAATACACTCTACTTATGAATGGGAGGCCATGTTGAGTTGGGTCGTAAGTCATTATAAACTTGAGAAGGAGAACGTTTTCCTAATTAAAGTTGTTTTCACTACTAACTACTATATGTATGATTTGGAAAGAGAGGAACTACATATTGTACAAGCAAGTATAGGGGGATAAATATAAATTAGATGACAAGATTATTGTTAGTGAATATATAAAATTATTTAAGTTGGCCTTACACAATGCTTAATTAACTTTTAAATATATAAATATTCAAATAAAATTTGATTTAATAATTAAAATATATTTCAAATAAATTTTAATTTATAAATCAAATTTTAATTTTTTAAATTATTTATTTTATTAAAATAACATAATTTTATTAGTGATTTCTTAATAAATACTATATAAGATATTAAATAAATTTATTTAATTAAAAATTATTTATCTTTAAATTTTATCTAAAACGTAATTATTATCAATTATAAAAATACAACTACATTAACAATAATAATCAAACAAAATTTTGTTTTTATTAAAAATAAAAACTAAAAATAAAAACTAAAAACATGAAAAAACCAGAAGTCCCTTAAAATTTGACTTCTTTTTTCTAAGCTGCAATTAAAATAGAGCATGCTTTGATTTGATAGCTTCGAAATGATATTTCTATGTAGTAATGAATAAGTCTTTCAGGAAGTTGCTAAAATCAAACTATCAAACTGGAGGACACGGTCGAATGATTATACATAGAATTTTGTTACACATCATAATCAACTACATACCCAAAATTTTCAAGCTTCATTTACTTCATCCACATTTTCAAAACATGTGAAGCTTAGAATTTTTTTCTACATTGTTGAAAAATTTAGTTTTTAATTTTCAAATACATATTAAATAAACCATTAAATATATGAAATAACTTATAAATTATGTATTTTTAATAAATTGTTTAATAAGACTTTATTTACGTATATCATCATCATCAACACTCAATTAAAATCACGCTACAGTGTGAAATTTAAAACTTTATCTATGTACATATTTGCTTAAATTAATTTTAAATAAAAACAATTAAATATCAAAAGAAAGGCAATTAATAAAATTTAACAATCACTTTTAAATTGTTTTTTCTCAAAATAATTTAAATACTAGTAAAAATATATTTATATTTTAATATTTTACAAAACATTCAAACAAACTTATATTATTGGTGTTAACATCAGCTTATTTAATATAAAAAAGTTAACATACTCATTGTAAGAGACTTCTCATTTTGTGGGGCTCTAAGTAAGGTCATATTATGAGTAACATTTCCTTTGTATATTCTTCTGTGTGCTATAATAGCTTTTCAATGTCTCGTGACCGTCTCCCTAACCTCGACGCTCGCCCCCACAAGCGCACCAAGCCACCAGACCCACCTCCTGACCCGACTCCTCAGCGCCCCATTCCGCCCCAAGGACCTCAAGGTCCTGCCACCTCTGTCGTGAAACAAGTTTCTTGGAAGGATAAAGTCCTCAATAGGGAGCGGAGCAAAGAATCCGCGTATGCGGCAACGGAAAGAGCCCCAGTTGACCTTATTGAATCAGGGGTTGTTACCAGAGCTTACAAAGATGGCAACAAGAACTTCCCGATCTTCTCCGTGGATCCAGCTTACATGAAGTCCCTGGAAGCCCCTTGGAGACAATCTGTCGTCGTTAAGCTGCTGGGTCGCCCCATCTCTTTCCGGGTTCTCTATTCTAAAATTGAGCAATTGTGGAAGCCGGTTGGTGGGTTTGACCTCTTGGACATTGGCCATGACTACTTCCTCGTGAAGTTTGATCAAGGAGCTGATTTTGACTTTGTTATGGAAAAGGGACCGTGGATGATCTTTGACCACTACCTGACGGTTCGACAGTGGACACCGGGATTCTCGGCTCAGCAAGTTGTGGTTGATTCTACGCTCGTTTGGGCTCATTTGCCTGATGTGTCTGTTCAGTACTATGATGAAAACCTCTTGTTAGCGTTGGCCAACCGAGGTCGTTTTGCCCGGATTTGTGTAGAGATTGATCTCGATAAGCCGCTGGTGGGCCAACTGGTTATCGATGGCACCACACACTTTGTGGAATATGAGGGACTCCACACCATCTGTTTCAAATGTGGTAAATTTGGCCATAAGGACAGTGCTTGCTCTCTTGTCCACGCTGCACCTACTACCCCGGTCAATGGGCTTGCTGCAGATCAGGTCGAAGGGGAGGCACCAATGGCGGAGGCTGCGGACCCTCCTAACGTTCATCCCGTTGACAGGACCAACAACGGTGTTCAGCTGGGGGTCGGTTCTTGGATGGTGGTTGAGAAACGCCCAAAACGAGCTCCGCGCCCCAACCAGGCTGCTGTCCCTCTGCCAAGTCAACGTCAGCCACCTAACCGTTACTCTGCTTTATCTGCTGCTCCGTATGGGGATGATGGACAGCACCCTGCGGGTGCCTCGGGCCAAGGGAACCAGCAGCCAGCTGAGTTTGTCTTCGAAGTGGGTAACAACCACACCGTGCCACGTCCTGGCAAACATAATAGGAGGCAGGAGAAGCAGCCTCGGCCCCAAAGCCCACTTGGCCTAGCACCTTTTAGTGAACGACAGCAGCTTCTTGAGGATCTCAGGGGGGCCATCTCACACTCCAGGGGCTGGAGTTTCCGCACTTCCACCTTGCCTACCTGCCAGCGATCCCAGTCGTGTCCCTCCCTCGCTCCCCTCTGTCGACCCAACGCTTGTTCTCCAAATCGCCTCCCAATTTCGCCAGGCCTTCCAAGCTTCCCCGCCTCCCCCTCACTCCACTGCTATTGTCCATGATGGGTCGAACAGCCAACGAATACAAGTTCTCCAGGGTCATGAACCCCCCTGATCCGGGTGAGATAGTGGTCCAACCTTCTGGCACCCCTGCGGCCGGGCATCGGGTCCTCGGCGAAAATGTTAATGCTCCCCAACTCCTCCCTGAGGAGGCTATGGATGTGGATATGGTCCCCAGCAGTATTGCTTGATTGTGTCCCCGTCTTTGCTTGGGTCCTCTTTTTTTCTCCCCGTTTTTATGATTAATATGCTCAATATATTATCGTGGAACTGCCGAGGGGTGGCTAATGCAGGATTTGTTCCTTGTGTGAAAGACCTTGTCAAACGGCATAAGGTGGATGTTTTGATTCTTCTGGAGCCTCATGTTTTAGGTCCTTCGGCAGACAGGATCTCCCTCTGCCTCGGCTTTGAGAATATTGCCCGTGTGGAGGCCTCTGGTTTTTCTGGGGGTATATGGTGCCTGTGGAACGCTTCGATCCTCCAGCTCGAGATCCTAGTGTCGCATCGGCAATTCCTCCACTGCTTAATTCGGGATAGGTTTCACCGAGTCTGGTTCTTGACAGCGGTGTATGCCAGCCCCAGCCCTCAGGCCGTGTGTGCTTTTGGCAGGAGATATCGCGCATCAGTGCCCTTACTGATCTTCCGTGGTTACTAATTGGTGACTTTAATGACTACTCTCACCCCTCGGAGAAGAAAGGTGGCACTTTTTCCCTGTCTAGGGCTCGTCGGTTCCAACAGAATTTGGATGTGTGCCATCTTTTGGATCTTGGGTATCAAAGATCCCCGTTCACTTTTCGGCAAAAATGTAATGGCCTTTTCTCCACCTTTGTCCGTCTTGACCGGGCTATATGTAATGCTGCCTGGAGGCTCCTCTTTCCCGAAGCATCGGTTCATCATTTACCACGTACGCATTCTGACCATAATCCTATTAATTTAAATTGTTTTGGTGATATCCCGTCTGTGTCTTCTCGACCTTTTAGGTTCCAAGATGCATGGACCACCCATCCGGGCTTCTTTCCCTTCTTGCAAGCAGCTTGGTCCCAGAATCACTCCTCCCTTGCTGCGGCGCTTGCCAGTGCCACTGAAGCGGCTCTGTTGTTTAATAAGGTGACGTTTGGTAATATTTTTCGTCGGAAGCGAAGGGTGCTCGCCCGCCTGGCCGGCATTCAACGACACCTTGCCTCTTACCAATGTGCCTCTCTCTTGGCGCTGGAGCGCGATCTTATTACTGAATATAATGTTATCCTCCGCCAAGAGGAAATCTTCTGGTGCCAAAAATCCCGTGTGCAATGGCTGCAATATGGTGATAGGAACACCCGGTTCTTCCATGCGATGACTATAGCTCGGCGAAAACGGAATCGGGTCGAACGATTGCGAGCCTCTGACAGGTCTTGGATCACTGACCCTCCAGCTCTCCAATCTGAGGTCCTCCGGTTTTTTCAGGGTGTGTTTTGTACCACTGTGGACATCTCCACGCCTTTCCCCCAGCTTCCAAACCACAGTTTCATCTCGGCGACTGATGCTCAGTCTCTTCTGGCTCCTATTACCAACGAGGAGGTTGTCAGTGCTCTGAATTCTATGAACTCCTACAAAGCTCCGGGCCCCGATGGCTTCCAACCGGTTTTTTACAAAAAGTATTGGCATTTAAATGGGGAGCGTGTCATTCATATGGTCCAGGATGCCTTCACCTCAGGAACTTGCCCTCACGGTCTCAATGACACGCTGCTTGTCTTAATTCCCAAAGAAGGGCAGCCAGCTTCTATGCACCAATTCCGCCCTATCAGCCTTTGTAACGTTAGTTATAAGATCCTCTCCAAGGTCATTGTCCAACGTCTTCATCCGATCATGAGGGATCTTATTCTTCCCATGCAGGGCGCCTTCCTCCTCAGACAGACAGCCTCGGAGCATATTATCTTGGCAAAAGAGGTGCTTCATACCATCAGGAAGTCTAAGAAAAGGGAGGGGTATTTGGCTATGAAAATTGATCTTGCTAAAGCCTACGATCGTCTCGATTGGCGCTTCTTGAGGCAGACGCTCTTGGACTTTGGCTTTCCGCTGCCTACGATTTCTCTCATTATGTCCTGTGTGTCTACCTCGAGCCTCTCTATCTTATGGACTGGCTCTCGCCTCCCCGCTTTTGAGTCGCGCCGTGGACTGCGCCAAGGGGATCTGTTATCCCCTTATTTGTTCGTCCTATGTATGGAGAAGCTCTCCTTGCTTATTTCCCACCGCGTGCAATCCCAACAGTGGCAAGCCATTAAGCTGTCAGGTAATGGTCCTCTTCTTTCTCATTTGTTGTTTGCTGATGATGTGCTTCTTTTCTCCCAGGCCTCGCTAAAAGGATGTCGGGTGGTCTTGGAAACGGTGCACCAGTTCTGCTCTTGCTCTGGCGTGCAACTCAATGATCAGAAGT
The DNA here is from genome assembly GCA_027563825.1 of Erythroxylum mucronatum. Lineage (NCBI taxonomy): Eukaryota > Viridiplantae > Streptophyta > Magnoliopsida > Malpighiales > Erythroxylaceae > Erythroxylum > Erythroxylum mucronatum. Next base: position 110,252 of record JAOSBP010000179.1, read on the forward strand.
CCAAAACCTTCTTATCGCCTCATGTGCAGCGTCGGCATAAGGAACGTCTGCGACGTCACTTTAATCTGCACTTTACTGCGACTTTGGGCAACTATCTTGGAGTTCCCATCACTGGTCCTAATAGGAAGGGGGATTTCGACGCTGTTATTCTTAAGGTTCGCAACCGCTTGCAAGGCTGGAAAGCCAAGCTTCTCAATCGCGCTGGTCTTCTAACTTTGGCGAAATCCACCCTAGTCACGATCCCCTTGTATTCTATGCAAACCTGTTGGCTCCCTGAAGGGGTCTGCGACATTCTTGATCGCTGTTGTCGCGATTTTCTTTGGAAATCAACCGAAGGGACGGGTATCCCTCTCTTGAATTGGGAATCTGTTTGTAGCCACAAGGATATGGGTGGGTTAGGACTCCGTATGGCGCGGGACAACAACATAGCCATGCTCGGCAAGCTCCTATGGGATTTGTCTTAGGACACTGGGAAACTCTGGACTACTGTGTTGTAGCGTAAGTATATAAGGGATGCTCCTATCCTTACTTGTACAGGTCCTCCTACTGCCTCTCCGGGCTGGAAAGCAATTTGCAAAACTATCCCTTCATTGCGTGATGGATTCCTGTGGAGGGTTGGCAATGGAGCTGGTATCTCTCTCTGGAATGATCGATGAGTCGGTGACTGTCCTTTGCGTCGCCAGCTAGACCAGATTGACAGCCAGGACCGCCTTCTAATGGTCGGCGACATTCTCAACGGTCAGCGCCTATGGGATATATCTCGCCTAACCACGCCTTTGGGGTCCGGCGTGCGTAACTCCATCTTCGCTGCTCCTGTCCCACGCTCCAGACTGGCTCAAGATTCGCTCATATGGGGGGAGACGACTGCTGGACATTATACGGTGAAATCCGGCTACGAGTTTATTACTCGTTTGCCCTATCCTTCTGATCCCCACATGCTTTGGCCACGGATCTGGAAACTAAATATTCCTCAGAAGTTTCGCTTCTTTCTGTGGCAGATTCGGTGGCACTGCTTACCTACAAATGAGCTGCGATATCAACGGGGTATGGCCTCTTCTCCCCGCTGTCACCGGTGCGGTATCGGATGGGAGTCTCATCTTCATGCCTTGCGGGATTGCCCATGGGCGAAGACGCTATGGCTCTCCATCCTTGGTCAGGTTGAGGCGTCTTTCTTTCGTCTTAATCTTGACGATTGGCTCTCTTCCTTTGCCCTTGACTCTTCCCGTCCATTCCAACAAGTGTTACGCTTCATCGTTGTGGCATGGATTATCTGGTGGGCTCGAAATCAGGAGGCCTTCCACCACGAGGTCGTCTCCTCCTTTAGACAAATTCGGTGTTTCTTTCGGCTGTATGATGAATGCAACCATGCTTTTCCGCCCGCTGCATTCTCACCTTCCAGCTCCCACAGATGGGTCGCCTGGCAGGCTCCCACTCTCGGCTCTATTAAACTCAATGTGAATGGCAACTCGGTTGGTAACCCAGGTGCTGCTGGGTTTGGTGGCTTGGTCCGAGATGGCAAAGGGGATTGGCTAGTCGGCTTCTCCGGCTTCCTTGGTCACGCCACTAGCTTGCTCGCTGAGCTTACAGCGATTCATCGAGGTATGGCTTTGGCTTGGGAGCGTGGCTTTCGACGATTAGTTGTTGAATCGGACTCAAGCGAAGCCATCCATCTGATCGCGGGCTCATGTCCTAACTCTCATCCCTACTTACACGTCATTGCGGATATCCGGAGTTTGGTGCAGTGGGACTGGGATTGTTCTCTTTCTCATACCCTTCGAGAGGGGAACCAATGTGCTGATTTCTTAGCCAAACAGGGCGCCTCTCTTCCCCATAGCTGGTCTATTTGGGACTCACCTGCTCCAGGTCTTCGATCACTCCTAGCTAAAGATGCCTCTGCAGTAGCGTTTTTCAGGCCTTAGGCTTTGTCTTTTTCCTCTCACCAAAAAAAAAATTTACAAAGAACTGACTTAAACCTGTGACTTTATAGTCACAAGGAGCAACTTTAATTGCTAAAGGATTACTCTTGATTTATTTAAATTGTATGAATATTAATTTAATAATCAATTTGATTGAATTAATAAATACAATTTTAAATTAATATTAATATTTTGTTTACTTTTTTACGAAAATAATTAAAATGGATTTTCAACATGTGTTAAAGAGTTGAAATTAGAGCTAAATTTAGATTATAATAAAAAAAATTTAAAATAAAATGTACTTTGTATCTATTATTATTAGATTACATCAAACAAGCTGTTCGTTCGATGAGTACTGTACCCGAAACGCAGACGACTAAGAAGTCCAATCCAACGATAGGTCAGTCCAAATTAAAGAAGATGGGTCCCAATGGAGATATAAGTCTTTTGGGATGTGAATCAGTTCTTCACCAAGTCAGTGTTGTCTATTCTACTAAATAGTGTCTTTCAACGTTTTATGTGGTTTCATCTTAACCTTTATTATAAGCTGAACTGGAGACACCATTAATTGAACTACACTATCTCTAACTATTTAAAAATAAATAAATAAAATTACATCATTTATTGGCTTAAATAATTAATTAAAAACACTATTTAAATTACATCATTATTAAATGCATTTTCTCTTACGAGTGACTTTTTTCTCCCTTAATTTCTGAATTAATTATTAAATTTTATACAGATTTTACCTTTTAATTTGTTTAGTTCTCTAAATCTGTATTTGTAGTGGGTTCTGTTTAATTTATAGGTAATATACTTGTTTTTAATTGAAAAAAAAAACCACAGCAAAAGCTGAAAGAAAGGTAGCAAAATAGAAGCACACATCATAAACACCAATCCAAAACGGACGCAATCAGAAGAGAGGTAAAACGCAGCAGCTAGGGACGGTCAAAAATGCAAAGGCAAAGAGGAGAAAACGCAGGAGCGTCGGTGTGAGCCAGGTTTTAACAGGAGTGAGCAATTAAATTGTCATGTCTGGCTACAGTAAGAAGGGGACAGCTGCAGTGCAAAAGCAGCACAGCAAACCCACCAAAAACGACGCTCCACTAGGGAAAAAGCAGCACAGCAAACCCACCAAAAACGACGCTCCACTAGGGAAAAGAAAAGAAACAAGGAAAGTAGCTTTTAATTGAAGACACAAGGAGCAGAACAGAGACCGCAGGGGGCTGACCAACGAGACCACCAACACAGGAGCTACAGTGCGTGAACTGGAGGGAGGAAAAAAAAACAGGCAGACAACAAGAGAGGAGCTACATCTTGCTACAGTGGAGAGACCCACCAACAGCAGACAATCCACCCAAAGCAGAAAGAGGGTGGCTGGAAAGAAAAAAAGGAGAGTTGGAAAGCTAGCACAGCAACTCCACCAGCTGGAGACCACACAAAAGAGGAATAAAATAAAAGGATGAAAGCACTACGGAGAAAGAGGGTATAAGGAGACTAAGGAGAGCAGCGGCATAAAGAGACTTAGCGCAAAGTATAGATTACATAAAACAAGCTGTTCGTTAGATGACTTAAAGCACAAGTACCCAAAACGCAGACGACTAAAAAGTGCAATCCAACGGTAGGTCAGTCCAAATTAAAGAAGATGGGTCCCAATGGAGACATAAGTCTTTTGCGATGTGAATCAGTTCTTGACCAAGTCAGTGTTGTCTCAACGCGTTTAGACTCATGTTTTTCGGTTTTGTCTCAACGCGTTTAGAGTCTTTAGACTCATGTATTTTAGATCTGTTTGGTTTGGTTGGTTGAATATTAATTAATAAATCAGAATAAAACGTAATACATTTTTATTGTTTAGAAGAAAGTTTTATAATAAAATTATATGAAAGTTGAGAGTTTCACGTATAAAAAGTATATACTTTTTTTAATTAAAGTTTAAAAAGATAAATAAATAATCTAAAATTTGAAAAATATAATTTATTATTGAAACTAATATAAATACTAATTTTTTTAAAATAATAATTTAAAATAAAATTTTTAATAAAACTAGAAAAAGATAAATAAAAATATAAATTTTGGAAAATATAATTTATTAATTAGATTAGGTAAAAATTTTGAAAGTAAAAAATTGATTGAAAATTCCAAAGATTTTTTAAATGCATCCCTCAGAAAAACTCTAATGCAGTATGTCTAAATGACCAAGACTATGAAGTTAGATGAAATCAGATTTTCTATTTCAGCTAATCAATTTAAATTATGTTTCATTAAATCTCATTCACATAGGGTTGAAACAACCTAACGAAAACAGGGTGTTTCAACCCGAGTTAGATAGGTTGTTGTACAACCGTACAAAGAGGAAGAACACTATTTGCTAGGTCCCACGTGTATTCAACTGGTCTTTTGAGAAAACCAACGGGCTTTTTCAAAAAAACCGCTCAGTTGTTACTTAACTAATCAAATTTTGTTCCTAAAGATTTTAAATACAAATCGGATAGAAAAGCCGACTAATTTATATTTATTTCGGTTTAACAAGTCAGTTCAGTCTAATTTTAAAAACATTACTTATTTTAATTTTAATTAATATTTTAAAAATTAGATCAGAAGTTAAATTATTAAGATGAAAGGTCTAAAAGATTATATATGCATTAAGTCGCTGTAAAACCAACTAAAAATTGAATAAAATTAAAGAATTTGAAATATGATTTAAAGATATTTTTTATTCATAGAAAATTGTGAAATTTAAATAAAAAATTTTAAATAAAAATTAATTAACTGATTAATTAATAAGAAGATCGATTTTTAATATAAAAAATTTAAAAATAAACTGAAAAATTAACCGATTCAAAATTTTTATAATTGAATCGATTTAATTTTTTAATTATTGCTTTTAATAATTAACAATTAGTTCCAATTAGCTAGATTTTAGTTTTAATTCAAATTTAAAAATGAATCTAATTCCAACTAATTATAATTTTAGGAAACGTGTGACCATAAATCTTTTTTTCACAAGTTCTCCAACGCATGCCGTGCTAGAAAAACGAACTTCATAGTTTGAATGATAGAACGGAAAAGTGCCAGCCAAGGCATTTCGACTTGTTCCACAATTGCTGTGTCAGTGCTTTTCCATTGTATCTGGTCCATATATTTATATTAGACCCACAAAAATATATGGACCAGATACAATAGAATAGCATTGAAACAGCAATTATGGAACAGGTGATTTCACTTGTTTCGAGCCAACCTTCTTCCCAAGTTAATTACACGGGACACGTCACAAAAACATGTGTTCAACTCCAGTTTACCAATATTTAATTAGATATCAAGTTTAATAATTTGACGATGAACTTATAATTAATTCTATTTGATGAGAAATAAAGGTTTTCAGTTACAGAACAACTTGCATCGTTTAGTTTATTTAATCTTAAATGCAATGATTAATTAATAAATTAATAAAATTTTAATAATAAGAATTATTAAAATAAACTAATTAAAAACTTAAAAGTCAAAATGTAATTTTGATCAGGTCAAAACTATTATCATTGAATTGATGAAATTAATTTAAAATTTTAATTATTAATTACATTTGTGAAATGCAATAAATTAATTGCTTTAATAAATTAATATATAACAGTCAAATTTTAAATAATCAACTGAAAAGGACAGCTATGATTTTTCCGAGAAATTATCTTCACTTCTGCGGACTCAAAACGACCCGAGAATTGACTCTCAAGTCTACTCTTAAGTTGGAATGGTTGAAATATAGGACCGAACACCAATACTGAAATCATAACACCTTTGTCGAGGCTCAAACTAGTGTTGTGGAGAAAATTTTACGATGAAAAGAACAGTTTTTGCATGGCTTTTCTCAGTGCTCCTGATCACTGTGGATACGGATGCAGTTTCAGGTCAGTGCCTGAGGGATCAGCAATCCTTGTTGTTGAAGTTACACGACAGCCTCAAGATCAATGCAAGCGAATCTACAAAATTGGTGAGCTGGAATATGAGCGAAGATTGCTGCAACTGGGCCGGTGTGAGCTGCGATGAAGTAGGTCATGTCATCGGCCTTGACTTGAGCAATGAATCAATCTCCGGTGGAATTGAGAAGTCTGGGTTGTTCAACCTTAGTTATCTCAGGATGCTGAATTTATCTGGGAACAACTTCAACACGGCTCTGCCTACCGGGTTAGCTAACTTGACAGAACTGATTCATCTGAACTTGTCAAATGCTGGCTTTGTGAACCAAATCCCCAATGAGATTTCGAAGATGACATCTTTGGTTACTCTTGATCTGTCTTCCCTATACCTTGAGAATCCAAATCTAGCAACACTGGTGCAGAATTTTAGGCAGTTAAGGGAACTCCTTCTTGATGGTGTTAATTTATATGCTAGTAGTAACGAGTGGTGCCAAGCCTTGTCTTCTTCACTGCCTAATCTGCAAGTGTTGAGTTTGTCCAACTGTTATCTTGCAGGTCCCATTCATCCTTCTCTTGCAAAGCTTCAGTCTCTCTCAGTGATTCGTTTGGACGGCAACGATTTGAATACTCCGATTCCGGACTTCTTTGCCAATTTCTCAAAATTGACTGTCTTGAGCCTCAGTTCATGCTGGCTGAATGGAACTGTTCCTGAAAAACTATTCCAGATTCCAACACTAGAGGTTCTTGATTTGTCCTACAACCGATTACTTCAGGGTTCTTTACCGGCGTTTGGTGAGAATATGTCTCTTCGGACCATGGACTTCTCCTACAATTCATTCAATGGGCCTATTCCAAGTTCAATAGCAAATCTCACGCAACTCGTTCGCTTGGACTTCTCCGAAAATTCATTCAATGGGCCTATTCCAAGTTCAATAGTAGATCTCACGCAACTCGTTCGCTTGGACTTCTCTGACAATTCTTTCAATGGGCCTATTCCAAGTTCAATAGCAAATCTCACCCAACTCGTTTACTTGGACTTCTCCTACAATTCATTCAATGGGCCTATTCCAAGTTCAATAGCAAATCTCACCCAACTCGTTTGCTTGGACTTCTCCCATAATTTATTCAATGGGCTTATTCCAAGTTCAATAGCAAATCTCACCCAACTCGTTTACTTGGACTTCTCCTACAATGCATTCAATGGTTCATTTCCATCTCTTCAGAAGTCCAAAAAATTAAACTATGTAGACT
>JAOSBP010000179.1:160951-179583 GCA_027563825.1 Erythroxylum mucronatum
TCATAATTGTCTCGCAGTTGCTCAAAGCCCACAATTTCATTACTGAGAGTAAGTAATAAGGATGCCCTCCTACTCAAAACACACGCGACTTTCTTTTGTACTCCTAACTTGTGCCTTAAATTGAATGGAAATTTTTGTAAAAATTGACACCTCCTCGCATGCATATCACTACTAATTCTCGTGATTTGAATATAACACAAACTCCTTAACAACCAAGTAGTGCTCCCAATTTTTGAGTGCTCGCACTACCGAATAGAATTCCTTGTCGTAGGTATTCCACTTCCTCCTGGCATCACTAGGAGTTTTGCTAAAGAATGCTACTGGCTTTTTCTATTATGAGAGTACAGCTCCTATTCCCACTCTAATATCGTCGCAGTCAACCTCAAATAGCTTGTTAAAATTTGGTAAAGCTAGTACTGGCGTTGTACATAACTTTTCTTTAAGCAAGGTAAAACTTTTATCTGCTTCTTCTCCCCATTGAAATTTTCCATTCTTAAGGTACTTTGTCATGGGCACCACAATGGTGCTAAAAATTTTTATATACCTTTTGTAAAAGGTTGCCAAACCATGAAAACTCCTTAGTTCCCCCACATTGTTTGGTGTTGGCCAATTTTTGATTGCCTCAGCCTTTGCTTCATCCACCTTTATCCCATCCGCAAACACTATACACCCCAGGAATACTAACGTATCTATCATGAAATTGCACTTCTAAGGTTGATGTATAATTGGTTGTCCCTCAAGGCCTTTAGCACATGCTGTAGGTGTAACAAGTGTTCCTCCTCCGAATGACTGTAAATCAGGATATTATCGAAATAAACCACAACAAATTTACCAATAAAAGGCTTTAGTACCTAATTCATCAACCTCATGAAAGTGCTTGGTGCATTGGATAACCCAAACGGCATTACCAACCATTCATGTAGGCCCTCTTTTGTTTTGAAGGTCGCCTTCCATTCGTCACTTAGCTTTATGCGAATCTGGTGATACCCATTCTTCATATCAATCTTCGAAAATACTGTCGCACTATGTAAGTGATCCAACTTGTCATCCAACCGTAGTATAGGAAATTTATACCCTACTATAATTCGGTTAATGGAGCTACTGTCAATACATATCTGCCAACTTCCATCCTTCTTTGGAGTTAAGAATGCCGGAATTGCGCAAGGACTCATACTCTCTTGTATAAGCCCCTTTCGTAATAACTCCTCCACCTTCTCCTTTAAAGTCTCACTTTCCTTCGGTAATGTCGACTGGATCCGAGAATGAATTTTATATGGTGTTGGATATCTCTCATAGGGGGTAACCCATCCGGGATATTGTTTGGCATCAACTCCTTGAACTCTTGTAGTGGCCGCATTATTTTTGGGTACTCCTTCACTTGAAACTCTGCGTTACTCCCTCAATTCCTGTTTGACCACTAACGCATGTACTTGTCGTGTTTCCTTGATCTCTACTTTGAACCTCTTGGCTATAGATAAGAAAGCATTACCCTAAGAGGTTGAAGTCTTGGTTTTAAGTGGTAGGAGCGTGTATTTGATCTTATCCTTCTCCAATTGATATTGGTTGCTCCTTCCCGAATGCTGAGCATCCACATCAAACTGCCGCGGTCTCCCAAACAAAAATTGACAAACATCCATGTCAACAACATCACAATATACTTCATCCTTATAACTACCAATGGAGAATGAAACTCTACACCTCTCTGTGAATTCTATCTTGTCTACTGCGGTTTTAATCCCCTAAGGTATAAGGATTAGGATAATTTTTCCACTGGTAATCAACCTCTTCACTGCCCCTTTTCCAATAATATTCTCGCAGCTTCCACTATCAATGATAACTCCAAATACCCTGTCACGAATGGTACATCTCGTAAGGAATAGTTGATTCCTTTGGGTTTGGTCTTCCTACTTATTTTTTAACATCAGTTTCTCACCATATACGTCGAACCCTCGTCAACTTCATACTCATCATCCTTATCTCCATCTGCTTCGCAAGCGATTCCCTTGTCATCTTTGTCCCTCTCTACAAAGTTAACCGTCTTCCTTAAAGGACATTCATTAGATCTGTGTCTAGGATGACTACATTTGAAGCACTTCCCCACAGCTGGTTTAGCATAGGGGTTCTCAGATCTCTTCATCTCCTTACCTCGCGCCTCAACCATATGCCTTTTTCCCATAACTTTGTCCTCCACACTCTACATCTCACGATTACGGGGAGTATGCTCCTGCACAACTTTGTATTTAGCAGTAGATGCTGGAGTCATATAGCTCTCTACATTTCTTCTGCTACGCTTCTGCTGCATTATCTCCACCTTTAAGGCCATTTTCTTTGCATCTGATAGTGTGCGGATAACCTGTACTCCGATTCTATCCCGAAGTGCTGGTCTCATCCCTTTCAAATATCAAGCAACCTGCTGTCCTTCAGATTCTAGAAGGTTGTTTCTCTCCGCCAACTTTATGAACTCTGCGGTATACTCGTGCACTGTTCGTTCTCCCTAACTGCACTGTTGATATTGTTGGAATAGAATTTGCTTGTAATCCGGTGGTAAGAATTCTGCTTCAACAGAAACTTCATTATATAGCATGTACGCACCGATCGCGCTCCCTCCATGGCTGAATCCTTTCCCACCATGACAAAGCTCCCCCTTCAATCTACAAGCCACAATCTGAACTCTTTTATCTGTTGCAATCTCCAGATATTCAAAGAATCTGTCAATTCCTGTAAGCCAGTCTAAAAAATCTTCAATACCTAGACTACCATTAAAATAGGGGATATCCACCTTCAGTCTATAATCCCCCGCGTCTTTATCTTCAAATCCACCATAGGCATCTCTCTTCCTATGCCCATCGTGTTGTTGAAAACACCCAAGTCTATTCGGCTAGTAGTAATCTTCTTTCTATAGGTTCACCACGAGCCATCTCCACCCCTAGTTTTCTACGATTATCCTGCCTCCTGTGTGTATCAATTCCTAAAGCATCCAAACATTCCACAATCTTTTTAAGACACTCCTTGAAACGTCGGAATCTGTGTTCTATCTGCTGCTCCAGACATTGCTCCAAATGTTGCAACGCTTTGTCTCTTAAAAAAGGAGCCCTAGCCTCCTTAACACCGTCACGAAGACCATTGCTCTCGCTCCCAGTTGACATCCTTTGCTCTGATACCACCCGACGCAGTGTATAACGTTCAATTTTTCAAAGGTTGGACAAAACCCTTTGAAGAACCAAAGAAAATTCAATAGAAATCTGAAATAATGTTTTCAAACTGACAAAAGTTGTCACCAAGTGACTACAAAAGATAATATAAACTATAAAAGATGAAAACCTAAGGATAAAACAAACTTTTACTAATAAAATAATTAAAACTACTAAAACACCACTAGAACTCTGTGTCATCAGGACCTCAAGGGGCACACAAGGACGAAGACACCAAAATCCAAAGGTACGTAACATACCAAACAGACCTCTTCAAAGATCAAAGACCAACAAAGATCTACAGGAGCTTAGGTTTCAACTATGCTGGCTGAGTACATTAGCCCTTTCTCTCTACGAGCACCAAACTCAAGGCTTGCCTCTTAGAAACCCTAAATTGACCAATCTTTCCCTATTAAACTATGACCTTAAACAAGATCTGTTTTACAGTCCCAGCTATCTAAGGCGTTCTAATACACAGGATCCTCACAAGGTGGCAAGTGTAGAGCATATTTGTCTTCTATGTATGATTGATGAGCTACATTATTCAAGAGTTAAGATTTCAAGAGAGAAGGAGTTTAGAGAGAAACTATGAAAGCAAACACACTCAAACTTTCATTCATCTTAAACTTAATTGATTTCAACCTCTGAGTACAACGATAGATGAGCCTTGCTTTTATAGACGAAGCAAAGGAATACAAACAAACTACTTTATATAGGGAATATATTTCCTAGGTACAATCATGACAACTTTAGAAAAGAAGAAGCCCTAAGTACAATCATTATACACCTTTTAAAAAGCAACTTTTAGAAAGCAAACAATAAAAATATTTCTAAAAGATAAGATAGAATCTAGGAAAGACGGTGTGGACCCCAAAGATTCTCTTATCAACACACTAAAAGACACACAACTGTAATATACTATAATGATGTTTAAAAAGGAGAGTCACACATTGGGAAGCGAAATCCAATTCATAATTTATCACGAATTGGTTCGTGTCACGGTTGAAGATTGGACGGAGAGTCTGGATCACTTGAATTGTCAGTGTCAGAATGACTCTATAGGTCTTTTGTCTTTTGATGGGACTAGCATCATCTGTGCAGAGTCTTTGTAGGAATTAACTAAGCTCTTCTTCATTGGGGATGTAAATGTCTTCATTAGGGTTTTGAGCATCCTAGAAGAGAGAGGTTGTAGGTTGTGAAGGTCCTGTAATGTATGAGGCATCTTGGACTTATGTTGTTTCATCAGTTTCAGAATACATTGGGTTGTTTGGGCCTGGTATGTCGACTTCTGGTGCTTTAAGTTCATTAAGTTCACCACGAATAAATTCTCCTGGGCAATGTCCAAGAGAAGTAAAAAGGACAAGTGTATGTCGAGGAAAATGATTAATAGAAAATTCCTAAGAGATTTAAGAACATTGTCCTTGTACCTTGGCCAATAAAGTGAAGCATGATGACAACAGACACGGTTATCATAATAAATTATACCAGTTCTTATTGTGAGATATGGACGATGGATAATGAAGAAACACTGTATAGATTGTCTCTTATAAGATGCTTCCTATAATTGATGTTGTTCAATGACTATGAAAAGCTGTTTCTTCCATTGTTTTAATGGTTAATACCACTCAAGGAATGTCCATAACAGAGACCTTTCATTGTCCCGATCGCGCAAATATTTGTAGACCTGTAGAGGAGGTAAGGTAATAACACATGCATAAAGGCTAAGAGTGCCCAAAGGTACCATAATGCATTCTTAGAAAGAGAACCATTGAGAAAGAATACATTAAGTTAGGGTAGGTAGGGTGTTTTAAGATTAAACAAAGTAGTGCTACAGGGTGAGTTAGTCTCATTGAGGGAAAGGTTTAAATAGTATGACAAGATTATGCAAGTAAAGGATGGAACTTCAGCAACATTAGTAGGAGCACTAGTAATAGGAGGAAAGGATTTTTTTGTTTTTGCAGTAAGAGGTAGGTTAGCCATGGAAAGAAGGAAGATGAAAATACTGAAAGGAAGAGATAATAAATCAACTAGGATGATATCTTTGATAAGGTGGATAGTGTATTTATAGCGGGAAATCTTCTTAGGATAGATTCCTAAAGGATGTAAGCATATTAGTTTTAGACGTTGAGTGGCCTTGATTTGTTCTGAACTCCAAGGTGGTGGATTCTTTCTTAGCAGGTTGGATAAGGATGAGGTGCAGTCTTCCATACGTGGCATGAAAATTCTAATGTAATTAACAATTCTGAGGAATTGTTGAATCTGTTTAATGCTGATATTATCATCCAGAAAGTGTAACAGCTCTTGAGTTATATATGGACCGAGCTGATAAAATCCATCCTTAAGCTGCATACCCAAAAACTCAATTCCATTGGTTCCAATGAGACTCTTTTTTGTAAAAAGCATAATGTCATACTGTTTAGTAAGATTCAAGAACGTTTGGAGTAGGGTCTTATGTTCTTCATGGATCTTTGAGTACAATAAGATGTCGTCGATGTATATCAATGTACTGTGAAGAATGGGCTCAAAGATCTTTGCTATTACTCTTTGGAACAGTGATAGGGCAACTTTAAGTCCAAATGACATAACAGTCTATTAATATTGTGCATTGGAAATGCAAAACACCGTTTTGTATTGCTCATTTAGGTCAATACCTAATTACCAAAAACTTGCTTTTAGATCAAACTTTGAAAAAATAACAGCTTCCTACCTATATACTAATCTTTGGTAAAGGAAACTTATCATCTTGCAGGAATGCTTTAAGAGGCTTGTAATCAATAACCAGTCTCTTTTTACCTCACTTATGTTCAGACTTTTTATTCATGTAAAAAGCTTGACAAGCCCAATCAAACTTTGTGGGCTCGATGAGTCCTTGCTGAAGGAGAATAACATACTCTTCTTGTGCTAACATGAGATCATCAAGTTCATCTCTGGATGTATCGCCTTTGTCGGATTGATATCCTCATTCTTCTCGAAGGGAACATGGATGAAGAATTCAGTATTTTTCCATGGAGGCTTAAGATGAGAGAAATGTGCATGAGATTCAAGAAAGTAGTTCAACAACAGATCTCTCCTAGCTTCATATGGTTTAGGAACCTATGTAACATCGAACACATTTTAAATTTCTATATATGGACTAAAATAAGCTCGATACCTGAAGCTTGTGGGTAAGATATGTAAAGGTGAGGTATTACTGTATACATCCATCCCAATTAGAATGTCTGGGCCAGGTAAATGGCTTCAAAGTACTTTAGTCCATACTATACACTGAGGAAAAGAATCGAATCCTTATCTTTCTCTTGGTGATAAGCCCAATCTTAAATGAATTGCCATCGGCAGCAATGAAATATTCGTCATTAAAAGTCCACACTTTAGGAGGTAAAATACTGGGCTTTATGGTAGTTCTGTTGGATCCAATATCCATAAACCCAATAACCTTTATGGGTTTATCATATTTATCCTGTCGAAGAAGTTGTATTTGGACATACAAACGAGAAACATGAACTGGTTTACGATCCAATTTTAAGCATGTCTGTTGTAACATGTATAGGGAATCATCCTCAGAAAAGACTGAATAGTCAAAAGAGTTGTCATCAGAGGAAGTAACAGAAACAACAAACTTTGTATCTTCATTTTCACTTGTCTGTTCCTCAATAAGATCTTCAAGGTTATCAAAGGAATGAATAGGCACAATTGACTTAATTGATTCTAATAACCTGATATCTTTTTTGGATTTGTTAAGACACTGTCTTACAAAATGTCCTGGCTTGCCACAAATAAAACATCGATCCGCCTTTTAAGATCGAGGAGTTTTTCTTTTAAAGAAACAAGCAATCTCTTTTTCTTCTTGCGACGATATCCTTGTATTATGGAAGATTTCTCATATTGCTGATAGGAAAATTTCCTATGATGATGTTTTTTCTTGGTACGGCAATCACAGTCTGTCTTTTCCTTGCATTTTATTTTCATATATAGCTTATTGCAAGCTTTTTGAAGGATAGGACAGCCTTTGATCATTTTATTGAAGAAAGCTTGTTGATCACAGAGTTTATCAAGAGAGAATAAAGTAAGTTGATAATTTCTCCAAGAGTAATATCACTCATATTTCTTCGTAAGGCTGCAATGTTCCTTTGGAATTATGGTTGTAATTCATCTACCAAGGATAATATGAATGTATAAAAGAGATTCACATCATTTGATCCGTTAAGAAGATAATATCTTTCCGTCATACATTGAAAATGCTTCTGAAGATCATGTATATCAAGTGAACAACATTTCATTTCAAAATATTCTTGACAAACTTGTTTGTCAATGAGTTAGAAGTCACCTATGAATTCTTTGTGGATAATACCGAGAAAAATACTTACAGAAGTGATTTGGAAGTACTGTATGCGTTTGTAGTCGTTAAGACTTTGCCACCATTCTCGTAGAGTACCAGTGAAGTGAGAAGTGAACTCAGACAAAATATCCAGTAAAGCAGTATTAGGTTGAGTCATTTGCAAATCTAGGCATACTTCAAATTCATAAAGACGTTCTCTCCATTTTTTTGGAGGAAGGTCATCAATTGTAAACCAGGGACTTGAAGTAGGTTTGGTTGGTTGTACTAAAACTTCTGGTGGTGATGATCTAAATGGTTCAGGGTCTATAAAACCTATAAAGTCAACATTACTGATATCTGGATTGACTTTAGTATGTTGAGGCATTGTTATCATGACATAAGCGAGATCAATTAGATAAGCCAATTGTTTAGAGGAATCTACAGATGATTCGGAAATCGCAGAAGAGTGCTCAGATTGTTCAAAGCGTGCAGGGTAACGGTTTGCTCAGAATACTCAGATGGTTCAAAAGTAAATGTTTGCTTAGAATACTCAGAGGGTTCAGGGGTAAGTTCTGGTATAGGTGTTGGAACCTCTAGAACCTCAATAGGTGCAAGAGTTGCTATGAACTCAAGGGATTTATCTTTGGATGAAGAGGATGTAGGTTGAGCTTTTGGTGGAGATGTAGGTGGTGTTTTAATCTGCAGTGGTTTATTCCATGAATCAACAGGTTTGGTATGTGAAGTAGATGGAATTGATGGATCCTTGGATTTTTCAGATTGAGACTTAGGTTTTGCAGATTTTGTAGCCTTTGGCTTGGTAAAAAGAGGGTAAATGTGTTGTCTGATCATAGTATAATTCATCTTGAGGACTTTTTCATAATCAGCAACATTTGGATAGGTAGGGTAAGAAGAAGAAGCATACATGGGTTGAGCAACTGGATAAGTAGGAGGATAAGCTCCATAAACAGTTTTAGACTGTTCAGTTTGCATGTCAGCTTCCATATGTCAAAGAACTTCTTTTATCCACCTAAGTTCTTACTCCTTGACTGTAAAGTCTGGTCCAAAATACTGTGTTGCGATATAATGGTGAAGATCTGCATCAAGTTGTCTCATCTAATCTTTGTAAGAATTATACAACTTTTGGATCTGAGAAGAAGCCCCATCTACTCGTTGATGAGTAGCGTGATTCTGGTGGCTTATTCCATCCATCTTAGAATCAATCCTTTGTATAACTTTGTTCTGTGCTACTGCATTGTTGGTATTCCAGTTGAGAACTTCATCAGTAGGATTAGAAACAATAGTTCCTTGAGGAGTTATTCCCATGGCTCAAACATAAGGGCTAGAGATAACTCTAATGGTTTATCAGTGCTCCGTTGTAAAGGAGGAAAGTCTTTTTAATTTGGTTGAACTATCATACAAAGTATGGGAGCGGGACTAACAACAGGAATAGAAGGAAATATTGGTTGTAGTTTGGAGATTGACTCTAGATAATCTCTGCCAGTAGGTTTAAGCATCTCACGAAGAGATTTAGGTCTGAGCCTTTATGTGTTGAGACCAATAAATTTGTTGGAATCATCTTGATCATCCTGACAAGGATGATATTGTTGAGAAGGCATACAACAAGTCTTTGACTTCTTTCGTCGTCGCCGTCGATTGTACAGCTCATCATCATCGTTACTGTTTGAATCAGAGTTTAGAGAGACTTCATAATTTGGCTCATACATAGAGGGATATGTATTCTAAATGAAATGTCCATGATGATGACTTATGTAGACAACATCTCCATCATATTTGACATAATAAATCATAGGATCTTTGCCTTCTGTATGAGACATAACATGTTGTAGCATCAAAACTAGGCCAGAAGTGTTTGAAGTACCTAGTTGATCATCAGCAGGCTTGGTGTAAATAGATTTCACCGATCCTTCTCAAAGAGTCTGAAGAATTGGAGGAGTGGTCATGTGAAATAAGTGTTTGTGATGAATATGGAACACCTTCTGGTAGTTTGTGATCCATTCTGTTGACATCAATTTTTTCAACTCTTTTTGAGGCAATTGCTTCGGGATCTCGATGATGGTGGTCTGATCATTGGAACGATCAACAACCATATAAAGTGCATCCGAAGTAGAGTTGGGAAAGTTCAAATCTATAGCACGATTCTGAAGGCGATAGATCATCTGATGATATAGTATAGCCATAATTGTTGTATATGCTTGATCTGCCTTAATGATCTAGATTTGGACCTGGAGTCTTTTAGATAATGTTGGATCATCCAACCTTATGTTGAAATCAGGTGCTATGGTAAGGATGCCACTTCTATTGTTGAGAGTTGTAAACAAAGTACCAATTAGAGCATCAAGATGATTCGAGTAAATCTATTCGTCTCAACACAAAAAGACTCAGACCTAAATCTCTTCATGAGATGCTTAAACCTACAGGCAGAGATTATCCAGAGTCAATCTCCAAACTATTCGAGATAGGGGTGACAATAGGTTGGATTAGGTCCATTCAAGTTTGAGTCAAACTCGACAGCTCCTAGTTAAGCTTGAGCAGCTCAAAGCCCTACTCAACCTAAATTTTTTAATTTTGTAATTTAAAAACAAATTTTTTTATAGTTATCGAATCTCAAGTTGGGTCAGATTTGAGTAGCCTGAGTCTAACTCTATTACTAATAAAGAGTTTTGAGGAGTCTGAGAAAAAATTGGACATAATCTAAATAAATTCACATGTAATCTAGAAATCATATCCCGACCTAATATCCTAAAGTAATAAATTATCAATTTTATTCTTATTTATAACTCACTTCATTCTTATATTTCTTTTTGTGTTACTTCAATTGTGAGTTTCAATTAAGACTTAGAGATTTATACCAACGTGAAGATGTGTTATGGGAAGAAGTGAACTTCACTGGAACAATTAACCACATGAAGTGGCCATCTGGGCATTATGTTTAGAGAATAAAGTCAAACACAGGCTCTTGGTTTATGAGTACAAAACAGTCAATGTTTAGACAAGCATTTGTTCTCTCAACCCTTCAGTGGATGGAAAGAGAGGTTCAAAGTTGACTTAGGCTATGTTTGGTTGGATGCAAGATTTTTAATGTAATAGAATGGAATGGAATAATTATAATGGAATGAAATGCAAATAGATGTAATATTAGAAATTTGTTGTTTGGGAGGGATGGAAGGGTTCATAATGTATTATAGTGAAATGTTGTTTGGATGAAGGGTTTATAATGTAATATAGTGTAAAGTTGTTTATCATTTTACATTCCATCCTAAACCCTCCAAATAGGAGGTTTTTCATTTTTACTATTTAGGATGAAATGAGATGTAATATGAAACTCTCCTCTTTCATCATTCCATTATAAACCCTCATTCCAAACGATGGAATAATATTACATTTTATTCTATTCCATTAATAAACCCCAACCAAACATAGCCTTAAACATCGTTTGGGATATTATTCTATCGTTTAGGAGGAGGTTTTATAATGAAATAAAATGAGATGAAAGAGGAGGATTTCATATTACATCTCATTTCATCCTAAACAGTAAAAATAAAAAATCTCCAATTGTGGGGGTTTAGGATGGAGTGTAAAATGATAAACAACTTTACACTATATTACATTATAAACCTTTCGTCCGAACAACATTTTACTATATTACATTATAAACTTTTCCATTCCTCCCAAACAACAATTTTTTAATATTACATCCATTTACGTTCCGTTCCGTTCCATTCAAAACTTTATGTCCATCCAGACGTAACCTAATGGATTGGCTTATCCTCGTCGCGAATTGAGTGTTTAAGCTTGGTGAGGAATAAGAACCAGAGCAGTCAAGTTTTGTCAGAGAAGTGAAGAGTAGAGGTTAGATAAAGACTACTCCTAGATGGAAGAAACTGTGGATCCTATATTACTAAGACAATTTAGTAGGCACCAGGTAGCAAAAATTGTTAAACTTGGATCTCTTGTGTGGAGGAAGATAATAATAAGAAACCAATAATGAACTCAGTAGTCCAATCTCTAGTACGTTGTGAAGATTAATCAACAGTGTACTAAATTCGACTTAAGGTGTGAAATTTTATAGTTTGTTTCTGTTTTTTGGTACAACATGGAAATTGTAGAGTACCATCTAATGAACTTGACCTTCCCAATTCCTAAGACTTCAAAAATGTGAGTGGTTGGAGGCAAATATTAGATTTGACATTTAGATTGCATCACAAAAGTTCATCAAAATTTATCATTAAAATTTAAAAATTTTAAGTTTAACTAAATAAAAATTTCAAAAAAAATCAACTATATTTAATATTAATCTACAATTCAAAAATTAAAAAAGTTCAAATTTTGGAAAAAATGTTTACAATTAACGATATATAAAACTTAATCAAACTTATGATCTTTAAATTTAATTCGGCACTCAAAATTTAATTAGATTTTAGACTTATTTAATAATTAATGCTAACCTCAAAGCTTTCATGGAAAATCGTAACTACTAATTCCAATTGAAATAAGTATATATATATATATATGTTGCTCATATGCTCCTAATTCATTTAGTGATATTAAGTTGAGTAATTTACCAAATTTAAGCGTGGCAATCTGATCCGGGTTTGACCAAACTTAAGGTCATCAGGCTACAAGCAGGGATTTTTTGGCCCAATTGGGCCAAAGGCTAAGCTTAGGTCAGGACTATTCAAGCTCTGCTTAACTTGTGGGTCAATCAAGAGCAACAAAACGATGCCATTTTTTTAAAAAAATTAGGCATTTTTTGAATTAAAAAAAAAGAAATCAGGCCAACCCATTGTCATCCGTAACCAGAGTCAACAACTTTTTCATTTTTTAATAAATTATTTGTACTAATATTTTGAAACATAACTTGTCTTAATTTGAAATTTGCATTTCTACAATAACAATTCCAATAATAATAACAATGATTCCCATTAAAAATTTCACTTTTTTTTAAGAAAACGTACTTATTTATTGAGACAAAACAACGTCACAATTTGGAGTGGTATGTCTCTACTAAGTTTATTGAAATATCTAGTAGCTGATTTAGATAATAAATAGATTGTTATATTTACATGCCTTGGAATCTATTTAAATATAAAGGATTGCAAAACACATCCTATTTATTTATATTTTTTTAGTATCGCTCCCAACTTATTGATGCTAGTTCTTGATTAATGGAACTTCTGCACCAACTGAAGACAGTCTGTTTCTACTTCAACTGATGTGAAGTCAAATTATATCAACCAAGAAAAAGGCTTCTTTAAATGCGATAGTTTTAGTAATAAGAGAATTATAATTTAATATAAAAAAAATAAGAGAGACGCATGATTTAAGGAGATAATATTACACGATCTTTCTTCTAAGTGCTAAAAATTGCGCTCAAACTTGCACTTCTCTTCACTGAAATTGTTCTGTGGAGACCTCTGTTGCCCTTGGGAATATAGAAGAGTCAATAATTTGAGACAGAGAGAACAAAACAGTCACGATCATATGATACAATAAATCCACTTACCCATTTGCCCTCGAGAAAGAAAATTTTTGCATCAAATGACATACAAAGAACAACTTTGCTTGGATTAGCAACAATGAAAGCAACTTTTGCTTTCTACGGTCCCCGGTTTGACTCATCAATCTTCTAAGTGGTACAAAATATCTCATTGATTAATTCTTAAAGATGACAGGGTTAATTAATTAAAAAAACCTCTAGGTCAATTTTTTAATTATAATTCATATTTTAAAAAATAATAATAAGATATTCAAAATTTTAATAATTTTCAATTTTAGCTCAAATTTTTAATTTTTTAAATTATAACCTAAATTTTAAAAAGTGACAATAAGATGTTCAAACTTTCAATTTTCTTCAATTCTAACCCGATGTTATTTGTTATTTTCTCGATGCTTTCAACCCTTTATTTTGTATTTATTCTTCTAACGTCTCAAACTACTCTTGCATTATAGCGTATTACCCCAGTAAGCTATTCGTTTTTAGTTCATTCTCTCAATGCCCTTAGTGTGAAGGCATTGAGGTTGCGTAATTTGAAAATCGAAGATGGCATCAAGAGAACAAATTGAAAACGAAGAGAAAAACTAAAATTAAAGCGTAAGATCGTTAAGGTTGTGTAATCTGATTTAGGTCACTTTTAAACAACATTGTCATTTTAATTATATGATTAAACGATGTCGTTTTATTAATCTTCATTTGTTGTGTTAATATTAGTTAACATGTATTAATAGTTAAGGTTTTTAAAACACATGACAAGTCACGTCAGTAAATTTAACGAAAACATCAATATAGGACTAGAATTAAAAAAATTGTATTTTATTGCAACTTTTTTAAATTTTGGCTAGAATTAAAAAAGTTAAAAGTTAAAATATTTTATTGATCAAATTATAATTAAAAGTAAAAAAAAGCTTAAATTATTTTTTTAATTAGCCCATGATCAAATTTGCAAATTGTTACTTTTCAAGTGCACACCTCGCTGGCCGAACACGTCAAAGGCAAAATATTTTAAAGATTCTCACACGTTCGTGTCTTCTCAAATGCGTAACAGCCATTCACACTCGCTCCATAAGCACCAAAAGGCTGAGACTTTAACGTCTCTTCTCATTTATTTCTGTCTCCATTTACCCGCCACTGTAGATTCTCCGCGTCCGAACTCTTCTGATTTGACACCTGAGCTTCTATAGAGCCGAAACCTACCTCCCATCTGATCTCTGCTCTGTCCTAGTTCAAGTAAGGTATTGTGAAGTCTTTCCCAAGTTTTTTTTTCTCATTTTCATTGCACTGCTCCGTTTACTTCCATCTGTTACAATAAAGATCGTCTCTTGAATGGAAAGTTTGGATTTTTATAAGTCATTCGGTGTTCTTTTGTGTTTTCTCAGCGAATTACGCTTGCCCATTTGTCGACTATTCTCTGTGTAAGATATTTTGTCTAGATCTTGAAGAACAATGGCTCGTTGTGCCTCGAGTTCTTGGGTATCGAAAGGTGTGAACTTGCGAGATGTGGTTTTCGGGAGCATGGGGTGTAAGGAATCGGTAATGGTCAATAACATTAGATTCAGAAACTTGGTGGGGGAGGTTGGTTGGAGTACTAGTGTGCACGTCTCCATTGGGAAACAGAGGCTTGTCGTCGTGAACAGTTCAAAGCCACAAGCTGACAAGCAAATAGGTGTGGCCAAAACTGCAGTGACAAAGGACTTGGGGACTGATAGTGTTGTGGGCCCAAGTGGTAAAATTTTGGAGATTGGAAATGAATCGAACACTGATGTTGGTGGTATTGGCAATGATGGGGACATATTTGATGGTAGAGGAGGAAATGGTAAATTTTCCGGTGGTGGCGGTAACGAAGGCGGTGGAGACGACGGTGAAGGAGAGGACCATGAAGAGAAGGAGTTTGGGCCTATTATGAAGTATGAAGAGGTGATCAAAGAGACAGAGGCTAGAGGAGTTTCTCTTCCTTCTGATATGTTAGAAGTTGCCAAGACAATGGGAATTCGGAAATTGCTGCTTCTTAGATATTTGGACTTGCAGGTAGACTACACTTGAGGTTTCTTAGTTTTTTTTGTCACTTGAAGCTATTTGTTAGACCTCTTGGTTGATTTATTTACCAACTGTAGGGGTCAGGTGGGCTTTTGGGTTTTGCAATGAAATCATGCTCTATGCTTCGAAACAGAATGTTGGCTGATCCATCCTTCCTTTTCAAAGTTGGAACAGAGGTTTGTTATTGCTTGAACCTTTCCTCCTTTTGCACCTCTTCATTGTGGAGATTCTGCATCTTTAACATGTAATTAATTGGATTATGCTAGATTGATCAACTTACTAACATATCACCTTTTGTGAAACTAACTATATCAAGGCAAGATAGCCCGTTTCCCAGGCCAGGAGCCTTAAAGTTTTCAAGAAATGAGGTTTTTGTGGTTTACAAGATTGTAGGAAGCAAAATGTGGTCACATATGCAAGAGCATCTTTAACATGACTTAGATATTAATGTGTTTTTCATCAGGAAATGACCATTAGTAGCATTACAAAATGCAGATAGTTATTGATACTTGTTGTGCCACGTTTGCGGAAGTTCAAAAGAGAGGCAAAGACTTCTGGGCCGAGTTTGAACTGTTTACTGCCGATCTTTTGGTTGGGGTGGTGGTTAACGTTGCATTGGTTGGCATGTTAGCACCTTATGCTCGTATTGGGCAACCATCTATATCAAAAGGGTTCTTTGGACGAGTGCAGAAGTATTATGGAGCTCTTCCTAGTAGGTCAGCTATTTCAAATTAGCATAAATCAAGTTCCATTTCACATTTTCTTAACGAGTAGTTGTACTTTAAGCTTCAACATAACTTAACATAATGTGCTAATATATTACTGTATGACATTCATACTTCTCTGGGTAAGTCATGGTTGCAGTTTCATATTATGGTGCATAACTTTCTGTTGCCTGTGGTGCAGTGTATTTGAAGCTGAAAGGCCAGGATGCCGATTCACAATTCAGCAGAGAATTGCCACATATTTTTACAAGGTATGTTGTACCTGTAAGTGGTAATTTTGAAAACCATTGTTGATTTGTACAAGCTACCTATTTCTTCTCTTTTCAGGGTGTCCTATATGGGTCAGTTGGATTTGCATGTGGTATAATTGGCCAAGGCATTGCAAATCTTATCATGACTGCAAAAAGGTATACTTCTATCTAGAAGTTGACATTTTTGTATGGTTAGTTATATTGTTGACATTTTCACGGTTTTTTTTTTTGGTAGCTTGAGGTACATCCTCCGACAGTCTACATGACCCTGAAATATGTAAAATTAGAAAGACCATTCTAAGTAGTTGTGGCTTTGTCTTGCTTTTCTCTAGTTTCTTTCTCCCCTACAAATTTTATGTTTCTTGTTTATTCTCAATAGACAATTTTTGTAGCTCAGAAACTGGTGTTGCGACTAATTTGTATAGGCATGTTGATTTTGTGTTCTCTTTGAGTGGATCTTTATTTATCCTCTAATTGCTTCATGCCAGGAGCATAAGGAAATCAGAACATGACATACCGGTGCCACCTCTAGTGAAAACAGCAGCTCTTTGGGGTATGTTGTAATTTGAACTTCGTATCTGGCATATCCATTGCTCATGAAACTTTGTTGTTCCCTTTGCCGATATTGATTAAGGTTCCTGTTTATGGTGCAGATACTTTTATGCTTATATGACTTTCTGATTCTTAAGCTTCTCTCTGTTATTTTATAATTTTGTGTATTGTCTGAACTTATGCGGCCAAATTTAGGTGGTTTTAGAACTGTACTGTTAAAGCTTGTTATCAGTAATGTGCAAACCTGGATTATGAGGTAATTTAGGTGGTTTTAGAACTGTACTGTTAAAGCTTGTTATCAGTAATGTGCAAACCTGGATTATGAGGTTGACCTCAGTTGCCACTAAAAGCAAGTGTTGACTCAATTTTTAACTTTAATATGTTTTGATACAAGAATATGAAAAGAAGCTTAAACTACTCCAATAATTCCTGGCTTCCAATTTTCAGGTGTTTTTCTAGGGTTTTCATCAAACACACGCTACCAGATCATTAATGGACTAGAGAGGCTGGTGGAAGCCTCACCATTGGCAAAGCAAGTTCCACCAGTTGCTCTGGCTTTCACAGTTGGTGTCCGATTTGCAAACAATGTTTATGGTGGGATGCAATTTGTGGATTGGGCTAGATGGAGCGGGGTGCAATAATGATGTCTTTTCTATGTTGAAGTAAACGTAGAAATCTAAAATGTTGTAGAATAATTATGGAGCATCAATCTGAATGCTTGGGAAATCATTTTGATTTCCAATTTCTGCCTGCTAGTTATTGATAACTAGTCCACTGGCAGATGATTATCTTGGCTTTGTACAATTTGTTGTATGATTAAATCCTTTCCAGGTCAAAATATTAGTTATATTACTGATAAGGAGTAATTTCTATGGTTTTCCATTTCTGAGAATATTAGGGCCATTTCAACATGGGAAAAGAAATGGAAATCCCAGTAATCCTCACTTTCAATGTTAAGACAGTAACTTATTGTTAGGAAGCAGGAATTCATTTGCTATCTTGTCTGCATAGAGAACTTTGCAGGAAAAATTTGCAGCATATGGTTATACAAGCTAGTTGTTATGAACACTATCTTGAAACTAAGCAGCAAGGAATTTGGAGAGCTTGTTCAGGTTTAGTTGATATATAATTGCTATTCATCTGTTATTCTGAGCTGAGTTTCCTTCTGAGTTCTTTGTTGTCTTAAGATTTCTTTAAGAATCCAATGAAGTCGGATAAATGGGATAAAAGAATGGAGACTGAAAGAAGAAACAATGAAACTTCATAATGGAAACTGATTTGCAACACCCAGTTTAAGTATAAGAATTTGGAGAATTGTTAAGGCCCTCTGATCAAGATAGACCTGACTTGGATTTTATTTGATTGAGCCAGATGAGGTTTTTGCTCAAGAACTTGGAGGAACAGGGTTTGGCCTTCGTTTAAAATAGGATTGTCCTTTGGGTTTAGGTTGCATAGAAAAATTGAAACTTTATCGGATTTTTTGGACTAAGAGGCATGAAAATTGAGGTTTTTCTTGCCTCAGAAATTCTTCATTAGTCATTTTGAGGCTATGTGGGTTCTGATCAAATAAGATGATAAATTTGACATTCTTTGTTGTGCAGAGAGTTGGTACACAAGACTGGTCTGTCTGATGGTGACTATGTAGACTAGCGTGTAGTTTAAAAAGGATTTGAGGGTTCACTGAGCAGGGTCAGGAGCCTGTAAATTTCACATAATGATTCAATGGACATCTTAAAAGCTTTGATGATTTTTGAGATAGTAGGGCTCATTCAGAGCTCTGAGTTGCTGTTTAAGGTTTCCCAATGTGTGTAAGGCTAGATTTTAGCAATTACCAGGGACAGCATCTTTCTTGTCATCTTCCAGTTCAATTTGCATTTGTGTATCTCTCAGAAACTGTTGCGTTTGACAGCTGAAACTGACTTAAGACGTTTTCTGCATATTTTGTGCCCGGTGAACGGTTTGGGATTGAAAGAGTATGGTTTCTTCACAACTTCATGTTTGATTCTTCCTGAAAGAGTATGGTTTCTCCGGATTCCAAACTATTTA
>JAOSBP010000179.1:196984-208025 GCA_027563825.1 Erythroxylum mucronatum
AAGAGTATGGTTTCTTCACAACTTCATGTTTGATTCTTCCTGAAAGAGTATGGTTTCTCCGGATTCCAAACTATTTAATTCATGACAATATGTGCAACTATGGACCACTCAAGCCAGTAGGGATCAACCTTACAATTTGGAAACAATCCCCATTGGTTATAACTTATGCAAATTTATTCAGCAGTCAGTGACAGTATTCTTTCTGAAGCAACATGTGGACACTTGAACACCAAATACACTTCCAAACAAGTCAACAAAACTGAGTCTCGGAATAGTAATCAGTAGTTGCAAATTGTTAACCAAGATTTTTGTATGCCAACTGTTTTGATAGCAACATGCAACTCAAACACATATAAAGCTAATCATTGTCATTGAGGTATCAGGAAAAATATCATAAATGCATCTATCAACCTGAACCACTAAATATATTATTATTTCCTCTGCAAGTTCCTTCAGCAGTTTATATATAAAGTATCTAAAGGATTCCCAATAAAGCATACGAGCCACTTCTAGTAGTAAACTGAAGTTCATTATTCTCAGTAAGATGCTGGAAGGAAAAGCCATATTGCGTGAGACAGAGATGCCAGAGCTAATGCAGAGCCACGTAATGGAATTAGCATATAAGGCTCTTGATCTACACGAGGTTTCTGATTGCCAATCCATTGCTCATTTCATCAAACAGGTTTCAATCTTTAAAACCCCCTTAAATTCTCTTCTTCACATAGTTAAGTTAATAACTGAAGACTCACGTCGTGTTATAATTATTTTCCATTCCGCTTGAGTAGTTTGGTGCAGGGAAAATATAAATTGGGCACAAACCATAAACTAGAGTGTTTACTTAATTTTCTGGTCTAGTTTATCAGAAGATAAGCTTGTGTAGTGATGGGATTGAGGGTGACTAGAAAGGCATCTTCTTTCTAAAAGCACTGAGGCTCTGCTTGCTCCTAGCAGAATCATTCTCCAAAGAGAATGGATATTTTACAAAATGATAACTTGGATAACAACAATCTACTGTTCTGATTATGCAAGATTAGACAAAATAGTGGAAAGTTCACCGTGAAGCTTTTCCATTTTACTTTCTAAAAAAACAGAGATTCTGTTTGAACAAATCTTTGTCCTGAAGCCTTTGTGTGTATATCAAGTAATCCTTCATTAACAATAGACTTTAAGCTACACTACCTCTTCTTATAGGGGCCCAAGACTGTCTCATAGTATGTTCTGTCATTATATATTCATCTTAAAGAATAAACCTAGGAATATATTATTCATGATTATGCTTAATCTTTATCCAATAAACTTGGACATGGCAACTTGCAGGTGGGACACGAACCCATCAAGAGCTTCACTTCTTTAAATAATCACCTAGAAAAAAGCTCTGCACAAAGGGTAGAGCATCACAGACTAATCACTTTTCCACCATGAGCAACCTTCCTAGTTGCATACATGCAAAGGAGTATCATCAGATTATGAAATCCAATGATTGATAGAATCAAATTGCCTGCAATCTGTCAGCAAAATTGATGTTAGTATAAAATGATCATCATGAATTCATAAATTACATCTCATTCTGAAACAGAAATTTGATGAAGCTTATGGACCAGCATGGCACTGCGTGGTTGGAAAAGACTTTGGCTCTTGCATTACACATTTATGTGGAAGTTTCATTTTCTTCAGAGTAGAGATCCTGGAATTTTTAATCTTCAAGGATGCCAAGGAGCTGACTCAAAGCAAGGAAGAGGCTGTAGGGTGCTAGTCAGGCCAGATTAACTTCAGCTTCCATGAATAAGAGCAATGATCCTTTGAAATACAAGAATCTGCGTTATTTCTTCGAGTGAAGATGAACAGAATAAGTTAGTTAATATTCCTTCCTCGCCTGATTGTATTAAAATTCAGAGTAATCATATTGTGTGTGTGGTATCTCAATTAGTCAGGACTGTAGTTTGCATGTCAATAGCAACAAAGTTCATGAATAAGAAGCTGATAGCAACTACCAGTGCAGTTTTTCATGAAAGTTACCTGAAGAGAGGAACAATCCAAGCCTGTGAGCCTCATGAATTACTTACCGCCAATAGTTTTTTCATTGCCAGTGAGGACGAGATAATCCACATCCCGAGGACTAGATCCAACAGAACTGAGAATTCTAAACCTCAGGATGCAGATTACCTGATCCTCACTCAAACATAATCCACAGGAGATGACGTTCGAGCTGAAACTACCAGGTATGTACAATCTGAGAAGAAAAGACAGATAGAAAACAATTAGTACATTAGGAGATGTTGATGCTGATACGAATTATCACAGGAATTTATAAGGGTTCTTACAGTAAAATAAGATTATTCCCTGGAAAGGGTTCATGTAGAGCAGAGGGGTGCATATAGTATAAAGTGATGATAAGGTGCTATATTGTAAGAATCATTGTTGATTCTGTTCTTCTGACGCCAATGATAAGCAAGGGTAGCTTTCCTTTACGAAGACAATGATATTTGATGATCTTGACTGCTTTTTTTTTTTTTGGGTAAATATCTTGACTGCTTTTTCAAGAAGACTGAAAAGAACTTCTTTGGCTAATAACAAATGATTCGTTTCAAATCATTGTAAACCTACCAAGAGGGAAAAAAAATCTTTCTTTTTTGCATATCAAAAGTTTTGTACAGCCATGAATAGAGCAGATTTCAGTGAGCTTGAAGCTTGTTAATTTAATGGAAAGAATCTTAAGCTTTTATTACAACAGTTGCTGGTTGATTCTGTAACCTGTCATTCAATCAAAGATAGTTAGCTGAAAGAGAGAGGCTTTCCTCATATATATAATGTTCTTGGTGGTCTAAAATCAGCTTTTATGGAGTAACATATGCCATTCTCTTTGGCCATTGAAAAGGACCTCATTGCAGAGAAGAGGACAAGGTCTAAAGTTCAGATACTCCATGTCAGATTCCAAGAGTTTTCAGGGGTTTAGAGACTCCATTGAAAGTAACTGAAACTGATTATGTAGGCATGTTCAAACTGTTACTAACCATGGTAAGAATGATAAGATGGCTGATATTATTTGGATCATAAAAACGTAAGATTTCAAATCTACTTTGTGATCAATATTGATTCCTGATTCGAAGGTGTTCATGACACAAAGTTTTGTCACCAAGTGTCGAATGCATACATTCTCTCTATGCTTTATCCATTTCATTAAGAACTGAAATCTATGCTTTATGATTTTTTAAGTTTATAATTTTCTTGAAATGGAGGTAAGATAAGAGGCACCTATTCCTTGGAAATTCTAGTGCAAACAACAAGACTAAGTTCGCTGAATGGTTTACATCTCTATGTCTCCCATTAGAACCTTTTTCTTCTCTTGAAATGGAACCTTGTTGTATATGATTAAAACGTTGTCCTGTGACAAATTGACAGCCAACTTATTCAAAATTTAAGAACAAACGATCGGTAAGAGCAATCCTGGACAAGTTCATGTAATAATCGACAGAAGCAAAGGTTATCTCGTATGGTCTGTTCAGAAACGAACCTGCAAAGCTTCTTGGCTCTAGTATCGTTTCTTAGAACTTCCATTACAGATTTACAGAAGAATATAACACCAATATTTTTCTCCTACGAACAACAGAATCTTCCAACTTGATCATATACACTGCAATTTGATGGAAAAACAACTTGTTACATATGAGATTTCCTCCTTTGTTTCTTGTTTTCCAGCTTGGAAATATTCTGATACTCAGATAATAACCATATCTAATATGAATGTTGACATTCTCAGCCAACAAAATCATGTAAAAGTTGCCCTCCAATAACATCTCTTCCAAAATGTCGATTCTGTGCTTCGAAGCTGCCTAGTACGTACCCTTCGCTATTCGCTTCGAGGCTTAGGCCTATACGTTGAGCTGCATTCATTGGAAAAGACTCCGGAAAACCCATGCCATTGTTCTGGTGAAGACCAAGAGTTAAGGAAACACCACTAGTTGGACCTGCCATGCTCATGACAACTCCCATTTGTGCATGGTTTGACAAGCTGTTATAAGACAAATCCGGTGGCTCTCCACTACCTTCAGGTACATTAGGAACTTCATTTCTTGTTCGCTTTAATGAGACATCCCGAACACTATGAGTGGAGGTTGAGGGGTTAGACATTGGCACCTGATCACCCAAAAATTTGGTATTTCGGTCATCCCTTTGCGGAACTTTTTGCGCTTGCCGTGTTTCCAACATATGTATTTCTTCAACCATTGGTTTCCAGAGTCTTACTCTAGCATTTATGAACCAATTGGAAACCTGTTACACAAATTGACGAGCTTATCAAAAAAATCTTCCATAGCAAAACTTGAAGAATCCCAAGAATGTTACCTTTAATGATCAATCTATTTAACTTATCTCTATGGAAAATTATATTAGGTTCAAATCCATAGAAACAATGAGAAAGTGGAGAAAAATGAAACACCTGACTTCGGGATAGACCGGTTTGTTTGGCCAACATTAGCTTGTCTGTGTCTGTTGGGTAACTGCATTACAACAAGCAAAACTATATTGTATTAGTGAAATGTAATTACAAGTAATCTTTAAAAAAATACTGTTGAAAACCAAAACAAAGACAAATCAATATTCACAAGTTGAATCAGGAGACACTTCTACCAGAATGTTGGACAGAATAAACTCGGATACTTACGGATGCAAAAAGTGTTCAAACAACCATGCCTTGAGCACTGTTACAGCACGCTCAGGGAGCCCTCTCTGCGGTCGCCACACAGGTTGGTGCTCGATGAATCCAGGGTTCTGAACAGGTCTTTGGCTGTAAATCCCCCTATCAGTCTCAGCAAACCTTGTAGCTTCCTCTTTTCCATGGAAAATTTGACCTTGAGATTTGTTGTTAAACTGAAGCTGGTCTGCTATAGCATTCTTCAATGACTTGAAATGCTTGGACATGGCCTTCAAGGCCAAGTTTGCATATGGAGCTGCATTGCCAAGTCCAGAAACACACTCAAAAGATGCCACAACCGCTTGCATCTGCTGATAATATTGCTTGTACTTCCGGTATACCTAATCAAAAATCAAAATCAGCAAGGTAAGAACCTTTGGAGAAGTTGCAGAATCCAGTTAGAAGGCCGAAAACAAATCAATTTCATCGAGCAAGTGGAATTTGTGAAGGTGCAACAAATACTTTCTTAAACCAGCAATAGAATGTGAAAAGGCTTCACAAGCTAGAGTACCTGTACCTACTTTAGATACCTGAATATAAGTACAGACAATATAAACATGTTCATGCGTACACATACACGCAAATATATAAGACGGGTATGCACATTGTCCTCATTTCCCCGGCCTTCACTGAAGAGTGAACAAGGGATATCTTACAAATTTTGCATTATAAGGTTGCATGTTTTACACTGAAGAATCCCATTGTGATGTAAAACCCGCTTGAAGAGATTATCAATTTTACTTCTACAATGACTCCATTTTAAGTCCTATCAATTTTACTTCTACAATGACTCCATTTTAAGTCCTTTCCGAATTTTTTACGCTTTCTTCATACTCGTGCCTTAATCAATCTTGATTCTTGAAAGTAAAACCTATGCAAGTGTTTCCGTATCAATTGTTTAAGTAACAGGTCCAAAATTAAACTTTTGCTTAGATGTGAAACCAGGTATGTAATGTTATTCTCCAAAGCAGTACAAACAAATACTTATTTGGGGGACTTACGATCTTACTACCTTAAAATTAGCACAACCAACCATGTCTAGACACTACCCAGCACTCAAATGAGGTTTTTCTTTTTTGCTTAAGCATTCACAGAATGCAAGACAGCAAGAAAGTGAGTTAAGTAGCTGCACAAAGTGCCAAGAACAGCAGCCATAATTATTGAGTAACACAAGTGTTTCTTCACTATATTCATAGAAAAAGACGAATATAGAGGATAAACACAACCGAGATCGAATTCGTTGGCATAACATCAAGAATATATGTGAGCATAAACATTTATGTAAATATGTCTATGTGAAGCAAAATAAGATAAGAGGACAGTCAATGTGAAGTTAATTTACCAAATAGGTGAATCGATAAAAATAATGAACTACCATAAAAGCTACTTCTAGGCAAAGCAAAGGCACCTTTGTAATCCTCCAACAGAAAGCAAATTTATAAAACATGGAACAGAAGAAGGAGATTTCATTTTCCATATGCATTGAGTTTTTAATTATTTTCTATTGACAATGTAGACAACTAGTAAGTTAACATCTAGAAACAGTTTCACTCTTAATCTACTTCCTCCAATAGCCTTACAAGTAACTTGCAAACTTACTAAAACCCAACATATGCAATTAGCAAGATACCCTGAAATGTCAGGACAACTGCGGCTCGTATAGGGGTGATAATTTACACAAGTCTGTGTCAAGATAGCGTTATTTTGGCTAAATGTCGAGTTCTTAATCCACTTTCTCTAGTCCAAAGTTTCCGCAACAATAAACCATTGAATTGTGCACAAAACATCAGTGACATGGATAGTTCAACCTCCGAATACCATTCAAGTTCGATGTCACTGCTATTATCATGACCAGGCATCAAATAGACCATTATAACTTACTACAAATAATGTGATATCGATGCTCATGATGAATCAAAAGAACATAAAATGCACATGAAGGAATAATAGAACCTAAAAACTTGCCTTTGTTACTTTGAAAAGGTGAAGAATCATATAACCAACTGATAGCTAAAAATTGTAAGTACACCTCGCTTAAATTTAAGCCACTCCTTCAAAAAGTGCATACACCTTATCGTCTACTCAGCTGTTTTTCTTTAGGTTTTGGAATCCAATTATTCTTGAAGTTACTCGGCTTTTTGGAGTATAAATCTTTTCAAATGTATTCCCTTTAACCACTTTATGCACATTACGCTCCATAAATGGTGACTTTGTCACCTATTAGAACTCTTTCTATGGTTGTCAGATACTTTATAACAACTATATGTGTGCATATATTCCCTCCTATCACCTTTTCCAAAAAGATGATTTCGTGCTCATCGAGGCCATCTATAACAAGAACCAAAATTGAGGAAAGACATAAATTTCAAAGCTGCATTATACAATCACCTATTCATGCAAAAAACAACCAATTGTAGGTTGGTTCGAAGCCAGACAATGAGACAATGCATTAAAAAACCAATACTTCACTTAACAGGACCCTACTAATGGCTCCTACGGAGCCGAAATGGTACGGTTTCACAAAAAAAAAAAAAAACTCGACTTGAAGGAGCGCTTCAAGTGAATAAGAAGCCAAATGACCGTGCGACTTAGACATTGAATCTAAAAACCCAAGAAAAGAACTAAACATGAATTCTACGTTGTACATTACAGCGAAAACCTCGTTGATTGCCCTAAAGTGAGAGAGCAGATGCATGAAAAGAACAACATGGACTGATGAGGGGATGCAGATGCATACCTCGTCTAACATCGAAACAAGTCTGGATTTTTTCCTTCGACTTTCACTTCCATTCCCACAATTAACTGGATCATCAACAATCTCACTCGCGCTCAAACATTCAATGGGAGGATCCATCAGAGACGCGTCCACTGTGATCTTCTGGCCGTAAATTCCTCGACCCACATCGCATAGCTCTTCAAGTAACTGTTGTGCAGGTCTCAAAAACCTCGATCCCTTCAAGATTGAAGCGTACCCCGTGAATGGACCGAGAGGGACCGAGCTTCTAGATACGTCGTTCGAAGATGAACCAGTTCCCGGAACTATACACACACCACCTCCGCTGCTAATTTTATCAGTATAAATTGCAGAGCCATATCTTTGCAAATTAAGCTCTAAAGGAAGATTACTTTGGTGGGGATGGTGAGAAGATAAAGATAAAGACAGCCCTTGTCCAGTGGCATTAGAGTCATGAGTGGTCAACGACAAAGGTTCTGGCTTGAACACTATCACTTCACTATTATAAGGCTGGTCAAAATCTCTGAGACTTTGAAGGCTATGTGATGTATAAAGAAAAGGGTTACAGTTAACATCTTGGATCGAACTAGGGTTTACAGACAAAGAGGAGCGTGGATCCAAGTAAAGATGATGATGATGATGATGATGATGAGTAGAAGGGGGAGAAGAAGAAGAAGAAGCATTCACGATCCCTCCAGTAAAAGCCATCAAATTGGAACCTTCCTCTTTAACAACACAAACCGGGTTGGCTTTACAAGCCTCAGTTACACCAGACAGCGAGTTGTTAGCACACGAAGCAAGCAAATCTGAAGAGAGTAGTGAGGGATCATACATAGGAAATAAACCAGCACAAGCTTGAAGTTCATGATGG
This sequence comes from Erythroxylum mucronatum, assembly GCA_027563825.1. NCBI lineage: Eukaryota > Viridiplantae > Streptophyta > Magnoliopsida > Malpighiales > Erythroxylaceae > Erythroxylum > Erythroxylum mucronatum. Next base: position 205,280 of record JAOSBP010000179.1, read on the forward strand.
TTTTGTTGAGCCACAACTCTTAGCTTATCTCTTCTACTTTGTTGTGGGACATGGTAGGGCTCGTAACCCTCCGCCATGGTCACACAGACACAAAGAAAGACTACTATACTACTACTACTACTCAAGGAAGAGAGAAAGCGGAAGTGAGAAATTAAAGATGATAGAGCTAATGAGTAAAGAGAGAGAACAGTGAAAGAGATGTGGTGATGATGAAATGAAAGGCTATCATGAGCTTCTGGGTCTGAAGCTATAGCAGAGGAGGTCAGGTTATCAGAAAGATACGTGAAGAGATTGAGAAAAAACTTGAGCTCATGTTATGGGTGGGTTCAGCGTCAGGGTTGCTTATTTCACGCATCCTCGCACGGAGACAGAGACAATCACTCACTTGCACACACCAACCTAAAAGAAAGAAAAAGAATATGTATATATATGTGTGTGAGTGTGTGAAGTTAAACAGACACCAAAAACAAAATCCTGTCTCAGTTTCAGTCAGCTTCCTTCCTCACCAGTTTCTCTTCAATGGAGGCACTGCTCTGCATAGGGTTTCGAGAAACCGGGAGGCCACCGCTTACTCCCGGTAATAATTGAACTCCGAACTGTGTTGCAGATATTTCTGACAAGGTTTAAGCAGTTTTGTCGTTTTTCGTGAAATACACTTGTATGTGTATACAAATACACGTTTGCTTTTTAGCATTTTATATTATTATTAGATAATATATTTATTTTTGTTTGGGTCGATGAAAAATGTAAAATTTATAGGGTGAATATGCAAAAACTAATTTTATTGAATATTTTATAAATAAAAGGCTATCAATAATATCAGACTTATTATATATAAAGATAAAATTTTATAAATGTTTATTGTTTAAATTATATAAATAAAAATTGTACGAAATAAAATAAAAATTTCTTTTTTATTAAATAATTTCATTTATCACATTCAAAAATATATTTAAATACAATAACTTATTTATATTAATTTTAAAAATAAACAACCAAAAATATCTACTAAATCAAATTTTAATTACAAATTAGTTACATCAAATAAATAATTTAATAAATTATAAAATATTTAAAATTATAATGTAAAATTTTAACAAATATTTAAAATTAAATAATGTTTCCTATTTTTCCTTATCATTACTACAACTACTACTATGGCTAGTAATATTTCAAAACTTTTCTTTATTAAATTTCAATTTTATTCATTTAAATTAATAATTATAAAAAATTAAATCGGTCTAATCATTTTAATAGTGAAAATAATGGATCGATCAATTTTTAATATTTATTTTATTGTGAATTTCAATAAATATAATAAATCTAAGCTTTTAAATTTTGTATAAAGAGTTAATAATTTAAAATTAATTTTATAAATGTTAATATATCTCTATAATTTATTCCGAAATTTTATATAATTTGGTTGATACTTGACTGATTTTGAAAATACTAATTTACCAATAATTTTAATTCACTAAATATGAAGAAAAAAAACAGTTTAAATAATATAACTTTAACACGATAAAACATTTGTAATTAAAATATTTAATTTCTGACAAGAACAGGAGAGATAGATCTGTTTATGTTACGTTCAGTTTCAGGTGGCTAACGTCATGTTTAACGTTAGTTTTAGTGGGGCCCACCTCCACCGTCAAAACACACACTACAATGGCGCGAAACCCCCCGACTTCGCCGTCGACCTACGTAACGGAGTTATCAGACTTCCCAGCCCTCGTAAACAGATTCTGTACGTACTCTTCCCCTTCTGCGCCTCTCTCACACTCGCTCATAATCCCCGTCTTTACCACGCTCTCTTCGTTCCTCACTGGATTGGACATGAAATAAAGACAAATTAATTTAATAACATTATATATATATATATATCTTTTTATTATTGAATCTTATATTTATAAGTATAGCTTAATATGATAAAGTATAACTAGAGGTGACAAATTCAGTGTCTACTATTTCTAATTTAAACTAAAAAATTAAATAATTTAAAATTTTTACGATTAAATTGCTCAAAAAATTTGGGCCTTATTTGGTAGACAACCAATCAGCTATTTTCTAACTGAATGGTTGTCTTCAGTTGTTTGATTCTTCAAACAGCTACGAAAGCTGTTTGGGGAGTAGCAGATCTGATGATTGATCAATCAGTAAAAATTTTAATTATCAAAAGTCAATTGTACCCTTTAATTGAGATTCCTAGATGCCTACTTTTAAGAATAATATTTGTTCTTATAATTGTTTTATGCAGTTATAGGTTAGAAATAAAATGTTGAATTTAAACGAAAATGAAAATAGAAAGAATTGCATAAATTTTTGGTAGATGATTAAACAGTGCAGGTGAACGTGACTTCTCTAAAATCCAAATTCTTATAAGAATAATCGACAAAATATTAAGATATATAATATTCATATCCTTATAATTTTTTGAAGTTATGTTCTCATAAGTTATTTTACACATAAACAGTTAATACTAAACAGCTAATTTTACCAAACATCTTTAACAAATAGTTAATACAATCTATTAATCAAATCAACTAATATAATTAGCTATTAATTAATAGTTGATAGAATCAGCGAACAGTAATGTAATCCGTTGATTACCGAACAGAGTCTTAGTGAATTATTAAAATAATGATGTGAACGGGGCAATAACGCGCCAGAGAGAAGGAAGCGAGGAGAGTGAAGCAGAGTAGACTGTGATGATGTCAGCAATTGCGTGTAAAGGATCTCTAAAACA